>CM056995.1:102497841-103097841 GCA_029891345.1 Dryococelus australis | reverse complement strand
CCTATTTCTACCCATCTGTGATGTGTTTTATACAATTTGTGATTGCGTACAGCTGTAATACTTTTTACACCCATTTTTTGATTTGAAATGGGTTTAGGAGATTTTCGTGATACATTTTCTTGAAATAAGAAATGATAAATAACTTAGTACCATTTACTCTACATTTTGACTAAATTATAACACATTTTAATGAATATTTTCCACACTATTGTTGTGATATAAATATTTTAGCACTGAGGTCCTTATTGCTTCAAAATGTATGATGCTGGCATCTGAGAGGTGGGGCCTTTTCCGGGATAATTTTGGTAACCTCAAGGAAGGTATGTGCCACATTTCAAAACTACATAATTTTTTTAGGTTTGCCCAATTTTTCCCTTAAAATACCTGGACTAAAATAATGTTGAAAAGGATATCTTCCATTCACTGATTTGAGAATGACATTGAAAATTTGAACATTATAAATAATTTTTCCAAGTCTGAAGCAAATACAAATTAAGTAAATATTTTATTCCTACCCAAAAATTTTGATGCTTTGCACATCCATAACCATAACACTTCAGAAAAGTTTTCCAAGTCTCCTGCAGAAGGCGAAAAAGTGGCTTCTGCGCTAGCAAACACAATGAGTTATGTTTTACCTCTTTAGTACACTACCCACCACAACAAGCACAAAGGAGTGATCCTTTCAGGCCTTGTATCATCTGGAAACCTATCTGTGCAAAACAATGACAAAAGATTACTTAAATATAGTTGATTTACTGCATATCCACCAGGACGCTATGTCTGCAATGAGGCCTAAAGCAGTCCTGGACATCTAGTAAGAAGCGCAAAACAAAAATTACTTTAAGAGCCAGATTCATAATGTCTGGTATTGTTCCGATTAAGGTCTGATTACAAATTAAATGTTGGTTAGTGCCATTATCTATTTCTCAGTGTACAATTAGAAATAACCAACAATTACTTTGCCTCTAGCTAAAGTATATATTAAACACAAAAAATGGTTCCACTTACTGAGCTAATCAGAACATTTTCAATAAATATGGTGATCATTTTTGGCTGATGTAAGTTTGTGTTTTGTATTTAAATCATTTCTAATATCTGCAGAAGATTTTAATTGGTCACAAGAATTATGACAAAATTATTCAATTATATGTAATTTTGATTAATAGTTTGTATAGGCCGTTCACGTTAAAGTGAGCACTCTAGAAATCAACCTTTGAAAAAAAAACCACTGCCCGCAACTGTGTATGTATAACCATGTGAGTCACCGCACAGGCTGGGGATGAACACACCCAGTTATGTTGGCAGTTAAATGTGAAAAGTAGTTCTAAGAAATAACATGGTATTGCAAGTGTAATGTTTAAATTTATGGCTAAGCTGTTTGAAGTTTATTTTATACACTTTACAGTAATTATTGGCATGAAGATAATGTACTTACTGTAACTCATAATAATATTGTGTCACATGATCAGTGCAACGGTCAAAACCAACGGTCCGTTGTTGAGATTCCTTCATGCTTGTTGCTTTGCTTTGCATGTGTGGAGTGGTTGCGAGGCAAGCTACAAATGTGGAAGCTAGAAGTTATGTTTTAATATTTCTCATTTATTTTTCAGCTTATCTGAAATCAGCATTGTTTTATTATAGGTTGTATAGTGTTTAACTGTGTTGTTGTGATTTTGCATAAAGTCATGAGTTCCAGCAAACTACGTACGAATAGTCAGCATCAGGAAGACATTACAAATCTCGCAGAAAGTATTCATTCTTTAATTCGTCGAGGAGAGATAACGCTTATCCCCAGTACGTTATTGAAGTAAATTGTTGAAAAAGAACACGTATAAATTGACAGTTGGAAACGTGATATTATAAATGAAAAGTTAAATAACAATAATGAAAGTAAATGAACGACAGCAGAAACGTGACATTAATATATTCATGTGAGTTATTTTACATGTTTTTATATCACTGTGTTGTTTTGTAATGTAGACCTAACCTCAAATACATCTGTACGTATCTACTTAAGCCCAGCCATGTAACCTTTCTTAAATTTGCCTTGACAACAAGTGCAAATTTTGTCGTCAATAATTATACATTAACTTTACACGTTTTTATATCACTGTGTTGCTTTGTAATGTAGGCCTAACATCAAATACGTCTGTATGTATCTACTTAGGCCCAACCATGTAACCTTTCTTAAATCTGTCTTGACAACAAGATGCAAGTGTAATTGTTTTATTTGGTAATGCTTTCCGTAAAAAAAATTAGAAAGTATCTGAACTCAACTTGGCTCATTTTAATGAAGACTCACCTAACAACTGACAAGCTGTATTTACATTTTCAGTGGTTCGTGAAGAGGGTTCATAAGCTAAATCATTACTGTCAGTTGCACAGCTAAGATCAGAAATTCTTGTCAAACAGTTTGTAAATAGAAACTTTCCTGGAATAATTTTAATGTTTTTCACTTTAGCTTCATTACATTTTTCAACAGTTATTTCTCTAAGAGGTTTTCTAACACCTTTTTTATGTAGTAGCAATGGATCTGAGCAACTATTTCCAAATAAATGATAATACTTTTGAAGCGTTTTTGTACTATGATAATCACAAACACATTCAATGTTCATGGTATTAAATCTTTGTTTAATAAGTAACTTGTTATCGTCTTCAAATTCATTTATCTGCCCGATTCTTTTAGACTCACCATAAGCAGTCTTATGACAATGTTCATTCAAGAAGATTCCTACAGAGCACACCATTATAAACAATGTCCATAAAATTAAGTAAAATTTAAAGACATACCTAACTACATAAGTCATGGTGTGAATAAAATCAATTACAATTTTGTAATTTAGGAAGAAAGTAGGAGTTGAAAAAATAAAAAAAAGTAAGCTTCGAGGTCAACTTTTATGTAGATGTAGAAGACATATAAAATAACATTATGTTTATTTTTAGTGACATTCTTAATAGCATTAAGTTTCCTCTTTGCAATGACACCTCACATGAGTTTGTAGCCTTTTATAGTTATTAAGATATTAAACAAAAAGTAAAGGCTCAAAAATGTCTATTTAGCTACGCGGCAGTGGCCATATTGGTCTGTAAAAGCAATATGGTGTCAGGTAAAAATCTATAATTTCATATGACAAAATTTCAAATTTTTTCGAAATAAGACGGCAACAAAAAAAATTCAGATTGCGTGATTTTCCATGGAATCGCCCATTCTTCAAGCTGTGGTCTGGCTTTATAAGGTAAATGAGTGTTTTTTTACCATGTTTCTTTACTTTACTTCTAGGTTCTAGTTATTTTTCCATTATTTATATTTTTTATTCTATATTAATTCTTCTTATATATATCTTAACAATTCTCTCTTAGACTTACTTGCATGTGTGTAACTGAAACGCCACAAATTCTGAGAAACTTTAATGCTTCTTAGCATATATGCATGGTCTGGTTGTTTATTTTAAATAATTTGCATTATTGCTTGGAGTTTTTTTTAGGCCTGAAAATATGAATGTTCCTGGTGCCACATGTTACACACACAGCTTTTAAGTGTACCTTGCGCAAACTTTCCTTCAGATGGGCGAAGTGTGTCAACCACGTAGAGAAGCTGATTGCAGAGGACTGGGAGAAGGAAGTGCACAAAGCCACTGACATACCTCCATTCATCGTCTCCCTGAATCCAGATATGGACACCACTGACGAAGATGATCCTGGCAGTGGCGATGAAGTATTGGCAGTGCCACTGTCAGAGGTGCTGGATGGTCAGTGGCGGTAAGGTTTGTATGACCAGGTAAAGGTATTTGCAGCTGCTTGTTTGTAGTATACACATTACCTGTTATGGGTGGGTACTATTTGTTATTGGAATCCACATGTGTTTTATGTATTTGTCATGTTGTTTAGTTAAAATATGCTATTTGTTGTTAGTGTCTAGTATAATACAAATATTAGCTAAATTTTTTACATAATATATACAGTTTCTGCAAAATTTGTTATAAATGTCCAAATGCATGTTGCATGGTACGATAAAGTCATGTATATGGAGTTACTTGTTAACATAAATGTCATTGTAACATGTTAACATGTTTGGAATCTTGTTAATATAAGTGTCATGATAGTTTTAAATCTTAGAAACTAAGTTGTATATTAATATGCAATTTTGTTGTGAGTGTTGTACACTAGATAAAAGTAACTTGTCTGTATAATTACTTTTATAATTTTTCCTTTACACTGTTATTTTGCTGTATTTGTGGAATGTATTAGTTTTACATTAATAATAAGACATTTCTTTCAGCTTTGTGTGTGCACACATGAACCATTTCTTGTAAGTAAAGAAATTTTCTTCAAATCCTTTTTTCATTTAAGTTTTCAGTTTTGCTGAAGTCATTGTAATGAAGGAACCACAACAACGATGAGAGTCCATACACTTTACCTGTAAAATTGGTTTCTTGAGGTCTGTGTGGGATCGCCAAAAAGAAAATGTTGCACCCAATTGGGCCACAAGAGACACAGGAAATGTGGCCACACGGGATCGGCATTTCACTTAGCTATAAATAATATACATTATTTTTAGAATTATTTTGTACAAATGAAGGTGGTACCAGTTACAAGCCTGGTATACCTTTCTGCTACCACTTCAATTCACTGTTTTGGCAGTTCTCAGAAGAGTACGAACACAGTAACTGTGTCAAAACAAAAATGTACGTATACATATATGCATTTGTTGATATGTTTATATTTTTAGTGTAAATTACTTTCATTTTATATATACATAATAGGCCTATGTTGAAATATATTTATCTCCATTTATAAAGGTGCGTATAAAACTACCCTTAAAATGTACATATACATGCATATATTTTATATACAGAATGTTCCGCGATTCAACGGGCATACGTCTGCAGTGTATTCTACAGCTCATTGGCAACAAAAAAGTCATACACATAAATGGACTACGCAGCTCCAGAACAGGGTTACAGCGACAGACGTGCGTGCAAGGAACACAGATAGATGCAGTGGAAAAACCCATGCCGACAGGACAGGAGAAAGACACACACACATGAGTTTACAAAGTATCCCATTAAACCACATGCAGGCCACAGCATCGGGAGGCTGGCATGGCCTGTCAGTGTTGGTGTTATGAGGCAAGGAGACGCACCATGCCAGGATTGTTTACATGAGCAAGTACGTGGACATGGTGTACGGGTACGAATTCTGTGATGACAATGGGCGTCGTGCAGCGGTGGAGTATCGTCGGAGGTTCCCAGCCCGCCGAGCACCACATCATACGACATTCGCCAAGGTGTACCAGTATTGGAGGGAGAAAGGAGCCTGCCCGCGATGAACACAGGAGCGTGAGTATTGCCGGCATGACGTCGCTGTACTGGATGAAATCGCAGTAGTACCACATACCAGCGTACGTGCAATTGCACAGACAGGGGTGTCACGAATGCAGGTGTGGCGGATATTGCGTGCCGACGGCCTGGATCCCTACCACCTGCAAACAGTGCAACACCTACGGTCCCAGGATCACACCCCCGTCTGCAGTTTTGCACCTGGGTGCAGGAACACATGGACACACTGCCCCTCATTCTGTTCTCCAATGAGGCAACATTCATGTGTCAGGGCATCACCAACAGCAGCAATGAGTACACGTGGGCACACGCCAATCCGTACATCATGGAAACCAATTTACAGAAAGGTTTTCAGTCATCATGTGGTGTGGTATGCTTGGCTTATGGCTCATCGACCAACATTACTTTGCTGGCAGTGTTACTGCTCACATCTACAGGGAGTTTCTGGTCAACACCCTCCCCAAGTTATTAGAAGATGTGCCGTTAGAGGTTCGCCGGCGGATGTGGCTACAACAGGATGGGGCTCCTCCAAGTCCGGGAAGGACTGTCACAACATACCTGAATACTGCATTTCCGCTCCGCTAGATTGGATGGGGTGGGCCGGTCCTGTGGCCAGCACGTTCTCCAGACCTCTTCCCTCTTGACTTTGTGTGGGGCCACCTGAAGAGTCGGGTGTACGATGGACTGCGGCCGAAGACACGTGCCCGGTTACAGCAGGCGATTACCAACACCGCTGATCAGTTACGCACAGACCTACCTCGCATGCAGTGGCAAAGCTCCATGATGCAACACATCACAGCTTGTGTACGGGTGGACGGTGCACATTTTGAGCAGCTGGTGTGAGCCATTCCACATTCTTGTGATCCAATGCAATAAAGGTGTTCCGTAAAGCTACTTTTTTTTTTTTTTTTCACATTTGCCCCTGTAACTCGGTACTGGAGCTGCATAGCCCATTTTTCTATATGAATGTTTTGTTGCCAATGAGCTGTAGAATACACTGCCGACATATGTCGGTCGAATCGCAGTATCCTGTATTTTACTTTTTTATATATTACATATTTTTATATACTGCCACGTTAGCGCTGTCGTTAAGTTTATTAGCCCTATCTACTTCTGTGCAGTGGTGTACTCTTTGTTCGACTCGGATCCCCTCGTATTTCCTCGCTGTTCTGCCTCCCTACCTTCCTCTTTCCCCTTCGTGCATCAATATTTTTTTATTGGTCATGGTTGTTTAAGGCCTTGCACAGCCTCACACTGTCTACTTTAAACGCTTCAGATGTCTGCTAGGTTACACCGTTACCTTATGCCTGCAGGATCTATGTTTTTTTCCTGATGGCTTAGTTGCACTTCACTTCGGTCAACTGAGGCCAAACACGGCTACCATCTTTCAAGCTGATGTTTTACTAGTCACTCTACAGAGCGATGGGGCACTTAGAAAATGGTGAGTTGTGGGAAATATTAAGTTTACGGTACAGTTTTTAAATGTTTGGTAATTTGTGTGGTAAGTGGTGGTGTACCTTGGATGTGCAGTAGTATTAGTCTATTTCAAAATCTGGATTTGGCTACCATTCCAAATTATTTTTCAGCTTAACTATGGTGTCGCAGTACTATGTGTCCTTTTTTAATATGTCGTGTTGGTCCTTGTTCACCGCCCAAGTTTAACGTTTGCTATTTCACGTTTTACATATATTATATATGTTACATGCTTTATGTGTATTGTGTATGTTACATGTTTTTATACCTATAATATGTATATACAATAGAGTCATTTACACGCTTCATGGGTATTGTGTACTACAATTATTATGTAATTAGTTATAAATGCTCATCACTTAGGGTCCAACACATTTAGCCAGTCCTGAAATGTAAACATTGATTTTAACATGTGGCAATCGCATGCGAGGTGCATTGGTGTAGGAGGTGTCAAGAGACCAGGGCAGAAGCTTTACTGGTAATTATGTCTTGCTCATCAGCTCTGACCGAGGAACAATTGAGGTTATGTTTCTTTTATTTTAAATTATTACCTTTGGCACTGGATGGAACCTCAGTCATTGAATTTGTTTTGTTTTTCTGACCTCTTAGGGGAAACTTAATTAAAGAAAGGATAGTTGTAATGGTAGTGCCTTGTGTTTAAATGGCTCTGCATGTTTTTGGTGTTCGTAAGTGGCAAAGTTGGGTTGGTACTGATGCTTTGAAATAAATTGAGGTCTAGGTTATGTTTACCAATAATTTTTGACAGGTTCCTCCCTTAAGTTAAATTTTGTACGTTTTACTATTATGCATTTTAAAAGTCACTTGACCTTTACTTTGAATTCTAAATTAATTCTTGTTCAAGTTCTCTAAAGCTTATTTCATTTTTCTGGCCAATTAATATATCCAATGAATAAATCCTATAAGTGCACTTAAACAAAGTTAAAGTGGGTTTTCTTTTGTGATTTTCATTTAAGCCTTAGGAGTCTAACAGTTGAGCACTATTGCTATAGCTACTTTAAGCTAGTGTTGAAACAAATATTCCAATGCACTGATCCTAAGAAAATTATGTTAAAGTAACTTCACATTGGTGAAAAATTATATTTACTGTTAATACTTTTGTTAAAAAGGGGAGTCTACCTCTATTCACTTTAAAGTAACTGAAATACAGTTTTTTTTTGTTTTGTTTATACTCACATCTGGATGAGATAAACCTGGAGTATTAGTGAGAAGGGCATCCTGTTAGCCCTACAGTAAATGCTTTTATTTCTTCTTAAATACAACACTGGTTAGGCCATTGGGATTTTTGGTTTTTAGATTGTTTATTTATTTGGGTAATAAGATTAACCTTATAAATTAGTTTTCTTGTAATGATTGTAACTTATATTTATTTCTGAGTAACCAGAAGTATATCTAGTATTTACAGTTTTGCTCTTGCAAAACCCCATTCATTTCAATACTAACCTGCTTTATTATTGTGTGTGTTTTGTTTGATACTGCATTTATCTATTTTTGTTAGTTAAATAAACTTTTATTTATATATATATATTTTTTTTTTTTTGATAGTTGTTAAGGAAACCCTCCTCTCATTGCAGCTCTCGACCCCAATATAGGGGGCCTGATAACTTAGTCTACAGGCACTGGGTGCCTAGTAAAGGATAGTTTAATTTAAGTGATATACATCAATGCACTGCTTCTCTGTCAGTGTCAGACCCATGAGCGGTCTGGGCACATCTGGTCGCCTTTTGAGTAGAACCCCCATAACCCCCCCCCCCCCCCTTCTTTCCCATACTCCTTTTTTTTAAAGAGCCTTTTCTGTTTTCACTTAAGTGTTTAGGGTACAGGGTATTGTGCTGGCCCTGCAGAATAAATGCTACAGCATGTGGTGGAGGCTTCGCAGGTTAGATTTTGGTGTAGGCTCATTTTTCTATTTTTGTAATTCTAAACATTATCCCTCCTAATCCTAAACATTATCGCTCCCTCTCCCTACTTAGTAACAGTACAGTCGCTTTCTTATTCCAAAAATAAAAAATTCTGGGGCAAAGAAGAATAATGTGTGATTACTGGCCATTTAATGAGAAAATATTTTAGACCTGCACCTAGAGCCAATAAATGATATTGTATTTCAACATCTTGGCCAAGCTTAATACTATTTGCACTGATATAAATTCAGCATATTTTCAGTGTGAATTACACCCGAAATCAAGAGAGTGTTTAGTGATCTGTACCCCTTGGGGTCTGTACTAAAGGACAATACTTCCAATGGAGATAAACTGTGGGCCATAGGCAATGTTCCAACTGCTGTTTCACATGCTTCAGAGATTTATTCACAACTTTCTATTTACACACACTCATTTGCAACAAATTTATCTTCATGAATAAATTGTGAGTACAATGAAAGTTGCCACACAGTATGGTCATAGTCCGACATGTTTCCCCTTTGAGTTTAATGTGGTTTGCTTGTGCGGATGTGCCACAAGGGAGCATAGATGTATTTCCATCATTCATAGCAGCAAGATACAGAATAAGGCCTTAGTAGCAATGTGAGCCACAGAGCCAAGTTCAGTTAACACACAGCATGCCCTGATGGCACATTCGTTCAACAAGCCTTTGTCCAGCTGGATGAGTTTGAGAGAGGCTGCATCGTTGGCCTCCATGAGGCAGGTTGGATGTTTTGGCGCACTGCTCACCACATGAACTGTTCTGCCTACACTGTGACTCTGTGTTGGACACAGTGGAAACAGGAGGGTACACACACCCATCAAGGATTATTTCATTGTGCGAGAGGCTGTAAGCTCTCCAAAGGAATTGCTGCGCACCATTCAGGGGCATGTCACAACAGCTCAGGATATGCCTAAGTCCACCAGTACTACATCCAGGCTAGCAGAGCAGAATCTGTCATCGTAGCATCCCTTATGACATCTACCATTGTGAATTGGTTTTTAGGTGTTTTAAAGGCATCATTGAGGGGGAATGCAGCCAGAAACCAACACAGGTGGAGCTCTTTGTCCTCTTTGTACAGAAACTGGAATATTGTCATTAAGTGTTAGCATTCCCATTATACCAATGTTGTAATACCTATACCTTTCCCTCCCGTTATATCCCAAATCACCTTCCGCCCCCCAATAACTGAACAAGTCATCCATCTTTCTGTGCTTAGTAGGGTCTGCTCTGTAACGGCCATTGCCAATTAGCAGCACGTTATGACATGTATAAAAATTAAAACCATTGCCAAAAAAAATTAAGCAGCCACACAAACACGGTCTATGTATCTCATATATGAGCACCATATAATTTCTCTCAAAAAATAAGAGATGCGACGGTAAACGCCAATGTCTTCAATAAACTCAGTCCAAGCATTCACATTAACTGCAGCCATTTATTCTCCTTTCGGACTACAAAGAGAAAACACAAAATAGGCATCAATATTAAAAGACAGCATGGCAGCTTACAAAGTGGTAACGAGTGGTGTTCATGGACCAATCACAATTCTGTTTGGATACAGATGACTGCAGAACTGAGTTTGGAGACGTCCTGGCCAACACCATAATACACGCTTCATTGTTGAACAGCACACCACCCCAATGAGAGGTGTCATGGTGTGAGGTGCCATTTCCTTTGATTCTTGCACCCTATTGGTGGTGACTGAAGGAACCTTGATGACACAGCAATACTTCCAGGAAATTGTGCGACCATGAGCACACCCCTACCTAGCTCAGCTTGACAACCCCATTTTCCAGGAGGATAATGCCTGGCCTCACATAGCATGAGTATCTGTGGTCTACCTTTGTGATGTCAACATACTTCCTTGGTCAGCAAGGTCCCTGGACCTCTCACCCATCAAGAACGTTTGGGACGAGATTGGACAACAACTTCAGCCAGCGGTAACTATATAGGATTTGGAGGATCAGTTGTACCAGCTGTGGCAGATCTTCCTCAGGAGAACATCCAAGATCTTTATGCTTCCATGCCGAACTGTATTTCCGCCTGTTTACATTCTGTGTGTTCCAAAACCATACTAAGTGCATCCTGCAAGTGTTGGTCCCCTGCAAAACATGCTTGGTGTAGTACAATGTTTTGTGTATACATACTACTATATCCTGTACTTGTATTCACTTATGTGCCCCTACAATGGCACCTTCAGGGCAGTGGCGTAGCCAGAAACTTCTCAAAGGGGGTGTTACACTTTCTGAAGAGAAGGGAGGAAAGTAACATCAGTTTCTGGTGTTGACGCTTGTATTAATTAGTACAAATACCAGGGTAAAAATGACAACAATATAATAAAAATACATCATTGTTTGTAGAAATTGCATATTTAAATAATAATTAAAAGCATATTAATAATTTTAATACTAACAGATACAATTTTAGAGGCATGGGAGTTACTACCCCCATATTCCCCTCTTTGCT
The DNA here is from genome assembly GCA_029891345.1 of Dryococelus australis. NCBI lineage: Eukaryota > Metazoa > Arthropoda > Insecta > Phasmatodea > Phasmatidae > Dryococelus > Dryococelus australis. The sequence goes on along the minus strand of CM056995.1, from coordinate 103,086,622 downwards.
ATGCCTCTGCTTCAGGGTGATCAATTTTTTTTAAAAAGAAAGTACAATGACATATGTGTGTGTGTGTGTGTGTGTATATATATATATATCAACTCCTTTAAGAATATGTTAAGCATATTCACAAAGCAGGTTTAAATGTAAATCCTGGCATGATAAGTTGGGCAGAAAACATGTGCAGTATTTGAGGTTTATAATTTCAGAAGGAACTTTTGAGAAGCAATCCCGAGAAATTAAGGCAGTTATAAATTTTCCGGCACGAAAAATGTCAAAGGAGTGAGGTGTTTTTACAGATGCTTGCTTTTTATGGTGAATTTATTCCGATTTTTTTCCAAAATTCTGAACCATTAAACTTGTTAAAATGTAAGAATGTAGCATTTGTATAAGGAGCCGAATAACAGCAAACTTTTCAAATGCATAAATAAAGAATAACAAATACACCTGTTTTGGATTTGCTGAATTTCAATGAAGAATTTTTATTTGCATTGTGTTGCTGGTTCTGTGTTAGTTTTTTAATTGATTGGCAAGAAATGAGGTAGAAGATACCCTTCTATGTAGTCATTTTATTTTTAAAGATGCCTGTTTAATAATATAATCTATTGGTTAGTTGAAATATCCTCTGGTTTTTCTGCAAGAGGCCATCAAAAATTGAATATGTGCTTGTAAATATGTACATCGCATTCAATGTTACAGTTTTCGTAATTTCTGGCGACAAAGGAGATTTTAAAATTCACTTCTGGTATATCATTTTATTTGGGAGATGCCAGACTATTGAGTTAAATTAATATTCTGTGCAAAATTCACGTTGAATTTGCAATGGAGACAAAATAACATGGATTACGATGCTCTGAAAATCCTTGCTCTGCTCGATGCTTTTAACATTTAGGGAGACAAGTGGAGGCTACGCATAAAAGACTATCATAACATTATTCAAATTTTTAAATTTATTTTTAATTAAAAAAACATGTCACTTTCACAATAGAGGCAATTGTTTTATATTTAAGTACAACTTTTCTGCAGTGTTTTAATGAATCATTAAAAGTTTGGCAAATGTTAGTTTAAACATTTGCATTCATGGAAGCCAAGTCGAGTAGCTTCGCCACCCCACATCAGCAGTTCAGACTAGGACTTTTGCTTAAGAAGCAGCATTTCTTGTCTAAATATATGAAAATAAAACCAGAATTACAAGACACTGCAAACATTTTTTTTAACTACTGCAAGCAGGGGTCACTTTGTGACAAGTTGACTTTGTAACATAAAAAAATCACATTTAAGGGTCATAATCGTCAAATTTTTTTTTTTTTTAATAGAAGCTGCACTATTTGTGATTTTTATATAAATTTGTTCCTACGTTACTCTATCCTCAAGGTGAAAGAAAAACATAAATTTTATCATACTAATTTTCCTTCTCTTTCTTGCTGTCTCATGCAAATTTTCTACTTTCCGATTGTTTTTATCTATGAAAGATGTTTAGCAGCACCTTTGTGGCTATTCAAACAAGGAATATTGATTTGCTAGTATTGCACTGTCTGAAAAAAAAAAAACTCGAAAAAATTTTATGCAAGTTCTATTCATAATATTGCACTAAGTTTTTGCCTCGCCTGTTGTTTTAATAACCTTCAAATACGGATGGGAGAAAAAAAAATTGCATCTGGATAGGAACTTGTAATTAATCTATTTGTTCACAGCAGTGTCAAAAAAAGATACTCTCTATTTATCCTTTCAGCAGTTCAGTCCAGTGTTATTATTCTGCCTCACAAATGGCGGTCTCTGGGATAGGTAACTCTGAAGCGTAACTTAAATAACAGCAGGCCCGTGGGCATATGGGGTGGTAAACACTGATGACCTTAATGGAAGGGGCTGACAGTTGTGTGTTGGTAAGTTGTGTCAATTTTTATATCTTAATCTCTTTGAGTTATACAGGAGTGTTGAAGAGAACTGCCATGGTCAATAACCAAAATTAATGGAGCAAACTTAGTTTTCTCCTTGTTTCTTTCAAATTTTTAATCAAATTTTTATGGATCCCCAAAATAGGGTGTTTCCTTTGAGAGAATCATTATTACCACGATCACTTTGTCTAGATTTTACTATATCTGTACTGTACATAAACAAAAACATGTAAAGATAATCTTCTATTTTTGATTTTTTCCTTTAATTTACACTTTCCCCACCTTTACACCATTTTACATTTGTCCCTAGAAAATTGTAAAATGGGTGTTCTTCTAACTATAGTAAATTTTACAAAAATAAAAATGATACAACCCGCATGTAGTTTCTTCCCCCTAGGAAGGAAAAAAACCAGAAGTCTGCAAACCTGAGATTTTTACTTTGAGCAAAGCCTAAGCGAGGCTACAGAAAAGTTCCTGAACTTCAAACTCAAGCTCTTTTATTGCAGACAAAACAATAAGTTTGATAACAGAGGCAACATTGGTATTTTGCAGGTTATCTGTGCTCATATCTGCAGTTCTAAGGTATAATTTTAACACAACATGCCTACCTATTGAAATATTGTTTATTTTGTGAACAGACATGCCTGTTTTCTGTGGAAATGTTTCCACGACTTCTTCAGCTTTAATTAAATAATTTCCGTATGTTTTCACTGTGTTTTCTAAAATTTCTGTGATTTCTAAAACGCAACGCAATACAATATCACAAATGATAAGGTACGTAAACAATTTAATTCCGTTCAACAAACTATTAAATTGAAGTGCTTGATTTTATGAAAATATGTTATTTTAATGGTTGAAATTTGCTAGTTCCATAAAAAAAAATCAGTCAATGTATACAGTACATGTGTATGTGCATACAAAAGAGAGATGACATGAATGTATAAAATTCAGCAATAGTATGCATCACTAGCATGATTCCCACACAGAATATAAAGCTGTGTCCCAACTTGAAAGCATGCTCACTGTCACTCTCCAATCTCCAACTTGCAACTCTAGCTCACTAGTAAATTGAGACCTGTGCCCTCTTGAGCATTCTGAATTCTTTCTGATGGTAAAGGTACAAAATAGTGGAAAATAAAATGTTCACCTTTCCTATTCTTTAAATAAATTAACAGCTTTTTTTAATAATAACTTATTTTGATTTTTTATATTTCTGAGTGGTCAAAAGCTATTGTCTCCTAAACAGAGTACAGTAAAACTCTGTTAAGACTTTTTTAAGGGACTGAAAAATAATGCTTATTAACCAGGAAAATTTCTTAAAAGGGTCAAATTACATATGTGCCTATAGACAAGGTGCAAAATTATTCAACTTGTTAAGCAGGAGAACTTCTTAAGTGAGAACTTCTTAACATAGTTTCACTGTATTTAATATGTGCACACCTAACCTAAACCAATCCTGAACATAAACACATCATAATTATCACAGATAATATTGTTGGTATTACACATTTCACAATTGTAATGATTATGTTAAGTTAATAAATATTTTTGACTCTGCTGTAGAAACTAAAAATATGTCTGGATATTCAAGGATAGACTTGAAAACAACATGGTTGGCACAGAGGGTACGAGAATGGGTAGTGGGTGTGCATCCATCGTTTACTCTTCCTCTCGCACTTTCTGGATGGCAGGGAGAACTCTCAGTGACATCAAGAGTGGGTGAGAGAGTACTATCTCTGGGAATTGGGGCGCAGCCTAAATCTACTTTTAAAATCGCAACCATAAAAAAAAAAAACTATAAATGAAAGAAAAAAATATTTTAAGTGTGCAACATTTTGCATCAGCTCAACAATTTGACTGCAAAAACTTATGTAACGTATGAAAACTGGGCCATCTACAAATTCTCTAGCTAAGGGCCCTTAACTGGCTTCATGCCCTTGAAAAGTGTATTCCTGAAGTGACGTCACATTGTCATTGTCCAAATTTGTGGTAAGGGCCCCCTTAGCCAAGGGCATAAGACTCAAATAAAGTGAAATTTGATAAAATAAAACTCAAAGGGGAAACGACAGGCATCCAAATTCACTAACAAATATTTATTATGAAGAGAACAAGGACTCACAACATGTGAATGGATCAAGGGCACATTGCACTGAATTCAAACACAGCCCTGGTTAAATGTATTTATGTCTCATAGTATATGTAATTTATAGGTAATAAAACAAAAAATCCCCATAATAACTTTCACCCATAAAAGATAATTGTGTTGAAATATAACACTCATTCATCACTGTAGATTTCGGTTCTCTACGCCGATGTTATTGAGGTTTGTGAAACGTTCCGATATAATGGATCAATAATTCATGTTTACATGCAGTGTTATTAACGTTTGTATGTTTAAAGCATACGTATACTCTTTATATTAGTACTGCAACAACACTGCACACTAAAGCTGGCTCGCACTTCTCGCTTTGGTACACAATATAAGAACGTTCCACGTGGAACGTATACTGGGATGCAAAATACAAGAAAATGCCACACTAGGTCGGGGGTTCCCCCACGTTGGAGAATGCTTATGATTTGGATGTCTTTGTTTTAGTGGCTACCAAAGATGAAGGGGAGTTAAACACCAGAGTAAACTTGACTTGGTAGATCTCCTGGTAGGAGACTTTGGTTCTGTTTATCTTTAGGGATGCCAAATACAGTAAAGCCAGTTTCACAGGACATGTGGGTGGAACTAGGCAGGGACCTTAAGTTCCTGAGGGGCCCGGTATTTATAGAGAGTTGGCCTAGTAGACTGACATGTGGGTACAAAATCAAGAGTTACAGAAACAACCCTTCGATGTTTCGGTACCTGGTTTTAAAGACAAAGGTGGGTGATCTTCCCAGTTGTCGTGCTCACTCTACAAATGAGCGGAGGTGCAGCTGCATGCTTGATGAGGCAGGGAGAGACAGGATTCGTTTCTAAGGTGATAACTGCGTATTGAGGTTCTGGTAAGTCTAATCTATAACAAGGCCAATGAAGTCCTAGAATAACCTGTCGTCCTCCTTGTTATGGCCTCAATAGCTGGATGTTCTTCAGGGGAAATTGGTGTTGGCAGGAAAAAAAGAGGTACCATGGCTTGACCAGTTTGAGGACTGTCACTGTTATCTCTGGTGGTTTCCACTGACAAAGTAAGTAACTCTCAGACAGCAGCCCACAGGGCCTTTCTATGTTGCTTACTTAAACTACTCTGCTAGGCATAAGGCATTTAAACTCAGTTGTAAACTGTCTAAATGAACTAATAAACTGCTACTTTAAGGGGAGACTTTCAGGAGACAGTGTATTACTCAGTGTTCTCACATCTGGCCTTTTTTCAAGCTGGGACTGAACGGACGGTAGCTGAGATAACTGGCGTCCTAGAGAAATACCCACTAGAGGTCGATCAACTCTGAGTATTTTGAATTCTACTCTGGTCTTTGAAAGCTGTGAGAAGAACCGAACACCCAACCTGGTCGATTCTCTTAGCAAGTATGAGTAAGAGAATAAACTGGTATTTTATGCGGCACTAAGTGTGTACTTCCAGGACACAGTGCTTACACCCTTTGTTCCCAGTGTCCGACCTTCGCAAACTAGGACTGAACTAAGGGTGGAGCAAATTACTGGGCCCTAAGTGAGTAGCTCATATAAGATCAATCAGACCTGGGCGCTGCTAGTCCCTCTACGGCCTTTGCAAGCTGGAAGATGAACTGAGTACTCTGTCTGGTTGTATCTCTTAGAAGGTTAGAGTTGCTAGAGCTTTGGGCACAGCCGAAGGTCTACCGATTGGCAGATCTATATTTTCCTCTTAATGTGTGTGTGTACTACCTTAGTGGTTCCACATGGATACCAGGTTTTCCTTGAGGCAGTTAATTATGAGAACAAGAGCTTCGATAAATTACTAATAACAAATTAATTATGGGGCATAAGGGTTATACAAACTGCGTAAAAATTACACTTTTAAGAATACTGTAAAAATAATACTTATTTTACAATATGTAAATAAGTTAGACAAGGTGATGCCTCGCCAACTCCTAAATGAATTAATTAAAATGGAAGTTACCTATAATTCAAAAAGAAAGGCGGCCCGCAGAAGAACTAGATGTGATAATTAAGAACTGGAAATAATTATTTACTATCGCATTTAAACACGCCTAGCCTAATCGGGACGTGTTCTGAAAGAATCTATTCAAATTCAATTATCAGACTCATAAATGAAGTAACCTGAAGGTCCATAAGGAACATTGGCACAACCTGCTACCACAAAGAGCGCTGGAGGTTTACCACGTAGGTGGAAAGAGCAGGGATACATCTTTGGGAGCCTCTGGATCAAGTCAATCAGCAGTGGCAGGATCTGCAGGGTGGCTGCTGGCGGTTGTTGCGAAGTGGAGAGTCTCAGGATCTGTCTTCCAAAATGTGTTAGCGAAGAGGCCTAGTGGTCAGCACCCTTAAGATAATTCTCCAGTCTTCAAAAGCTGCGAGAGAAGGATGGTGGACCACTTACTCTGGAGACTGTAGATGTACCATACTTCTCGAAACGCATTTGTGAAGTGGTCTAGTGGTTAGCACCCTTAAGAAAGGTTCCCCGGCCTTCACAAGCTGGGAGAGAAGGGTTGGCAACCACTTACCCCTACTGCTACCCTCTGCCTATTGCAAGCTGGAGTGCGCAGTAACTGCCAGCTTGTACCTCCGGCCTTTGCAGGTTGGGAGGCAAAGTGACTGCCCAGAGCCATGGTTGGCTCTTCCTTTTATACTTATTTTTCAAGCTTGTAGGCTCTCCGAAGAGAGCAGGGGTGACTAGCCTCTCTCCGCAGGGGCTGTTAATTCTGACTCTGAAGGAGTGCCTTTCATTTCTTATCACCTTGGCTGGAGGCATTGACATTCCTTATCGCCTTGGGCAGAGGCTGGAGATTGGATGCTGCTGGAGTAGACTGGGTGCTGCCCTTCTGTGGCAAACCAAGACACTAGCTCGACCTTCCTGGAGGGTAGCGATCTCTGCCAACAGTAAAATACCACGTGGGGTAGGGCGATGGCGTGACTGCTTCTTGGAGTTTATTGGCGAACAGTACTATTTTAGGCCATGTGTCTGTAGTCTCACTTGACATGCACAATCGTACTGTTGGTGCGTGTCCTATTGTAAATCTGGGGGTCCAGACTTGCCCAATTGTGAACAGCGTGCTCGGAGATGGGGAAAAGTCTGCGAGTAGAGCGCGCATTGTCAATGCACAAAACACATCATGCGTCAACACTGTAAAGTTTGTGTTTAAAAAACTGTAAAATTTTCCCTTTGTAACAAATATTGCCATATCAGAAAACTGTAAACATCAAGTTTTAAATCAACATGTTTTCTGATAACCTAAACAAATGTCATTTTTAATTGGAGTTGGATTTGAGAGATTTGGGCAGCTCTTAACAACATCTTTAGAGACGATATTGGTGAGAATGGAACAGCACCAGAATGCAACGGCAGGGGAAACAGGAGATCCCCAAGAAAACCAGCCAACCAGTGGCATCGTCCGGCACGGTTCCCATTTGCGAAAATCCGGAGTGACTTGACCAGGGATTAGATCCCGGTTCACCTTGGTGGGAGGCGAGCAGTCTAACCGCTCAGCCACCATGGCCCCAAATCCCATTTAAAATTTTTAAGTCTGATGATATACAATCAAATGTTATTCCAACGAGCAATTGATTCAATACAAACTATTGCAACTGCTCTCTCGAACCAACTACATTTTTGCTACTTCAACGTGAATCTTACAAAATTATTTTTTTTTTTTCAAAAAAGTATCTATTTATTTCCCTATTTCAAACTAAAGCAAATTTTGTAAAAGTATGATGATAATATGCATTTCGAAAAAGAAGTGTCCCTATCAATAGTCTTATTTTCCTAACAAATTGCCTTGTATGCCAATGCATCTTAAAGCCAATTCACAACCCTATTTTAATGCTGATTTTGATGTGAATTTTGTAATCATATACATGCAGTTCTGAGGAATAATTTTAATCGTAAAAACATTTTCGTAAACGAATAGTGTCTTATTTACTAGCACACATTTAACAAAGTGTCCTGTCAGACACTGCATCTTAGACAGATTTTTGACCCAGTTTGGCCCGATTTTGCTTTATATCAGCATTTATATCTACATTTCTGAGGAATTTCTTTAACGAAACATGCCAAACTTTTAAATATTTACATTTCACTAATAAACAATTCCTTGTATTCTTTCGTTAACAGTAAAATTAAGTCTCATCATTCTTCAATTAAATGACCTAACATTGATAAAGCAGCTCAAATTTTTCAAGCCTGAAAAATATTTCATGCCGAGTTCAAGCCACAAGCTGGTATTTGACTTGAGCTCCATTTTAAATTTTAGAGTATTTATATACCTCTAAAAAACTCAAGAGAGAACTACCCACCATATTTTTACACTTCTGGGAAGATTAAAAAATATATATTTTTAATGACTAAAAGTGAAATATGAGGTGTGTTCATGTGGTAAGCTCTTTATACTACTACTGCTCTTTTAATGCTCTTTGGCAATCATGACACCAGAAGCATTTTTTGGTATGCTGTTCAGGTGGGAGAAATCCTGCATTTTATGCTCTCAAAGAGCAGCTCCTTAAACTCTGGCTCAACAAAATGGAGTAGAAACAGCAAGAAAGTGGCCAAACTAAATATTAGGTTTTATAGCAGAAAATTTGATTCTGCTAAAGAGTAGCAGTGTGAAAATGTTTTGGGTATCTGTAAATGAATGTTGATACAAATTAAAGTAAAGAAGGAATATTAATCTTCAAAAGTAACAATGTATAAATACTGTAGCTGATATTGGAATACTAAACCTAAATGCAGATATGATTACTACGCTTCTGATCAGGAATTACTTGCAAAACCTCCTTAACCTCTTGTCTTCACTCCATAATCATGTTTTGTTTTTTGCATTTGGGTTGTCAAAAACAGCTGCCCTTTACGCTCCGTTTATGCTTCTTGGAAAATCTTGATTTTTTTTCTCGAGAGCAGGGAGCAATGCCACCTGAACACACCTATGTTTCCACCAGTGCTACCTGAAAATGTAAATATTTCAATAAGAAATATTTACTTTATAAATAGTACATAAAGAAAAACTAAGCAATATTTCCCAGGCAACTATTTCTTGCTAACTGTTGCCAACACAGAACTTCCCTCACTTTTTTTTTTCATATTAATAATGAAATAAATACTATGATTTATATGAAAATACAAGTCAAATTTGTATTTAACCAAAAATTTAAATGATTTAATGTTAGCAAAAAGTAATATCTAATAGATGTTATAGTGTATATGATTTTTAAAAAAATTACTCATGAGATGATTTTTAAAAAGGTTTGTTTCAGAAAATGGTAGTGATCAGCCTAGAAATACAAATAGGACTTCAGAAGTTAAACTAATCACCTAATATTCATCATTCCATTTCATGTTGATATTGCTTGGCAACTATCCAACTTGTTTACCACACATGACCAATTCCCACTTACAATTTTTATGGTACATTATTGTTTGTAGGAAAAAATATTTTTACACTATACCAAAGTTAATATGTAGTGGTTGTCATATTCGTGGTCTTTTGTTTTAATAAACATGGTAAATACTAGAACATAAAACCATAAATTTGAAAATCACTACGTGAATCTACATTTGTGAATAAACATTCTACTTTTAAGTTACCTTGAGGTTGTACATGGTGAGGGACTTGAGACGATCTCGACACTTGCGTAAAGGTGTGATGTCATCGACTCGCGTGCTGGATATATCCAGACTTTCTAAGTGAACTAGGTCCTCTGCTACTATCTCCAAACCATGCCGATTGAACTCGGTGCAGCTCACATTTAGGGCATGCAAATTGCGTAGTTTTGAAAGGGCCACCACCACGCAGTACCTGAATGTAAAAATAAACAGGTAAGATATACATTTCAGATATATCTGTGTTTTGCCTCGACTAGTTCAAAAATGAGAAAAGATCAAAGAACTTTCCAATCACATAGACAGAACTCTTAATTGAATTATTGAAAATAGCATCAGGAATTTTAGTAAATTATGTTCATAAAATTGTGCACATATTCTATTGGAAATCCTAATTCTTGCTCAAATTTGTACAGGACACCATTTATATGCCCAATACATTATACAATACTGATACATTACTTTCATTGCTAAACTGCTGACTAATAAATATTTACAATTTCAGCATCAATTGCAAAATAAATGTAACACTCATATCAATGATTAAATATGAACATGTGTCAATATACTGCTCATAATTGAAATATTTTAGAAATATCACAAAGAAAATATGGCACAGGAATTTCTGGCACTGTATTCAATACAATACACCAATGAGATATAGAAATCTCTATATAAATAACACTCAACTATCACTCACCTCACATCACAATGCTATGTACACAAATGCCAAAAAACACTACTACAACTTTCTAAAATTGAAAATTCTGACACCTAAGGTAAATATTAGTAATTTAGTGTCAAATAGGTATTTATATTAAGCAACAGGGGTGACGTTGGTACTGGTAACTTCATGCTACTTAAAGAGAGAACTTAAATGCTCTTGCTGTTTTACCTGAACTTGGTTGAATTTCTTACATACATTTGGTTGAATTTCTTTACACTGAAATTGAGAGTGCTAGGCAGACAGAGCTTCCCCTGACTCCACACTCTCACAATGGGAGAGAGACCCTAGAAGGCTGCTTACTAGGGACAAAGTGGAATATACCCAGCTATCAGTGTAGCCTTATACCCGTTCAACAACTCTGTTGGTTCTAGTGAATATGGGTTAGCTCCAACCCAGCCGCTTGGGCATCCATTTTTCGGTCCCATGGAGGCCACCCATCTACAAGATGCAGTGGCATAAGCCAGGTCAGCTTAACACCCACGACAATCCAGGGCTGCACTGGGCTAATCCTTACACCCTGCCGGTTCAGGGTCAAATACACAGCATCATTAAAACCCAGGGCGTACTGAACAACACATATAACCAAGGAGATGTGTTTTCAGTGTGCAACATTTACAGCTGGCTAAACTGCACACCGCCTGAGCCAGCTGTTAGGATTAGGATGGGGGCCAGGGCACCCCCACTGGAAGGCAGGCCCTCCTATAAAAACCTACCTGCCTACCTGATGTGAGCTGCCTCCAGGCTAGAATCTCCCTGCTGTGAGCTGCTCCCGGAGTAGCATCTACCTGCTGTAAGCTGCCTCCGGGGTAGCATCTACCTGCTGTGAGCTGCCTCCAGGCTAGCATCTACCTGCTGTGAGCTGCCTCCAGGCTAGCATCTACCTGCTGTGAGCTGCCTCCAGGCTAGCATCTACCTGCTGTGAGCTGCCTCCAGGCTAGCATCTACCTGCTGTGAGCTGCCTCCAGGCTAGCATCTACCTGCTGTCAGCTTCCTCCAGGCTAGCATCTAACTGGGCGTTAATTCTAAGTTTGTCGAAACTGAGCTCCCGATTGTGAAATAACGATTTACATCATATTTCCGAGTTTTGGTATTCTAGGTTAAAGATGACTTCTCGATTCTCACGAGAAAACGATAGAGAGCACTCGACAGCTATATGTTGCCGAAAGCCACGTCCCGATCGAGAAGTGGAAATTCAACATGGCGGGTGAGAAGCGTGGTGGCTGCATTTATTGCATATCTTATGGTTTCGTACTTCTTAAACATAATACATAACATACAAAAGGTTAAAATTACATGGAGAATTATTATATGCATCTAATTGTATCCACACATGTTCGGGAGTCTGAAATTATATTTCTGTATCGTGAGTTAATTATGTAGTGTAGCAATGGCAGAGAGGTTATGTGTTTATATGAGCATCAGGTTGGTGTTGTCTGAATAATGAATCGGTAGTTAATTATTTGTGTATTTGCTTTCTTCAAGCATAGTTGGTCGTAGTGCATTTTCTTGAGTGAAATAATTAATAGTAATTTGTGCGTATATACTGCTTTGTAAAAGTGCTAGTGCTTTTTCTTAAACACCATCTACAATGAATTGACTAATATAATTTACATAGTTAAGTTTGTTAGTTTCAGGAAACGTGTACAGTGTTGATTTTACTGAATAATTCTGCAAATAAATTATTTAATGCTAGCGACGAACAAACTTGATTTTAGTGAAGTACACATGCAAGGATTAACCTAGAAAAACACGTGTTCAAGAGGTTGCGGTGTTTACTAACAGTAAGTTTGCGTGTTTTGTAAATAATGTATTTGTAAAACATTACTATAATTATTGCAATGCACATGGCCTGAAAAAGCTGCACTTTACACTTTTGTAGTGCGTAAATAATATTTATTTGTCTATATCGTAAATGCAATGAGTGTAAAGTTAACTTTGGATAGTGTGCGTGTGTATACTGCTGCATCTGTACGAATAGAGACATACGTATCGCGTTTTGTTTTCCATTAAAGTTACAATAACATAAATGTTATTTCCATACAAGCAAAATTTGCCACTGCTACATCGAAATAATATGCAACTCAAAATGCCACACTCTCGTAAGAGCATCAAAATAATGTAGTCTCAAGAAAGGCATTATAAACTAAAGTGACCCCCTCCCCCCAAAACTCATCATACTTACGTGCAATAATAAAACTAATTAAATGGGCAGCTTCTATAATTTTATGAATAACTATATATGCTACAGTCTTTGTATATGAAGCACGTCACTTCACTAGTAATGGGAATTCCTGCATTCCTACAACAAATCAATTACACACTGTATTATATACGATTTGTTGTTTAGGCCTAACGTAATTTCCTAAGCAAGCATTACAGTTGTATTTATTAAAATGGCATTTTAAGTATCGTCTTCTATACATTTCGTTACATACATCACAGTGAACATTATTTAATTAAAAGGACTATTAGAGGGAAGAGGGAATACTATGTAACAAATTATCTCATCTTCTAACAGTCGTTTTTACACTGGAAACCATATGTTCCTTTGAAAGGAGTAATATTTTCAACAACCAACCTGTGCGTATAACAAATAACCATTGACCATGTCACCATTTTCCAAAGCCAAGCATCTTCTATGATGAGATTGTAGCCTTATCGAGAAATTTCACTCTAAATATCCCGCGTTACACTTTAATAAATGGAATAGTATTTGTTTTAAATAAGACAATGTATAAATAATAGATATATGTATGTGCACTTTTATATATAACTAACCACTTAAAATGCACAGTTTATAAGAATAACTTTACTTTAATCATACATTGTTGCAGGCACAGCGTGTGTTTGCATTCATCATGTTGCCTGCCTCAACACCAGCAGGGTGAGGAAGCGAGTTGTGGTGGGGCGGTCGGTAAAAACCAGAGGATTGCCGAGGTAGGGAGGTCTCGAACCGATAGTGAGCTTAGAATAACTATTTGGACACATTCATTTCAAATGGCTTGTCTCAATTGGCAGAAAGCTGACTGTCGAGATCGACATCGAGATCTGCCTATAGATTTCTCCAGAAACTTGGAATAAACGCCCTGCTGTCAGCTGCCTGCAGGCTAGCATCTACCTACTGTCAGCTGCCTCCAAGCTATCATCTTCCTACTGTGAGCTGCCTCCAAGCTATCATCTTCCTGCTGTGAGCTGCCTCCAGGCTAGCATCTACCTGCTGTGAGCTGCCTCCAGGCTAGCATCTACCTGCTGTGGCCTCCAGACTATCATCACCCTAACACCAGACAGTAAGCACTACTTCCACACCAACAGCTAGATGCTGTCATGAGTAGCATCCACTGTACATTTTCCTCATACAAATTTCCTAGGCTGTGGAACTGGCCCCAGCAGCATGCAGCATACGGAAGTGTAAAAGTGAACTATAACCCACACACTGTTTTACTGTAGCTTAACACTATTTTTCAGTTTTAACCGAGCTTAAAGACAACTTTTGGACTGTTTATTTATTCCTTAATTGGAGATAGAGTATATATTTACTGTATTTTTAAAAAAGAAACTTCATCATTTGAATGGAAAATTCCCATGTGACGTATGCCTGCGTATTGTGCTGAGTTGTAGAAGAAATGCTTTTGTAAAAACAGCTTCCACGCAAGTACCATGAACTCCAACGATGTCTCACATCCTGGATGTTAAAATAACAATGTAGCAGCCATCACAGAGAATTCACCTGTAACTGTGCGTGCATCACAGATAAATTAAAAATATTCCTTTTAAAGTTCTTTCATTTGAAGAAATAAATATAATAATTCATAGTAGAAGGCCTATTCCTCCCCTTTCATTAACAACCAAAACACATTTTTATTCACATACTTGTACAGATATCACTTGGTTATGTGGCTGCAAGAAATTTCTGAAACTTTTTGCTGACTGTACATATTACTATAAAAGCCAAAACTGGCGTGGAATAACATATGATTTAATGATTTTAAATAAATCTACAGAAAATACAAAAATTGCCCAAATTGTCCTACAATTACATTTAATGCACGTTCTTGCTGGCTGGACAAGTGGTTAAGGTGCTGAAGCCCTCTCGCTCCTTACGTTGAGGAGGGGAGTCAAACCCCAAAGTGAGTCGAAGTGTTACTTGGTCCCTTTCGGGCAGTTTCACTCTCCTCACTACTAGGGATATCAAGAAACGGGACGCAAGCTGTCCCAATAGGGGGTAATATGCTCAATCGGAGGTGATTTGAGAGTTGAGTGTGGTGGTGAGCAATCTGGCTATAGTTCACGGGATTTATACGCCACAGCCTCGTTGGCTGTCAAGCGGGATGAAGTTGGCCGGGACTCATCCTCCATGCTTCCTGGGAATTACCTTGGTCGGGAGTCGAACGCTGATAGTCTTCCCAGAGGCCAGCTTTATCACACAGAAGTTGGGAAGTGCTTCTGTGTTGGGTGTCGAACCCGAATTAAAGTGCCTGATTATAATTTTACAGTACTAGCTTGGAAAGGGGTCTCCTGAGTGGGGAGGTTCTGTGTTCCTATGCTAGGATTCGACACAAATGTAGATGATGGTTCAGTGGAGGTTTCCTCCGACTCCTCATCAGAGTTGCACCAACCTAGCCAATGTTTTAACAGTCTCTCGTGGTCTGGAGATGGTATTACGTCGAAATCTATTGGTTTGCTTTCAGGCTCATGGGGAAAAAAGTACATCTGGATTTGATTCCACAAGTAATTGGGTAATAATAGATTGCTTATTTGCGGCGCGCCTCTCGTGTTGCCTCCGACAGCTGCCTGCACCTCCGTGCTGTTTGCGCATTTGAAAAGAAAAAAAAAGAATAAGGCTGTCTGCCGGGTTGCGTACGAGCAGTCCTAGGTGGGGCGAAATCTTCAGTCGCTCCCGCGAACCTGCAGTGTAAAGGGGCAACCCAAGCAATCGAGACCCTATGCCTCTAGTCAACAGCAAACGTTCTGGAAACCCAGTGATAGGTCCTTTGTCAGGCACCATCTCCTGAGGAATTCAGCACACCTTGCGGCCAAATAGAAACGTGAGTTTTAAAGTAGTTACGGCGCAACTGAATTAACTGCTTTCTGAATTAATACATCACATTTAAATACAATAAAAATTAATAAAGATTTTAAAAATGACCAAGGGATCTAAAGCTAAAATTATGGTAGTCGACACACAAGGATTTAAATGGATGTTGTAACAAGTTACTGTTTGGTCCTCTCGTAGTCATCAGTAAACACCAACGAACTAGCTCAGCGTAAGTTGGAGACTTTGACTACATAATAATGAAAGATTGTTAATACCCCGATTGCCAATAAATAAAAGAAGTTAAATGTTTACTGGAGATTTATTGTCTCTGCAAAACAAACTATTGACATTCGCAGCTGATGATAAAAAAAGACACAATGGCAGCCTTCATAAAACAAAACTTCTCACTTTAAGAGTTACGAAGACAAGAGAGAATCGTTACTTTTCTCTCCCGGCACCCTATTGACTGCTCGGACCGACGGAAAATAAATTTTTATTGTCCTATGTCTGTTGTTGACAACGTCTGTTGTTGACGTTTGTTTAAACTGATGAAATGAGGAAAGAAATATAACAAATTTGGAAAAACAAAAATATAAGAAATACAAACAGTTGTCATTGCCACCACCTTTCAAATATTACATGAATTACTATCCTTGACTGAAATATAGACAATTGAAATACTTCCTGAATATACTAATGATATATATATCTAGCTGCAATGCTACATTACCACCCTCGGTTTGGGGATGATTTCGAAGAAACCTGTCCCAAATCGAAACTTACATGAATGTCGACTGTATGAAGGTTGGGCTGCAATTCCATCTCATGTAACATAAATTATTTGATTACATGGATATACATCCATATACAAAGTTGTTACAGTACAATACATCACATTACAGTATCACATAAAGTAAATTAATCATAACATGATACCAAATTTTAGTGTACATTACATGTTCCTTCATTTCAATTAAATACAATAGTACATTCACTTTCAGTTTTTGTTTTTATGATCATACACTTCAAATACAAAATTTGTATCATTGTAAAATACATTCCATTACTCTAGTCCACAAAGTAAATTAATAAGAATTTGTTACAAAAATTTGGTGCACATCATATATCTCCTTCAAAGTCATTACAATGTTACACTGACTTTCAGTACCTGATTCATTATCATTAGTTGCTGAATGGTTTAATACTCAATACATAGTTTACACAAAATTCCCTAAAATTATATTCATCATATTTCAAAATATTGTTTGCATTATTTATATATTTTTATTGAAAATTATTTTTTATAAATTTTATTATGTTTAGTTTAAACCACACAGATTTAATTATTTTATAAAGTTTCTATTTTCCATCTAAAGTTGAGGTGGTACCCACTACACATGCCATGTTGCTTCTAGGTTTGCTTAGTATTACTTTAATTCCTTGTTTGGATCAGCACATAAAAAAAATATAAGGCTATCCAGACCTGCCCCAAAAGCTATAAAAACCCCTGCCACATTTACTTTAAACATCTTAATATCTAGATCAGTGATAATAAAAAGGTACTCAGACCTGTCACACCCAAAAACATACTCTTATTGCTAAGATCCAAGGACACTGTACACACTGGAGCAACCTTTCCACACTTAATCTCTATGTTCGTAAAACTAAATACACAACACCACCATAACCTTTATTCGTTGTCAAAAAAGAAAAACTCTTCATGTTAGTTATAACCTTTCATTTGACATACACTATTAAATTTAAATAATTTTCATTTACTTCAAAACTATCCTTTATTGCAAAATTTTACATTCTTAAACATGGACATCATAATGGGATCAATACCCACAATACCCATTAGACACAATTCACATTTCATCGTTATAAACAAGTAGGCTACATTTAGACCATGTTTTCTTGGTTTTCAAAATTATTCTGCAACACACCTCAACATTTTTCAAAATCAACATGTAATACACATCAACATACGAGCAACCTTTCTTGAGAATGATCTAAATACATATACAAAATTCAAAATCTAATTCATAATGGTTTTCCATTATGACACAAAACATACTGTGCTTTGATTTCATTTCAATACACCCTTACTTTCAATTACAATGATATAATAAAAAACAGCATTATACAGTTCATTTATGCTTATCATTCTCCAAATTAAATCAATGTATTTGGTGCATAGGTACAGTCAATTATACAACTTTTTAGCACTCATTTTAAATTATCACTTTTAATAATCATTACACTTTCCAATCCCTTTCATATCAGGAAACCTCATAATTGTAAATTTATATCATCTTACTATGCTTCACAAAAGCCATTACTTCACTCAATTTTATGATGTTCTATGAACAGTCAAACCCTCAGTCAAAATGTCATGATGGCAAAGAGTTATTACAAAATATGTTTAATTTATGAAAGTAAAATAAATTCTTCAGATTAATTATAATAGGCCTAACTAGCCTTAGCAAATTCAATAACTATATGAACTGAAATGTCCTAAACACAAAAGAAGGTTAAAGTCGCGGGGGCTGGTCGGTGTGAGTAATGTGATCACTCGTTGCAGGCTGTCCGACTGACAGCTGACAAACGATCGTGCTGCGATGAACTGTTGTGATACCCGAGAAAGGTCGTGCTTCCTTATACATTAGTAGAAAGTTTCCTTATTGAAAACATACTGTTTTCGAGCAGTCTGTCACGTCACATAAAGGTGACCTCTGTTATTTTCCTCGTTTCACCATGTCGTGCCCTGCGGTGGCGATGTTTTTAGTTTACAAACCCAGTGAAAAGGAACAAGATGCGCTATCGTCCTATGACGTCTGTTGTTGACGTCTCTTACTACTGATGAAATGAGGAAAGAAAAATAACAAATTTGGAAAAAACGAAAATATATGAAATACAAACAAGTTGTCATTTAACACGACCTTTCAAATATTACATGAATTACTATCCTTGACTGAAATGTAGACAATTGAAATACTTCCCGAATATACTGATAGCTAGCAAAAATACAAAATTACCAAATGACGTACTATTCAACAGGCGAAGGCAAGCCTACAGGAAATCAATTTTAGAAAATTAATAACGCAAATTAGCTAAATAAGAACGCTATACAACGTGACTCTACAAGGGGCTCAATCCAGGGGATGTAATCATGCAACGACCTGCTACTGCGGGAGTCAAGAGAAATTGACTGAGGTAAGGGTAGCAGACAGATGTTGTAATTACCGTTTAAGAGGTGAGCTGTCCCTGGGCGGTCGCTGTGAGGATGAGCCTTGTCCAAGCTGAGGTTGGAGTGCTGGCGGCCTTCTGCAATCTGCTGGCTGAAGGTAGAGTACTGATGATTCCCAAGCAGTAGGAAGTTCGTGCCCTGTCTTGGGCTGCGGAGGAGACGAGAGAGTCTTCACAGACTGGGGGTGAGCTTGCGAACCTTGTCGGCAGACTAGCCCAGCGCCTCTGCTGGACCACGGTGCTGCACTTCTATTTATACAAAAATCGCCCTGTGTCAGCGATTCTCTGGGGGCGGGAGGTCGCGTAGCCTTCCAACACTGGGGCGGGTTTATCAGGTGCAGTAGAGCTGCTCGTTTTCTTATCACCTCTGATGGAGACGTACATATTTTCTTGTACCTCGAGCTGAGGCCGGTGAGCCGTGATGTCACAAGGTCACGGGGGTGCTGCTCTCTCTGGGGTTGTTTGGAACTTCTTCGGCAGTTAGTGTAGCACAGTGGAAATTCTAATAAATATTATTTTCTTCATTGTGGGGTGGCGCTTGCGTGCTAATTCTTGCGGACGTGAAATGCCATAATTAAATGCGTTAATTACGGTAACTTAGCCACCTGTCCAATGCATGGAGTCTCCTTGCACGACTAGTAAAAATTTATTTCAGCCACTGAATTTAACTTTCCCCAAGCGTAGGGTACTCTCAGATGGGGCGGAGTCATCCGTAGAGTGCGCCTCTCTGCGGTGCAGCATGTTGGCATGCGTCACATTTTATGTTTAAAAAGTTTGGCAAAATATGTACCTAATGAATTTGCACTAAGCAGTTGGTACGTACCTGCTCAAAATTAAGAAGCATAATGTGAAAGTACGGGAAAAATATGTGGATCAAGAGTCATCTAAAAAGAGTGACAAATTTTTTGGAGAAAAAGGATTTGGCTACCACTTCGCTCAACAAAGAGAATTTATATAGAACTCTGAATAAACTGGCCGATTATAGTATTATAGTCTTTACAAGTTTGTCCAGTGACGTTCAGAAATACATAATATTTCAATGGTCTTATTCAATAATGACCATAATTAAAAAAGAAGTACAACAAGCCTGTTTTGATATACTCACTGTAGTTGAGACAACAGAAGTAACAGTTGAATCACAGTTATCTGTAGTATTGCACTATGTCTCAAATGATGGAAATTTTTAGGAAAGGCTTTTGAAGATTATCGACGTAAGTGGTGATGAAACGGCCACAGGCCTTTACCAACATACTGTCAAAATTTTAGAATACTTTGAATGTTTGAAGAAGTTAGTAATGCAGATTTACAATAGAGCTGCAGTGATGGCCCGAGAACATGCTGAATTTCAAAAGAAAATGTGAGTTGTTTTTGACCAAGCTGTTTTGTTCATTGTTATGTTCACAAGTAAAATTTAGTTCTTGCTCAGTCTGTAATTACAAAAAACAGTGCAAAACGTGTTTGCCTAGATCCTTTCACAGACACGGAAAGAAAAGGTGTGTACAAGACTCCTTTTTGAAATAATTGACATTATAACTTTGAATCTACCGCAAAGAATTGCTATAATTTGAAAACAGATTTTTTAGCCTATTTTGGAAATTAAACGTTATCAACAATATACTGATAATTTTCTATAAGACACTTTTGTATCTCTTAATAGAGCTACAGAAATGTTTTGAATTTCCAAGTTTAAGTGAGCTGCATTTCGGGTTCATAGACAGTAACATGAACAAAAAAGTGTAACTGAGATTCACAGTTATTAAAAAATATTCGGACCAAGTGATGTATTTTTAGAAACATACAAACTTACAAAGCTCATAATGTCAGTTCCAGCTACGAATGCTTCAGCCGAATGTTGCTTTTCGCTTTAAAGCAAATAAAATAATATTTGCAGAATAATTAGTGGCAGGATAGACTGTCAGCTCTTGCATTTCCCAGCATTGAAAAACATCTACTGCAGGAAACGTGTCACAGACCATCTTTCAACTATGTAATGAGTGATATTTTTGCAATGAAAAACAGCAGACTCAGGCGAGTATATAAATATTAAGGTCATTGTTTTTATTTAAACTGCAAGTTCCTTATAGAACTGAGAGTTTCATGGGTCATGTGAAGTAAGTCAGAACCAAACTCACCACTGATAATTAAATTAAGCTTCCATTTGGAAGAAAAATACACAGTCCTGACGAATCGTCCACTGCTCAGGCTAAGAAAAGGAGAAACCAGCTTAAGTATATTTTGTCTTGAGCATAACTTCCACAGTTATTTGTCTAAATATACAGACAGATAGGAACAAATTTGGTCTTGTCTGTATATAAGTCAAAAAGGAAATTAATAATTAAAATATATTAATGATATCTTTAAAGTTTATTTAAAGCTGTTAATATGGCAGGTGATTTTCTGATTATGTTGAACATCATGAAACATCACCAATTTGGTGCCTCATTGAGGTTGTCTCCAACCTTTATTACAACAGTTGCATCATTAGCAATTTTTTTTTAAATATTATTTTAAACTAAAATCTATCATTGTAGGTGTTGCGCGACCTGTGCCGAATGTGGCGCAATCTATTTTGGTGTTAGTTCCGCCACACTCCGCAGATCCGACCTCAGTGTTCCCACCCTTGTTCTTTACCTCCTACCTCTGGTCTTGCCCTCCCTCCTGAACGTGCGCACTGGCCAGCCCTCCCTTTCTTTAGTTTTATAAGCCAGTTCGAGCTGTGGTGAGCTCGTCCTATTCCTTCTGGGGTTTCAACTGTGTCACTTGTGTAGGTGGTTGTGTTTTCTGGCCATGCTACTTGCGATGTCATCCGACATACGGCGAAAGGGCTCAGGTGGGTTCGGCAGCTGACACTGGAGATTATTAAATAACGTTTGTTTGAAGTTGTTCTCGCAGGGCAAAATTTTAAATGATTTTGAGGTTAAATTTTGTTTAGACCACCCATTCTGAATTTGCCTTGATTAACTTGAAAGGTTTTGTTTTGGAGTTCCAATAGTTCCCCATCAGCAAGTCGCTATTCAAAAACTTTGTAAGCAATTTCCGAAGGTTCTCACTTTGCAATTAGGTCTGACTGACTTGTTGGAGTACAAAATCCAACTGGTAGACAAGGAGTATGTCAGCAGCCACTCTTATAAGCTAACTCCCCCCAAAATTGAAATTATGAGAAATCAAGTCCAGGATTTATTAGACAAGGGTGTGATTGAACCCTCTTCCCAAAATGCTAGCCCTGCTTTTTTTGTTCCAAAGCATAACGACAAACACAGGATGGTTATAGATTACTGTAAAATTAATAAGAAAATATAAATACTCCCAGACCAACTCCCGGACCTTCATTTGGCCTTTAAT
Organism: Dryococelus australis; assembly: GCA_029891345.1. Lineage (NCBI taxonomy): Eukaryota > Metazoa > Arthropoda > Insecta > Phasmatodea > Phasmatidae > Dryococelus > Dryococelus australis. The sequence goes on along the minus strand of CM056995.1, from coordinate 103,064,650 downwards.
TAGTTTGGGAAAGCAAATTTTATACCACCATTGATCATTCAGCCTACTACCGAATTCCGTTGTCCAAACAATCCAAACCAATTGCTAGTTTCTGTGTTCTCTGAAATCTTTACCAATTTACACACATACCTCACGAGATTGTTGGACAAAATCTTTCACAATGTTAAACTTCGGTACGTGTACAATTATTTGGATGACCTGGTGATATACTCCGAGTCTTTTGAGCAACATTTGGTCCACTTGAAAGAAGTTATATCCCATTTAAAACAGGCAGGTCTGACAGTAAATCCTAGTAAGGTAAAATTTGCTGTACAGAAAATTTTAGGCCACACCATTTCTTCTAAAGGTGTCTCCATTGATCCTGAGCGGACTAGATGTATTAGAGAAATTCCGCCACCTCGGGATGTAACGGGCATTGCCTGATTTATCGCAATGATCCAGTTTTTTGGGAATTTCATACCAAACCTAGCGGAAAAGGCTGAGCCTCTTAATCATTTATGCAAAAGGACTGTACCCTTTGTATGGGGAGAGGAACAAAAAAGGCCTTTGACTCTCTCAAAAATGATATCATTAATCCCCCGGTTCTTCGAATGCCAGATTTTCCCAAGGAATTCATTTTGCAAATGGACACTTCCGGTTTGGCAATGGGAGCGGTCCTATGTCAGGAGTTTGATGGGGTTAGGCAGCCGCCAATTTCCTTCGCATCATGCGCTCTCATGTCCCAGGAAAGAAAGTCATCTATTTACAAGTTAGAATGTTTAGCGGTTGTTTTTGGCATCAACAAATTTAGCCAGTATTTAGAACATGCCAAATCCCTAATGGAAACGGATAATCGGGCGTTTTCATGGCTTTTGGCTCACCCAACAACTTGGCAAAATTTGTCGTTAGAGTCATCAGAATAGCTTCTTCAAAATTCAGAGTACAACACATTAGAGGATCCCAGAATATAGTAGCTGATGCTCTTTCCCACATGTTTGATGGTACAAATTCTAGTAATGAGGCCACTGTTCTTACAAATTGTAATCTTATAGTTGAATTCCCTTTGGCTTTAACGGATATTAAAGAGCATCAGGAAAAGGATCAGGACCTAAACGAAATCATCACAAAATTGAAATCAGGTATAGAACAAAAGCAATATTTTTTGTGAAAAGGTCTCTTGTGTTGCTAGTCTCGTGATAATGTGAAACGTGTTGTGTTGCCTGCCCATCTCGGACCCATGGTTCTTGACTATTTTCATTTATCACCCCTTGGTGCTCATTTGGGAACGCGTTAAAACTATTCAGGCTATCAGAAGACATTTAATTTGGAAGGGCATGGATGGTGAAATCACTGAATGCATTAAAACTTGTAAATTGTGTGCTTTAAGCAAACCCGCTCAGAACACCCATTTAGGTCTTCTTTCTTCTGAAGTTGCCGAGAGACCTATGCAAAAGCTTTTCATTGATTTTGTTGGATCTTTTCCCAGAAGCAAGTTAGGCAACAATATGTTATTAGTCTGTGTTGATGCATTTTCCAAATTTGTGTGGCTCATCCCTGAGAAAAGCTGATGCTGCATCAACCGTTCATGCTTTGCAAACTAGAGTATTTCAAAACTTTGGTGTACCTACTGATATTGTATCAGATAATGGCTCGCAGTTCACTTCCAAGATTTTCTGTGATATGTTTCTCTTTTGGTATTTGCCACATCACTTTGTTTCCATATAACCCACCTCCTTCGCATGTGGAGGGTTTCAACCGAAACCTCCGTTCGGCCCTCATAGCCTTCCATGTGACAGAGCATTAAAATTAGGACAAAAATTTAACTTTGTTGCAGATGTCTTTTAATTTTGCCAAGCACAAATCACACACGGGGCCAGCTGAGGCTGGCCCCTTATACAGCCTCTCGACGGACGAGCGCCGTGCTGCCAACTTGGGAACTATCCTGCTGCTTCCCAGCAGTGACTACTCTGATGTGGACTACATGCCCGTTGCCTGCCATTGCTTGTGCTCCCTGTCTCTGCTCACCCCCACTGTGCTGTCTCATGCCCCATAGCTATCGTGGGGCTGCTGCCTGTGGTCCGGGCGATAGGGGTGCTGCCGCCAGAGGCATTGCAGACTTTGTTCATTTTGGCAACATTAAAATTGGTGTCTACAATGTTCTGGTCGCCGAGGTCCGGGCATTGAGGGCGTCTGTTAAGTAAAATACCTAGTAGGTGTTTGAGGTCACGGAGCATCAGGAGCAGGCCACCGCATTTCTGGCTTGCCATAATGAGGAGATTGTGCATAATTAAATGTTAGTAATGTACAACTAAGGCCTAACCCAAAATTCAGTTTCTTACAAATAATTCAACACTATAAACACTTGGTATACATTAGCAGAGACTTATGTTTTTATGCAACAGAAGTGTTAGGTATAGCTACTTTATTCATGAAGAAACACATGCTTATGTCTGGTGACATAAAACAAACTTTATTCTTACTCAAAAAAAATCTTACCATTTACAAACAACCATAAATGTTTTCAAGTGCAATAACAAAGTGTGAGTATTATTAGTTTCACTTTTTTAACTTTTTTTTTTAATTATTAGCTAATGCCAATCTGTATTTTGTATATTTTATTTTATATTACTTTCATTTTTCTACTTTGGGATCCAGTGATAAAATATAACTACAAATTCATTCATAGTTAATGGCCATTTTGGCCAAGAAAACGAACAAAACACTATATTACCTTTTGCTTTCAAAACAAAATTAGTTATAATGTTGATACTGCCACTCTGAAATCTTCTAAAATAAGTAAACACAGAAAATTTAAATCATTTCCAAGGTGAACAAATTATTGATCTGAATTTTAAAGTTCTTTCGAAAGTTTATATTCGGAGTTTAGTATCACATGCTCATGCGAAAGAAATAAAAAATTAATTTGGCCTGGTGATGCACGAGTTATAGATCAGGAACACATCTCCGATGGGAATGTTCCCAATAACAGGAAACTAATTCATGGAGAGAGGGCGGGGAGGAAAATCCTCCAAAGTATGACCACGCCTCAACTCCAAAGCCACATAATTCAGGTCATCACCTTAGGCCAGTTGGGTGGAACCGCTGAATCAAATTATTAAGGCAATAATTAGCAAATGCCGCGACTACCACAAAGTACAAAATGTGACATGGAAAATTAGTCAAACAGATTGATAATTTGTTCACTTTGGAAAAGATTTAAATTTTCTGTGTTTAGACCTTTATCTCGTTGGTTTAATAACAGAATCTGCATGAACTAATATTTTCACAAATAAACCTCTCTATCTACAGGGACACTGGTCTTGATAGTTTTTAGCAACTGATCAAAACTGTTTTCTACACCATAAAGGTATTATCTTTTCTACATTTTCACATGAACAAGTTATGATTATCAGCTCACAAATTCATCAACGGGAGAAAATTTTCTGGTGTACCAAATAAAAAGTCTCAACAGTTTCACTCACATTATCGACAATAAAGGCCCTGACCTACTGATCCAACAGAGCTAAACTTACATCGGCATCAACTAAAGGTGTCACAAACTCAAACAAAATAAAAGTTCCTCCTTAACGAAGTTATAAATTTCCAAGATACTTACATTTTTCACTCCTAAAACCAATAATCATAAAAACTTTAACTGTATGCCGCCTACTGGAGCCTTTACAAACAAAAACTACAACAAAACAAAGAGTGCTTATATTTTTAGGCCTACATGGCGTATGGCAAACCGAGGCTCTTTCAGCCTGCCTGTCGGCAACGTCCCTCATCGACTGACTTACTGGCCGACTCCCAAAAAACATCTTCCCCTCGCCCTTTCTACGATGACTCTTTAAAACATCACCCCTCCACAGCTGGCTTCCATTAACCGCACCCAACATCTGGCCTCGGTTAACGTCATCTGGCCCTCAGTCAATCCAAGCATTCCGTGTACACGTGCAGTGGCTTGTGAATGCGGGTTCAGCATTAAGTTAGCCCCCTTTATCCTGGAGGGTGTTACACTTGTGGCTGCTGTTCACAGCATAAAACCTCCTCTCTTCCCCGTGCGGGACCTAAAATCGCACAGCTGTCAAAGTGGAAATGTCTCCGTAAGTTTAACTCCGAGGACTCACGGGCACATAATCACAGCAAAAACAGTTAATTACAAATGATGACGGCATGGTACCCACGCAGCGGCAACAACAAAAGGTGGAACACAGCTACAGCTGGCACAGGTGCGAAGGCTGATCTCGGCCCGACACAATCGTCAAACATGACCAGCAGCAACTCTGAAACTATCGTCTGCAAGTATAAGGAAATTTCCCAGGAAGACAAAGTGAACGACCTAATAAGCTTACATCCAAATCATTTTTAAATAATTTAAACCCATCTCCTGAACCAAATAAAATTATAAAACTTGAACCCCTCACAAAAAGAATTATAAATCACTTCCAATAAGAAAAATTAAAGGCCTATGTATAGAAAATAATTATAATTTAAAGAGGCACTAAAAGTTCAAAATCCAAACAAACCACGACTACTACATTACAGTCCAAATCGTCCTAAGATATTAATTTATTGCCAAAACACCACAAAGAAGGACTCGCATACAATCAAAACAAAGAAGGAATCAACCTAACCAAATCCACATAACGTAATACCCTAAAACCCAACGAAAAATAATAAAACAACCTAATGCACCATAATTAAAAAAAAATAGCTTCCCAGAGAATTAAGGGTATACTGTGAAAAATTGAGACTCGCAAAAAACACTCCGTAACAATATCATTTTTTTTTGTCAGTATATATGTGTGTAATCACACGCGTTGCATTAGGTTTGAAACTGAATATACAACACATAGATTGTCTGTGCTGTAAAAGAACCATAAGTGAAGATATTTTTTTCAGGTTTGAAATTAAAGTGTAGGTTGACGTTGTGGTTTAAGTTAATTTTCCCGTAAAGTTGGTGTTTAATCGTATCTGGCATAAAATCAACATGATTTTAAAAAGAAATATTAATTGAACTCAATAAACTACATCTCTATGAATAAAGTGATATACCCAGAAGCATATACTTGACCTCCCCTTGTCGCCAAAAATTGTATGAACATTCAATAACTTTTTTTGGGGAGATCAAAGGATTTATATTGACTTATTTCAACAGATGTGCATCTTTTGAATAAACTGATATCCTGTATGGTCTATTCGACAATTTTTGCTGTGTAATAATCTGTAAGCACCAAGCCCAAGGGCAGTGTAACTCACTACAAATTGTACGGGAAAATCTGAAGTTACTTATCCATTTCAACGTATGAGTATGGACCCTGTCTATCCTCCGACGACAACAATGAAAGGGCTTCCATCCTGAATCTGAGGTAACACAATAGTCCCAAACATCAGTCTCACTCGCCACTGTAGCAATGTTCGCAGTCCGCAGACTTCTCTCTCGCTGGTCACCGTCATTACTACTAGTCGCTCCGCTATCTTTACACACCTGGCTTTAAGGCCATACAATCCTCCAAACTCCAGACTGTCTGCACAGAATTCCGTAAAGGCTTAAATAATCTCACTCGCCCAGTCTAAAAGGTTCCGCACCCTAGGTCTTGCCGAAAGGCTAGGGAGATGGGCAGAACATTTTTGCAATTACAGCCCAAAAAATTCAATCCACACAAGGAAGGGAGCATACGAAAGCTGATGAGCATGTCATGGTGGTAGTAGCATGTATTTGTATATCTCCACCCACTTTTTGAGGTACCACTCATCCTTAATGCACTGATTCGTTCACTCGCACGTGATGGGGTAAGGGAAGCAATGCAGAGCAGTAAGTCTCCGTTACAAGGCAAGTTCCTTTCAGGAAATATGTATGTATAGTTGATCCACGGTATCTTCGGACTTTTCTGAAGCCCTGCTAAAGTTCTATTTCCAGAATATCCCTCCGCCTCGTGCAAACTAAGCTTAACCAAGTATGGATGATTACACCAAAGGAACAACGCACCGGATTCCACACTGCAATACGAGGACCACCCCAACGATATTACATTTATTTTGACTTAATTTATATTCTTCGTGGGGCAATTTTTTAAGCGCTATACATGCCATAAAATTAATATTATATTAAAGTTTATGTTAATTCCATGCATATACCTGGAGCATTCGAAGACCATGGCACTAACATGGCAGTAAGAGGACTCCGCAATGATAGGACCAATAGCAGTTGCCTTTTGGCTAAAGAGTCATAATTGGAATAGTAATTGCGTATTAGTAAAAACCAAAAAATTATAAGGGTTCAGTGACCTACAGAATCGACTGTACGGTCTTACGTGCACTCAAAATTTAACTGCTTGTTCATTGGCTGCTGCCGTCAGAATGTGGACAGTCTTATATTTCGCTAATCAGCACGAGATTCCTTGCTTGTCTCCATGCTTGCTTGCTTCTTGCTACGTTATGAATGGCGCATACCCTTGCAGCGCATGTCAAATAAATAGTGACTCAATTGTAAACGCCTGTTGATTTTACTACATTTTTAATTATAGAATTTACTGGAATGAATTCACAAGATTTACAGGTCTCTCTACTAATTAAAGTTTATAACTCAGTTTTTTAGATTTTAGCTTCTTTATGTTAGGGAACTTTTGTGTCAATAATAAATTTTATTTATATCAATTGTTTTTAGTGTTGAAATAATTTTATTTCCAGTCATCTCACTATTGTTTCCTACACAAGCTTCTATGGCTAAATATATGTTTCTTAATGTAACAAGCTGTAAATATCTTATAACTTTGGAAGTATATGGACACCTTCAAAAATATTTTGCTGTGTATCATTTTATAAAAATATAAGTATATCTTACTAATTTCCATGCCACGAATCTTAATATTTTAAGACTGCACACTTAAGATTAAAGATTTCTCCTCATATCAAAACTCTTGCGTGACTCACTTTGGAACTGCCACGTGAACTATTTTTTTTTTACTGAGGACAACGAAATATCATTACACACACAATTACTAAGCAAAAATTTATATGAGGAAAATAAAATGCAGGTAAATATTTGATGATGATACTACAGTATTGCGTAATAGCTGCATAACAGTGCTCTGTGTAACTGTACAACAAGGACCGAAGCTCTGTGGACTGCAAATATGTACACAAAAATCATATATGCTCTAAGTCAGGATTTATCTGATACATACCAATGTGGGTTTTTGCGGTCAAATGTGCACTAAATATTATTAGGACATCAAGTTCTGCTCCGTAAACTGTGAGGAGGCACAATTATAAACCAACGTATCCGAGTTAGTTTCCATGTCCGCCGATACTGATTTAGGTTTTTCATAGTTTAACGAAAACATTCCGGGCAAATGCTAGAATGGATGCATATCACAGGTCACGACCAGTTTCAGTTTCCTTTCGCGTTCCAATTTCTCTGAGCAACCTGCTTTGTCTCTAATTACCACGCTTTCTACAAGACGTTAAAAACCCATACAAATCTACCAGTTATCTTCCGATTATTACAGATCTAAACATTATTGCCTTTGATCGTGTTTACAAGGTATCTTTGCGACCTATACAAAAACTTTTTGGGGGGCAGCTATCATGATCACGTTCTTTTAATACCATACAAACTATATTGTTAGCAGTAGTATTTTGTATTACAATCGTCAATTTTCTTTCAGTTTTGCCCTTATATTTATTATGTTTTATCTAAATATGCTTCTTGGTATAGTTTATAAAAATATTTGTTTGTAAAAATATTTGTTTGTAAAGATATTTATTTTCAGACTACAGTTTTCGTTATACTTTTTTTAATTAATTTGTTTTCAGAAAATTTACCAAATATATTGTCGTTCAAAACTTCTGATTCCGAAAGATTGATGGTTTTTCGTCGCATCATTTTTTTTATTGAAAAATATAATTGTATTACAATTATTTAGTTGTGATTTTTTTTTTTTTTTCCCATCCTTTCACCATATATAGAATAGTTTCATTTTGTAGCAGTGGATTTTCATATCCTTTTTTTTTTTTTTTCTTTTAATTCGCTTATCAAACAATTTATATCTACATGAAATATGGATGTGTTATTTTTAACTTTGGTTGGAGGAATGTTTTTTCATTTGCTCTGCGAAAAATTTTTCTTAGTTGTCAATTTTTTATTCAGCCTTCACTATAATTTCTCCATGAGTGAAAGTTAGGGTATAGTGGAATAGTTTTTATTTGTTTATTATTTGAAATATTACAATAGCACTTCTTTTCTTTGCCTTTATACGAATTAAACTTAATATTTTATTATTATTTTAAAATTATTACAATGGTAGGTGCATTTTCATTCCTCATTGCAGAACAGAATAAGTGAAATTCTAGAGTAGCATAATGTTAAATTACTGAATGCATAAAACTCAATAATTTGTACAAAAAGGTTCAATATTAACAAGTTTTCGCCTTGAATATTACTGTGGTCCTTAATTTTTATTCGTCATATATGCCTTTTTGAAGCACTTAACATTCTGTTCTTCGCAATGAGTTCCACATTTATTATGAAATGCCTAAATACATATTTTTATTCATCTTCAGTGCAAGGCTACTGAATTATTACATATCAATATATGAAAGTAGCTTTGAATCTATTTATATTCAATCCAGTATCGAGAAGAAATCTATGCAAAATATTGAATGGATGGTGCTAGCAAAGAAAGAACCAAATCTTTTGCTTTGATGATGTAATGAAGCAGGAAGCAGCTCATGGACAGTACTGAAAACAATCCCTGCAGTAATGTAAAATTAGTTATAAAAGCCAAGGTAAACGGTAATTAGAAAGTATTGACAGCGACCTGAATTTGTGTTGCGAGGTCTTCCCGATTTGGCTGAAGATCTTCCGATATTTTGAGCAAGTACAGATTTGCAGATTTTTTTCACAAAAAAACTTCCAGTTTTCATTTTGAAAAATAATGTTTCCGAAATTATTTATAAGCTCTAATAATATTTGTTGTGTTAAAGACATATTAAGATTTTCCTAATTTCAGTGATGCACGAATACATAACTAGAATTTTTGGTGCTCTGTGTATCACAGACATCGCAGTTATCTGTCCTGGTTTATAAGGAAAATTTCCTACCTCAAAATAACATATGTTAATTCAGAATTCATCAATTTAATGTAGGCCTACATGTACAACAATGGCGACGACTGTGAATAACCTACAATGATAGTACGAAGAATGTCATTTTCTTTCATCTTATTCCTCTGTATTTTAAACATTATCATGAATGAGCGTGAAGGAACTACATAAATGGTATTGAACCTACAAGATAATAAAGATTACAACTACTATTAAAAATGTGTGCTTTGTTGGAAAATATGGAATTTTATTTTTTCCCTTTTTATTTGTTTACAATATACATATATACAGTTGTTTACATTATGTGTCGTACAAAGTATAAGTCTTTTGTCATTTGTAACTACGTATAGTCCATTCACTGTAAATTTTTCACTTTTGGAAAAGGGTTTAGATGCCATTACTTATTTGACAGATGAGAAACGTTAGAAAAACATTAGTCTATATATTTGGAAAGGCAGTCACACGGCAGTGATTTTGGTTTACATGGGAAGGGGTAATATATAGTGGGTACTAAGAAAGTATCCTTAGAACGACTTCATAGAAGTGTGAAGTTACTGTGGATGGACACTGTTATTTTTATATATCGCATAATTCTATTTTGTACGGAAATATCTTCCATTTTTATTATCTACTGTTAGAATTTTCTTTGTACTTTTTCAAAGCGAACTTCCAATTTTGTTTTCTTATACCGGGCAACACTGCTCGTGTCCTCCCAACTGTGTTATCACTGCACCGCCTTGCACTGTTTATGCAAAGTAGTTAAAGATAAATTTGGCAGTGTCTTCCACTATATTGGCAAACAAAATGTTGCGAATAACAAACAAATTGTTATTTGTTTTGTAGTAATACCTATTTGTTTCCTTTTTTATTTAGAATTATGTTATTCATTTTGTAAGGTACACTGTTTTTTTTTTTTTGTTTCTTTCCAATCGTATTGGGAGTTCTAATAAAACAGCTGGTTGATATAAAAATCTTTTAATGGAGTGCTCGCAACCTGCATTTTTTAAAACACAACAAAACATATTACATTTTATGGTTTTTATGTCCCTTGCACCATACTGACATAATTTCTTCTCAGTTCAGCAATATTCTCTGTTCGACAACCTGAACAGTGCACTCACGACAATAGATGTAGCCTATATTTAGATGATATAGCAAAATAAAAACTAATAAATTTTATTATTTATATACTATATCTTCAAATAATAACTAAAACATTATTATTATTATTGTGCATGACAGCTGGCTTAACTTCGCTCCTGGCTGGCATCTGCATTTGTGAGCGTGCATGCTCAAGCCTTGCAGGATAAATAGGAAGTAACAATATCAGTTTAGCTCTCTCTGTTTTACTACATGAAGCAGTTAATCACTTCACATATACAACTTGCATTATTTCTGCGTACCTCCAGTATTCTAAAAATGTGTACAGTGCATTCTTTCTCTAATGATTACTAAATATTTCCAGTGGCCCCGATGTGTGTAAAAAGGCAAAAAGTTTAAAATAGGATGAAAACTGCATTTTTAATGCAGTTTTTATGAAATAATCTATCAATATTACAAAAACATTAAATAATAGGACCCATTACGAACGTTTTATCCCATATACTGTTCAATCAGAAAACGTTAACGTAGTAAGCCAATCGCAGCACAGACTTAAGCCACATGGATCGCATACAGGAGGACTCGGGTTCGATCCCAGGTCCATCCAGCCTGGTTTTGTTAGTCCCGGGCTTCACAAAATCACTAAGGCAAACACTGGGATGGTTCCTTATAATAGACCCTGGTCGCTTCCTAGATTTTACTGGATGTGATACACACTTTTATTATCTTTCTCCTTTTTATCCTCCAGACCACCAAAAAAAATGAGAATTTTCTAAGTTAAATTTTTACTATTTCTGCTTGTCTATAGTGAATACTACTTTTCTTTTTTATGACAAACTCAAGATGTTTTCAGCAACATCTAAAAAAGTTGATTCGTCTCACAAATATTGCAAATAATTATTGCTTATACAGTTAAGTTGTGTTAGCCTGTAACTCGAATTTGGTCAAAAATCTCGTAGTACCATCTTTTTACTACTTAAAGTTGTTTCTGAGGGCGGAATTAATTGCATGTGAAATCACTTTTGATGTTATACAACCAGCAAATATTAATTTATTTAAATCATTTAGACATATGGTTACGGCACTAGCCGAAAATGAAGAGATGCCAACGTCAGGAATCGCATCTTGGAAAATTTAGTGGGTGCCGGTTACATTGCTCTCTACTACTGCTTTGTAACAGAAATAGTAAGAAACAGAACTTGAAGGTTCTTGTTTGAATGCTCGCTAATACTTCACTCTCTCATGACAAACGTGCTGGACAGGCGAAGATTTTGAGTCTTGTAGCATTAGTTGAAATTTACGATTTTCATGTTCAGAGTGGTGCGTAGTACATAGTAATTTATTTTAGATAATGCCAACTGTAGTTTTACTGTCATTATCTATTTTTCATTGGAAAAATTAGGATGCAAACTGACCCAATATCAGCTAGCTATAGGCTGGGCAAGGTAAAGTGAGCACTTTTGAGGCCCTACTTACTTTATTCTTTCGACCTCTTTTTATCCTTTAACCACTTTTTTTTATAAATACTGCCGTATAAGTAATAAACAAAGTATGTATATCCCATCGTACTCTAAAGTTAACATCTGAACTAAAATAAAATATATTTATTGACTATTATTCCAAAAGAGAGGGCTTCCAAAAGTGCTCACTTTACTGTGAATAGCCTATAATTGCTAGTAGTTTGTGAAAATATGCCTCTAAACGCCAAGCATTTTCGGGATTTTCTTGTAAGGCTTGCCCATGAGGAGAAAGTGATCTTCGAGCTGCTGACCTGCCGGAGGGCTATTGTCCTCTTTAACACCCTCGCAGGGAAATGGTTTTATGCTCGTCACTGTCGACAAGGGAGCGGGAGAACAACGTCGGGAGAACACGTCTTTTGTCGGTTCTGCCTGCTTTTTCCCTCAAAAGAAGTGTGGATGCTCAGTTTTCTATGTAGTATAAGAGAGGATGTAGCAAGCCATGCTCGTATCCTAATTCAAATGAGATATTTGGTAAAAACATCTTTGCTATATTAGGTTTATCAAAAATTTTAAAACATGGAGAAATCAATTTCATTCTTTTATACAAATGCACTGCAAAATTGTGATATTCAGCAGCCTGTTATTCATAGAATACGATTTTGTGATGAAACATTTCTTCTTAATAGGTTTTGTTTCCTATACCGGTATCGTAACATTTTTACTACACAATTTATACACTTCAAAGATTTACATAGCTTTAACATACAGCCTTCACATCTATTACAAGCTGAAAGCAAAGTAATTGTGTTTCAAATTATATTTGAATTATTTACTATTTATATAAAAATATATCTGCTTGTGTGCATTTGTCTTGGGATATCTCTTTTAATGTACTGAATTTACAAATAATTGAGTAAATGTTAATAGCAACAAAAAAAAAAACTAACAAATTCCAACATTTCTTTAAGATGTTTTCTTAACAGTTGACAAAAAAAAAATACTGGATCATTTAGACTATACACCAAATAAACGTAGATCATTTTTAGGGAATAACATTTGTACACCCTTTCATTAAGTATGATGTGTTTATATTGCCGTGAAATTGTGCGGGGCTGCAGTCAAAAATGTGCGGGATAAGCCTACTCTAGGGCTATGAGAGACAAGAGTGGACGACGCGATGTGTCGAACTGTCTGTAATCTAGGTCATTCAGATTGTGTTTGGTAGGTAGGTATGTATATATGCAGGTAGAAAGGCTGTGTTGAACATCTTGTTGGAAGCGACGTCACTAGAAATGGAAGTTGCTCGGAGAAGCAGGAATGTGTTAAGGACCCATCCTGGCATTACATGGTGTGATTTCGTCAAAACATGAATAGAAAGTGACTTAAATGAGCAAAAAATCGAAGCCAGGTACTCCCAAATTCAAATCTAGTTTGTTTACAACTATGCCACCTTGCTTGGTACACTCTGAGTTGTGTCTCTCGTGCACTGTAAAGGTCTCGGAACATCCTTGGATCAGCACCGACTCGGCATGGCGGCGACATTACTGAGGTCTCTCCCTAGTGCATGGTACATAAACTGCTGTTAAATATGTGTAATGCAGATCACAGGAATATATAAGTCAAAATGAGAAAACTGATAAATGGCAACCAAGCAAAACATATTAAACAATTTTTATTAGCAATTAAGTAAGTGCACTGAATTTTGACGAAGTTATCTCTTCCACCATAAAATAATAGCATTCAGTACGGCAAAAGAAATATCTGCGTCGAAATACACTACAATAATTTAATTATTAGGTACTAATATAAATAGTGAAATGTGTTTTGCTGGATAGCCATATTTTCCATTTTCCCATTTTGTCTTATATAATCCCGTGATATGCATTAAACGTATTTAACAGCTGTTTATGTACGGTGCACTCTTAAGTAGATTGCAGTAGCAACTGCTGTGACACATATGCAGCACCAGTATTATTTCTCGTAATCTTCCGCATTCATCAGGCCCATCTTGCTGCCCGTTCGCACGTTGTAACTGTTGCAGGTCCTATCACTTGGGTGTGGGTACATTGACGCACGAAGGATCACAAATACATCTGTCCGCCTTCATACATGTTAACCGGTTTACACAGAAAAAGTCAACTTTTCTTGTTTGCAGTCCACCGAAGTCATCAATAAAATCATATAATTTAATTTTGGGTGTTCTGTCAGCCTCAATTGATAGCGTTGACAAAGATGACATCCTTCCTTGGCTCATCGACAATCTCAAATAGGACTTTATCAGTTGTAATCTAGTACTACCATCCCCATAAATTGAGAAAATAAGGTATGTTATTATCCTACCCATATGTGTGTAACCATAGGGTATTTATTGATTTTGATGATGCCATAATCATACGTACGTTAATGAACCAAAAAAAAATGTTACCTTCATGTATAACTCAGGCAAAGAGTTTTTTAAGAAAACATACATACACAGTATGTGATTTTCAAAGGGGCCTACCCCCCTTACGAGTTACTGTACAACATAGTTCTTATAATGCTTTTATCCCTTTTGCATAGGGATACAACTCGCAGAGTTTGTACCTGTAGTTCTAGAACAGCATGTATCAAAAAATTGTTATTCCCTTGTCCCTTTATCATGTCCCTTTATCAAGTCCTACTCAGGACATTAATTAATAATACAATATTATCTAGGTAATTTAAGCTTATACAATACATCCAAACAAGTATAAGTACAAAAGCATTCCTTGAAGTTTCACGAAAATCTATTTTATAATACAAACTTTATTTTAAGTAATTTTCTAGAATTTACTTTTCAGAATTTTCTCGAATAATAATTTTTAAGACGAAACCTTCACGTCAACTCTGGTGTCATTGATATGTCACTGAATATAAGATATTAACTTGTGAAATATTTTCAGTTTAAGCTTTTGCTTACGTGCCTTATCAGTTTGTTTTAAAGGAAAAACATGAAAGGATTTTTACAGTCCTTGGTGCCTATGCAAAATCCATTCCCTAGTGGCGGCAAAAGTACTGCAAAGAGATTTATTAGGGTTATTGTGAGCCCACTCGAAAATTTAGGTTTCAAAGCAGCAGATGTGCGACTAGCTGTTAAATTATTGATAATACTTTTTATTAGGTGTAATTTACATATAATAATTTTTATAAAGAAAGTGAAAAACAACATGAAAAATGAAAATGAATGAAATCGAAAAAGTGTTTAAATTATTGACAGTAATTTTTAACTATTTATTTCTCATTAAAGCATTTTTTACATATTGTTGTGTTCGTCCTTTATGAGGAGAAAATAATTTTATTGATTTATTCTCATTATATACTGCGCATGTTTTTTTTTTTATAATTATCTTGTTGAATTTCATTTAGAATATCTACTGCTGTATTGTGTGATTTAGTATTTTTCTGCATTTTGAGATGTAGATTATAAAGATATTTTCCACATTCGCATAGTACTTTTTTTTTAATTTAACTTAGGACTTTTTGCCATATTCAATAATACATTTTTTACAGGTGATAAAAAGCTTATCTTTTGTGTTTATAAGAAAGTAAAACAAACTTTTTACGTTAATTGCTTCACCACACTTTTTTCATTGTTTGCGTATTTCATAATTGGCACAGAACGATTCCATTTTTTGTTATTTATAAAGAAAGAATTCTAATAACAGAAAATTTAAAAAAAAAAAAACTGATTTTAATTATAAATTTAATTTTATTATTTTATTTTTATAATTTTAAATTTTTTATTTTGTTATTTTAATTTTCTTTTTATTATTACATTTTTTTCTTTATAAATAACAAAATATGGAATTGTTCCACACCAAGTTGAACAATTCATATGAAATAACCAAAATACAAGACCTAGAAAAAATTAACAGTGCGTTGATACCGAATTTCAATTTTATGATTCTAAGTTTGGTAAAAAAATTAATTGTATTCTAGAAGGTAAATATTAAAATATTAAATTACTTTACCAGATCACTATGTAAGTATGTTTAATAAAAATGCTTTAAAATAAATAAATGAGTCAAAATTTTATAACGGATACAGATTTAAAAGAAATGAAAAATGGAAAATCTATGCATGATATAGAATTCATTAATTTGAATCTATCAATTATCTTTTTTCATATTTTACTTTTCATTTTCCCTGGGCTGCACACGCATGGGCCTTTTGCTGTAAATAAATAACATAATATTTCATTTGATTATAGCTTAAATTTACATTATTTAACTTGCATATTTAGATTAAATTTTATTATTTCTAAATTATATTTTCATAGACTTTAGCTTAACATTTAATTGATTTTAGATTAAATTTGAGTGATTTTAGCTGTTTTTAATTGAATTTTAGGTTTTGGAATTTTTTCTATTTCTTGTTATTTTTGTAGAAATAGCCCTATTGATATACTGCTATTATTTTAATGCAATTTTAGTATAAATCACCCTATTCTTGTGGTAGTGCGCTAGGATCGGTTTTCCCTTCTACCGAAGTCTCTTTATCAATATGGAGATAAGTTTTGTAAAGTAAATAAATAATATAAATGCCTCGCAACAAGCTTGCTGTGTTGTGAGATAAGGCAATTGGAATAGTAGGAATTATGGCATTATGTAGGCCTAGTTAATCTGTCAACACATGGGATAAATTGAAACCAGCGGTTTTTAATCGTCCATAACCTCAGAAACACTGTCAGAATTAATAACAGATGCCCATATGGAATGGGACTTTCTTCCATAAAATGACATCAATACACTGATTACAAGCATGCCACTGTGTGTTAGTGACCTGTACAATGGAAAAGGAGGTGCTACATGGTACTAAGCTGCTGTGGGAAGAAAGAATTCTTTCGTAGTCAAAGACGTCAATAAGTTAATTTTGTTCTTCTTTTATCCCTACGTTTAAGGGCCAGAGTTCCGGGGGGGCACAGTATCACTGACCCTAGATTGGAGTGATTCAATCACAACAGCTGAAAAAAAAGACTCTTATCGGATACAACAAAGAATCAGAATTATTGTGTGATTGGAGGCGGCCAAACTCAGATGATAGCGTTCAAAACCCCGATTTCTGCAGTTTGTTACACCTAAGGGTCTGGTAGATGTCCCAAAATATTGTAAATGAATATTTGTCCTTCATCAGTTAACTTTCAGGGATTTATAAACAAGATGATCGTTGTTTGGCCCTAATCACCAGTAGATAAATACATAAGACGATCTTACAAGGAACTGAAAACAGCCACAAGTAGTTCAATTTAATATAGGGCTCTGCTTATAACGATGCTTCAAATGGGACTCTCAGTTCTGAGCAGGGAGTAGTATACATCAAGTAAATTATTATATGCTACAAGGCTCGGTGATAGGTATACGGGTGTCATGTTGTAACATCTGTAAATTTCCACCTGTGTTATTAAGTAGACAAATATGGAATAGGGTACTAATATGGAATACTGCTTTATCAACAGACACAAGTGTTGCCATCTAGCAAAAACCGGCACAACTGCTTGGTATTGTGCCTCCTGACAGGCTACTACCATTGCAAGTGTGTTGCAGCAGAAGACACATGTTATTTTGAAGGCTTTGTTAAATTCTAATTCTTAAGAAGTCAACAGGTAACTTTGAATAAATTATTATTTATTAAACCTCCCATAACTTAGCAAAGTACTTGAGTTCTATGTAAAGTACAAATTTGCAGCTGCCTGTAACATGTAACACATTTCTCTTAAAGAACATTTTAAAATTGTTTCCAAGTGAAGAAATGCAAGATGCCGAGGGCAGCAATATGGAATACCACTGGTGTTACAAATATGGCAAGAGAAAACAATGTTACAATCTTATGTTTACCTCCTCACACCACCCATAAGATGCAACCACTAGACAAGACATTAATGGGTGCTCTTAAGACCTACTATAATGAAGAAGTGTGTACCTGGTTGCGACATTCTGGCAGACCAACTCCTTTCGATGTTGTTGAATTGTTTGGGTGTGCATATTTGAAGGTTCAATCTGCAGCAATCGCAGTGAACGGTGTTAAGGCAACTGGGCTTTATCCTGTTGACAGGAATATCTTCAGTGATCATGATTTTCTTGTTAGTGATGAACGAAATGAGTATCCTATTGCCACTGCAGAGAAAAGTCAAACCTGATGGTACAGTGGTTCTACAGTGTGCCATAGAAAATGATCTACCATTTAGTAGCCCTAACCTGAAGAAATTTGTGTACCCCCTTTGCTATGCTCTTCTTGCAGTAACAAAACTAGCCAAAAAGGCACTTTAACAAAAGATGTTTCTATGCCAGTTCAATCAATTCCAGGTACATCTAACATTCAACATATGACTGCTGAGAGGAACTCTCATAGGAACCTAGGGAATCAAGCTTCAGCTACATCCAGGATCATTGTTCCAACAAAAATTTCTCCCATCCGTAACATCAGGTCTAGAAAACAACAAACATCTTCGACTTCCAGGCGTGGCAAAAAGCCTGGGACATGCGCGATTATCATTTCATCACTATACAAAGAACGAATGGAGAAAATGTCTGTTGTCACAAAAGAAGAAAGATGTGAGAAGAAGATGGTGCAAAAGAAAGTCTACAGTTAGCAGTGGTGGGGGAGCCAAATCTCTTGGCACTAAAAGTCAGGGCAGTGTGCCAAATGAATCTAGTTCTTCTGCTGAAAAATTATCTGTTCACAATTCCAATGACATTGAAGTGGAACACAATGGAACAACTCTGGATACAGATGATGCAGTGTGTATCATCTGTGAAACAAAGTATTCAGAGGATACACAAGGTGAAACATGGATACTGTGTAACATTTGCCAGCTTTGGTGTCATTCCGAGGGCGCCGGCTATGAAAGTGGTGTACATGTTTGTGACTATTGTAAATTAAATATATGCCTAGCTTGTAAATAGAGCAATTTCAAATCAATGTGCATAGTAGTAAACACATAGGCTACAGTGTTTTGTCGATAATGTAACATGATAGATCGCACATTATGTCGCACTATATTCACTATTCCATATTTGTCACCCTTCTTGTGAATTAATGTTTTGTGGAACAATAAGAAAATTTATTTTTAAAAGTTATGTTTTCCAAGATAGCAGTTTTGTTGTGCATTATAATTAATAATCAAAAAGTACTTGAATTATTCCTTAATTATTCCTCAATATCATTGCAACTGGAATAAAAAAATGTTATTAAACAAAATTGAGTTGGTATTCCATATTTTTCTACGTTCTTATATTAATTGTTTATTCTAATACTTTTCTTGTGATTTTCTTGTTATTTATTATTTTCTTGGAGATTCGTTGACGTTTCTCTTATTTGGTTTTCGGTGTTTAATAATTCTTCAAAATTTATTAATCAAACAGCTAGAATATTTTTCGGCATGAAAGAAAACGTAATTTAAAGTGTGAATTTTTCAATAGTTGTAAGCCCTGTAAGTTGGCTGAAGAGCGCTAAATTTGAATCCCGGTGGTGACTGGTTGCCACAGAAACCAGCAGGTGTGGCGCTAGCCCAAAGCTAAATTCTGACCCCTCTTCAAAATTCAATTTCGTTCAACATTATTGCAAATTTTTTAAAATATAGTGTCCCGATACCATCTTTATCTTGTGATCGTAGTGCACAGATGAGGCCATCTTTTAAGTAGGTGAGAGATATGTCATATAAATGCAAGGATATATTCCTGCATTGGTAATTTAAAATGTCGTGAAGAAAATAAGAAGCAAGAAGACAGCTGCAAATTAAGTTTTGACCGCCCAATTTTGTATTTTGGGCATATTTATTGGGCCAAAATCATCAATGAGACCCTGAACCAGGCGGTTCCCAGGTTTGCAGAATTAAGGATTCCATGACTGCCAGGGAGCAGCAAAATTAGCTTCGGAAAAATTAAAAGTGAAGTGGGAGTGAACTGATATTGCAAATTATGTAAGTTTTAAAACAATTTTAGAAGTTTTCCCGACCAAGCAGTAGAGCAGATTTAAGAAGAAATTAAGTGAACATTTTATTTTTTTCCAGCCAATCTTGGACTACTATTTCAAAAATATCACAAACCAAATTAATTCCCTAGGAAATTTATCCATGGAAAACTTGAGATACTAGTAAGAGACTCTTGCTCTACCAAAGTTAGCACTGATGCAATTCAATAACTTTAAAGTGACTAAGTATATTATTTCCTCTTATTACATTTAGTTTCCCGTCGTACCATTATTTCAGTGTTTTGAATATTCATCTTCACAGATAATAAATCAGTTTATTTCATTTCACTTATTCCTGTACATTCAATTGGTAATAAGTGGCAGTTAATGTCCTAGTTTTCCTTTTGTGTTTTGTTTCCTTTATTTGTGTTCCTGAATACTTAAGATTAATGAGGCTGCGAACAAAAGAAGATAAAAAAGTAAAGGTCAAGGGCACATTTATGAGAGACAGCTATCCAGGCATACATGCAACTACAAGTTAAATCAAGTTTATTGGCACACTTTAACTGAAACTTCATATTTACATCAATTTAAAACTTACTCCACATGAATCTACTTTTCAATATTATCATATTTTATTCATAAACCCATGTCCAGAAACAGTTTGTTTACACGCTATGGGGTCTGAAATGTAGACAAATGTAAACAAACATTTATTACGCCCCCTGTGGTGTTTGCTAGAGTCAAGCTGCCTTTTTCACATAAACACACATCTTCCTTGGAAAAATGGGGCGGGTTGGTTGACGCCTGTTGGGGTAACTTTGTTGATAAGAGCCGTAAGCCTCTCTTGCATAGCCTATACCTTCGGACTTCACCCTAGATGAGAAGAATCTGAGTATTCTGCATTTGTGTACAAGTACGCCACTGTTTCCTCACATTTGACTTTAGCCACAGAAATGAACTATACAGTATGAAAACACTAAACAGAATGAAACACTGCCATCGGAAGACCGCTGTGTATCACGTACAGTTGATGAAGTGCCTTTAGTACTTTAATTGATGAAGTACCTTCTGCTACTGAATGCGACGTCTGTACTGTGCGTCACGGAGAGTAACGGACGTTTGTCTATAGACACACCCTCCCCTTTCAAAGGCCCTATCACGTAACCAAAACGATTCTCGACTTGGATTTATGAACAAAATATGACCACATCGTACCCATCTACATACCACCAAACATTCGTAACATTTTCATTTACATACTGCACATCAAATTTAAATGAAGAACCGATGGGGATGTTATTCGATAATGAACAAGTCCAGATTCAGCGGGGTGATAATGAACAAATTATTTTGATTGAAGAGTAACAGCAATTTTTGGGCTGAAACATTATACCTGAGTACGGATTTGAGTGTAACGTCACAGATCGTTGGTCATCGCAATAAGATACAATATTTTCGCAATGAGCTACCGTGGCTTCAAAATTATATAGCAATAACGTATTGGTACAGTCCATCTTATGCTACTGAAAATTATCATATAGAAATGGCTACATTATGTGCTAGAGCGTAATCACATAGAACTCGTCTGCCTAGTACCCGAAATGGGTTGCAACATGTTTGCAACGTGAGCATGTTTTCTAAGCAAGCTGTTCTGTGTCTACACAACTAGTGCTCCAATTGATAAAAAATCATTCGAGACTAGTGGGAAATAAAAATTTTTACCAAATTATGCTTATTGCAAAGACTATTTAGAACCTATTGAAAGTGACCAAAAACAACATAATTTAAAACGTTATAGCTTATAACATTCCGAGTTAATGCCTGTACAACAAGCACAGATCCTGCATTGAAATTTGCTTGAAAGTTTTCACTAGTAAATTTAATGGTTACCTCTAACAATCCCATAGTTAGGGATGATACATTGTGAAAATTTCGGACAACCTGTTATGTTGCAATAAACCACTGACATTTATTAAGAGCTTGTTGAGTTACTGGCCGGTGTGCGAGTGAGAAACTGTTTCTTACTGTGGTGGGTCCAATGAGTCTTTAACTACTTTGAAATTTAACGACTGTGTTTTGCCTGTAATAAACTACGCTGTATCAATGATACCTCATCCAAACATAAACCTACAATTAGGCAATAGAGATATGTAAATTATCTTTGCTTGAAAAATTTTCACGATAAACTGCCATCTCCATCCATAGTAAATTGTATACAACTACCACAATCGGAGCCTTGAGCGTATCTACGATGGAATACTTGGTGCGCATTCCATTAACACTCCCTTGTTTTTTGCCTCGAAAGCGGCAGATATCTTCAGATAACTTGATTGAATTAGTTGAAAAGAACCCAGAAATCATTTAAATCATTTAAAATGTTGAGACTGGCTTCATTTAAAATTATGACTGTTTTAATAGTTTTGCCTAATACATTTTGCGAGGAACAATGTTTAATGTTAACTCTCCATGTGTCTGTTTATTGTTTCTTTTTTTTTTATAAGAATTCATAAATAGGTTTGACATATGACCTATGACGAACATTTTAACGAAATCCTTAATGTATATCTTGTTTGAAAGGATAATATTCGCTTCAATGTAGTATTGCACAAGATGTCAAGTTAATTGTGAGCGAAGACGTATGGTAGAGTTATTTCCCTTTAATTTTATAAATTTTTAATGTAATGATTTGTTAACAACACATTTCAGGCGATGATGCAATTGTAAGCCTACTTTAAGTTCACATCATACAATGAAAACATTTTATCCATGTCTTCCAACACAGCTAAAAACGACTTTTCAGTGCGCTGTATCTCAAAATACTGTTTTAAAATTAATTATAATTTAATATTTTTTTAACTTTGTGTTATTTTATGAACCGGACACATGCGAACATACGATAGCAGAGTGCATTATATATTTTTTAATATTTGCGTCCAATAAAATGATGGGGTCACAGCTTTAAAGTCACGTTCAGGCGAATCGTCGATGGAAGTGAGTTAGTTTTTTTCATCACCCTTGGCGGCAACGTTCACAACAAACCAGAAGGAAGGATGGGTAATTTATTGCTCTGGCCTGAAGGAAAAAGAAGGGAGTGTGAAGGCGAGCGTGTCGCGAGTTGTGTGCCTGCTTGACCTGCTTCCAAACTAGAGGGTCCATTAGCAGTACCGGACAATACCATCCGAGGATGCTGTCCCAGTCCTCTCCTGCTACCACTTGGTGGGCCAGAAAACTGCCTCCTGCTAGCTTTCGTCTTCTGCCCTTCGCATAAAATGCACAACAGCTCATATTACTACCATTCGGGGGAAAATTTGTTGGGAGGGGTATGGGGTATGCAATGCCCAAGAAACTGCATATGAGTGTACTAGATAGGCAGTCAAACTTCGGCACTCGGCAGATAATATAAGATGAGTGTAATAAATGTACGTACCCCTTCCTCCCTAATTATTACCAAGGGAACTGAACCCGCTGAAAAATTAACCTGAAATTAATTCCAGTGCGTTCTTTGTTCCCCACATACCAGGAATCGTGCATTAAATTTTAACAACTGAATTTCTCGTCATCAAGAACTTTTTTTAATGGTTTTGAAGTGCTGATTCATAATTTTTTTAAAATCACATTTAAGTGTCACAATATTAGTCAGAATTAAGAAAAAAAAATTCATGCTGAACTTAATGACATTTTAGTCAATGGTAATCAGTGTTCATTTTACTTTCTTTACGCAATATTTTAATAGCTTCGATGTCATTTAGTAGTCTATTCACAATTATTTTTAACCAGAATAATTTTAAATTTAGACAGTTGTAACTATGCAGGACGCGACTGGAGAGAAATAGTTTGCAAATAACATGTTGCCGAATCACATATTTTTCGCACATACGTTCCTCAACACTAACGTATCACTAGTGGAAATGTATTTTATTAATCTGTGTTATAGTATACAGAAAAAGAGAAAAGTAAACACGCAGGCACAGTTTGTCGCTTTCTTAAACATTAAACTTTGTTTTGTTTACAGCACTTATCGCTGGTGGTTAAGTGTTTCCAATTTCAGCGTATTTCGTAATCCAGCAAAGTTAATGCCAAAGAAAACCAAAAGACAGTTGAAATAAAAATTTATTTTTGGCAACCCCTCTTGCCATCTCTCCGGCTAGATAATTTCAGGCTCGGCCTCATACGTGTTAAATTATTGGTTCTAGCTTATTTCAGTTGTATAGACACTTATTACGAAACTGCAACTATACCATCAGGACAATATTCATTTTGCTGAAGTACAAACATAAATTCTGAAAAATCGTCAAGTAGTCATGCCTTATTTTATTTGACGACTAAATTTTAAGAGGACTGTCAATTGTGATAATGCTATAGTAACAAATATTTGGATATTTCACTGAAAAGGAAGTTATGACATATATATAAATTTAAAATGCAACATACCGGGTGAGGCCCAACCTTGACTAAGAGAAGTATAGAGAGCGCACAGTGGTTTACCAATCAGCAATAACACATCCGCTGATTTATGTTCGTGATTGAGCCACTTTAGATGAGTGTTCAAACTAAAGTGAGTATTGACCGGATAAAGTTAAAAATTGTAAACTCAGTGATGTTTTAACGGTTTATAAATCTTTGTAACTACCTTCTATGTACCAGAAAGACAATCACCTCTGTAACGTGCTTACATGATTGTGTGAATAAAATTTTTGCTATAACATGGCCACAACCGGTTCGAAGTGCTCAAATCCATTCAGAAAAAAAATATCACAGTAGTTGAAACATACAGGTCACCAATTTTGGACGTATAACAGAAGGATTCTGAAAAGGACACAATTGTACGACTTTAGCAGGGCTTAATACAAGTGTGCAATCATCTTAAAGATACTTAAAGTACACATATTTCATTTTGAGAAAATTGTACTATTCCAAAAATGTATGATTTAAATTTGTTTTATTCAAGAGGCTGCCTACATGGCGCTTGTTCTGTGTTGCAGAGTATTAGAAATCCATGTTTTCTGCGGAAGTATTAAACATGTTATTCATCACACTAGGGTACAAAAAATAAACTCTTCAGACAAGGCATAACTATTATTTTCAAAACATTACTCACCTTACAGATATTGTTTCAAAGTATTTCGACATAGCAAAAACTACTTTTTGGCATTGCTTTATCTCGTAACGTGTAGAGGAGAATAGGAGCTAAGCACGCTCATCAGTGTCACTCTTTTTGCTGCCCTGCTTTTGGTCCACAAAGGAGCAAAACAGCTTCAAGTAGGCGGGTCTCGTAGAGAAACTGTTATTCAAAGATAAGTTTTACATTTGCCTCTAGGACTATATATGTGTCTTAAAAATAGCTAACGTAGATCATCAAAAATTTACATACATTTATTTGTTTTCGTACCTAAACTAAACGATCGCAGAAATTTTGTCTCTTTTAATAACTTAAATTATTGATTTGCAATTTTTTTCCTCTTTGTTGATTTTATTTTTATTTTCTTTTTTCACAATAAAGTGTAATAGCTATATTCAAAGTCTAAATTCTCCACGTAAATCTTTTTAAAACTTTCAAGTATTGTACTCTGCTTTGTTATTTTCGAACAATGTAAATCATTTATTCCGAAAAGTTAACCAAATAATATCGTCTTTGTCTATTGTAACAGGTATAGGTTGAGTATGAAAAGGCGAAAATCAATATTAAAAAAATAGTTAATAACAATCTGCAGAACCAAAATTACCACAGCTATTAATTTTAATGTGCCTTCATTTTAGTTACAGAATTTATAAAACTAATTATGTAATTTTTTTCTTTTGTTGGCCATACTAACATCGATTCCCTTAAGTTTACAAGACTGTTGCAGCCTAAAAATAACCATAAAGAATTGTCGTGCTGCTGTTCAAGAATTATATATGAAATGATACTGCAATTTTAAAAATTTATAAAATTTTTATTTTACGAAATTTATTGGGATGACAAGGCATGTTGACGCCGAAGAAGTTTGGAAACATGGCTTTGGGTAGGGGGAAGAGACCAGACAGCCTGGTCGGGTACAGGAAGTGACCGCAGATACATGGGTCCCAACTGAACGCCTTTTCCCCATCATGCCGAAAAAAATGATTGGCCCTGACCACCCAGAATCAACCTCTATAAAGAGTATATAACAGCTTCGCTATAAACATCGCATTCATTGTTGTGTTCTTGTGCTGATATGTGCCGACGTTTGGAGAAGACAGATATCCATTCGATGACAAGGAATACACGAAAAAGAAAACTGTCAGAAAATGGTAAGTGATATTTCCCTACACTTTATAATTGTTCTTAATGTAGGTATTTCACTGCAGTAGCTTTGTGCAATTTCTAATTATTTATTTTTTAAACTGTTTCAAAGTGAAATTTAAACACATAGCTATTTCTATGTGATACCTCACAAAATCTCCCATACAGGACTGAAAGCGTGTTGTTTCTTTATTGTTATGATTGAAGACAAATTTAGTATATCAATTAAAGATATGAGAATTTCAAATTAAATGTACTTTGTTGTTCCAGCACGGGAAATAATCACTTTAATATAACAACTGTGAATTTCTATTAAAAATTATTTATATTAAAGGATAATTTTACGTTTATTTTATGTACCTAGTTACATTTTATCTCCAAGCGATATTCGGAGTGAAAATTAATTTTTATATATACAATAAAAGTAACAGTACAGCACCAACTGTTATTAAGTTTAATGTACAGTTCTTAACAATTATTTTATGTGGATTGAATGTGTGGAAAGAAATCAATAATTTATCCCCATGAGATTTTTTCATTACCTCATAAAATTATTGGTTATTGTAATTAAATTGTAGGAAAAGTAACTAGTTTGGAAAAACGGAAAGTAATTTAAAAAAAACATTAAACTTAGTTTACAACAAATGATGTTAATATAGTTCATATAGCAACTTATCAAAGACATTAGCTGTGTTATCATGTATATCTACATAGTTCTTTCCGAGTCCATTTTAATGTAAAAAGCAATATGGTTCTGAATTTCATGGAAACAGCACTTCACTGAAATTAGAGGCATGAGTGCCTTAATCCATATTTACAACCTTTCAATTAGCATACATTCATCTCGCGATATTGTGGGCCTAAATGAGTGGAATTTAGTTTTCTTATATTTGAATCTACAGTTCCAGTTCACATTATTGCGTCATTTTATGCTGTAAAATTTGTTCGGTACAATTTTTCAAAGATCAGCTGATAAGTATACAAATTCATTATGAGTGCAACCAGTCTAAACCATGAACCCAACAACATAATTAATTTGACATATATATTCTTACATTTCCAAATTGCCTGAGGTCAATGTGCATATCTATTATGTGTGAAGTTGACTCTCAACGATATTTACTAAAGTTTAATGAGCATGTAATACAACTGGTGGGGAAAAAAAAAAAACTATATGCACGCGAAATAATTACAATTGGAGAAAATAAATTGAAAAGAGACTGAAAATTCAAGTGACTTTCTAAATTTTTCTTCAATATTATCTTCTCCCATTTGAATAAACCGTTTGAATTTTAATGAGCATTTTGATTTTTATTATCATTGCGATTACAATCATATACTGTAAGCGAGAATTACTGACATTCTTTATGTCTTAGCTTCTCGGGAGAAGTCTTCCATGCTCAGCCTCACAAATTCCAAAGTGTCATGTGAATTTTTAAAAATCATGTATTGGTTGTTGGTGATGAGTTGTATTAGGTGAAGTATAACTATGTCAACGAACTATTGAGAACTTTTGTAAAATAATTTTACCCTTTTAAACCTCTTAGTTGTATTGTTTTAGAAAATCCTGAACTTATATCCCTAGCTTTATAAAAGTATCCTTTTGAAGCAAAGGGTAACATATAACGTTATACGATTGGATGTATGATATACTGAGTCATGGAAATCACATTTTTTGGTTTATCATTTCCACGCTCTGAGAGATAAAATTGTCAGACATCTCATATTTGTTAAGGTATACAAGCTTAATTTTAAATCCTAGAGCAGAACGGTGTCTTATTGGGCTGACTAAATATTGTGGAGTCTTCTAAAGCTAGTTTTACCTCTTTTCACTCTAGAATTGAATTTGCAAACAACTGTATGATTAGTTTGAAGGACTAATACACTCACGGCTAGTAGGGATCGACGAAGCTAAGCCTTGGCATGGACGCATTGCGGCCTTGAGAGAGTCACGTTGCTCAACGTATAATGAGCTGGCGCCCATCATAATTCACTTACACCTGTTGCATTGGCAATGCGACTACAATATAAAGTTATATTAACCCAAAATAAACGTAACGTAACTCATGGGACCAGAGAATTCTGTGTGTGCCAGCAATAAATCTATGCGATATGAAGTGGTAGCCGGCGTAAAATTAAACTACTGCAGTGCAATCATATGGATACATTAAGCGTTAAATACTCTTCTTTCTTGTGGAACGCCAATAATTTTTACACAAGATCCGACAAGAAACTAAACCGAAAATACTCTGAGCTAAGAGAAAAACATTATGTTTGCTATGAAAATAAAAAGTTTCCAGAAGGAATATATTGTAGAGAAAGTTACAAGTAAATCAAAAGCAAATCAAACATTTTACTACGAGAAAAAACTTTTCGTCAGCACTGACATAATATGCTGTTCGCAACCCAAATCAAGGTTATAAATTATTCTTCAAAAACCCATTACTTGTAATGCTCTACTGGGTTTGAAAACAGTATTGTTAGTCCGTTGAAAAGTATCCATTATAGCAAAATACATTACTTTCTCCAGGTGGTAAAATAATTAAACTTACCCCAATTCAATTCACATGGTAGGATATATCATTAACTGTTGTTTTTTTTCTTTTTGAGTAGGTTAATCAATATGTTTGTGCAATAACAGACTAAAAATTTAATTTGTTTACAAGTTTAACATACTGGTATTGAAATATTTATATGTAAACAAATTCATAATCACATGTGTCCAGTGGAAAACTTTTCCAACTGATACTGACGAGAATCGGTATAATATTTCCTTGATGTTTCCCTTGAATTTGATTACTTGTTAGCTATCCAAAAACACAGTGAGATGAATCCCTGCAACTCTAAATTTCCTGCCGCACATTTATCTTGTCCGTAAAAGTGTGTCCTAATATTGTCCAATGGTTCCAAATAGGTTATACACCAAGCAAAAAATCCCAGACCATGTCATCTGTAACATACGTATATAGCAGTTAAGTACCTCCTATAGCACTATCTGGTTACCAAATTTTTGTAGGAATCCAGTCAATGAAACCTGGAATATAAAATACTAAGTATACTAGTCCAAGGGTGGCAACCCCATATCTGGAACATTTCTGTACCTCAGTCGTAACCACAAGACACGTACATACCTCAACTGCTTCAAAGGACCCCAGCTGAAATGCCAAGTATTTCATTTCTCAGCAATTTTTGTAAATAGAAAATTGGAAGCATCCATAACCCTACAGGGAAATACATAATATAAAATAAAAGTCACCATTTTACAGACTTATCGTACATAAGGAGATATTTTTAATGTCTACAGGAAAACACTAATTCATGAGCATGTGAGTCAGTATTTGTGATTTAAAAGTACGTATCAGTTCAATTAGGGCCTAGGCATGAGAGAAACAAAAGGTAAAAATAATACAGTAAGACAGTGAGTTTTCTGTTATACTGGTATGATAATGTACGTGTATATATGCGGTGCGAAGTAGTTTGAAAAAAGAATCTTGTCAAAAAGTACATGGACTACAATTGAAGATTACTTGCTTACTGTGAGTTAATTTTTGTAGTTTCGTCTTTGGCAAGTATGTTTTATATTATTGTATTTTATATTTTTTAATTTTTGGTCAAAATTTGTCATACGATCATGTTTCAGAAGTTTGAAAACATGTGAGTGTTGTAAAATTCTGAGCACATATCCTCATGTCTGGTCGTATAACTGGTATTGTTCAGTAACAGTTGTTCATGTTTGCTTAAACACCAATGCTTTTGGTCATGACAAGTTTCATTCAAACACATTCGGTAGTATTCTGTGCAAAACCAAAGCTTTCATTATATAAGCAGCGCTATAAATTTTCATTTACCTTTTTTATGTATAGGCCGTTCATGGTTAATTGGACACTTTTGAAAGCCCTGCTAGAGATCTACTTTCAAGTCCATTTTATATCCTTCCATCACATGTAAACAACAAGCAAGAATGCAAGGATGGAACCGAAACAATGAGCCGTTGATCTTTACAGTTGCGCCTTAGTAAAAATTATAATTTACAATAAATTTGTTACCGTAAATTCTATTATAATTTTAATATGTATCAAATAAGAAGTAATTTATTTCTCTGAAAAATAAAATCTGTAATTTTAAAACACTATTTTTTCGTAATCCATAGTCAACTTAACTGGACGCCCGATTCCCAAGTGTGGATGGTAACACATACATAGATACGGACAGTGATTTTTTTTCACAGGTTGATTTCCAAAGTGCTCACTTTATGGTGAATGGCCTTTGGTTCTACATATGCCTCATGGTCAGAAAACAGTGAACATGATTTTGAAAAAAAAAAAAAAAAAAAAAGTATTTTTGTTAGGATTTTCCATATTATTGTATGTGCATTTGTAAGATGGGCTTCATTGTCGTCATTTTTGTAGTATATTTACATTGTGAGATATAACAAACATATTAATATTTCATATAGTGTTATATTTTTTAAAATTGGCTGATGTAAGAAATTACTGACCTAAAAGTATGTTTTGTTTAACAAGTGTAGTCCTGCTGGTGGTGACTGGCTGTCCCTCCTGACAGCCCCTGCTGGGTGGCTGACCTTGGTGCACTCACCCCTGTAAGCTGCAACCACCTGCTGCTGAGCGTTGAGCCAGCGCGTGGCAAACACAGTGCCGCAGGAGCTGGAGGCTGTTGGCATGCCGCCACAACAAATTATATTTGAATGTAGTGTATGGTTGTTTTCAATGATACGCCATACCATACTTAAAACTGGCAAAGCCACGATTTCGAAAGTGTTGAAAAAAATAACATTCGTGTTTAGGTGCTAATATCATACCGAGTTTGGTGCTTTAGAGTTTGAGTTATAAGTTATTTGGTGGCTGGGTGATATAGACACTTTAACACAAACAGCTGTGTGAATTAATAACAATGTCATTCCAAATATAATTTATATGAACCCTGAGCTAATAAAATTGACATAGAATTGAAAAAATAGTTTTCCTGTACTTGAAGATATGTAGCAAATGGAAAGAAATGGATTGGTAAATTTAATTTCACAACAAACAAATTAACTTATATTTTAATTACATTATTGAATTCCTGGTGTATAATCGTTAAATTTTAATAAATAAATTTGATTTACACAACTATAGAAGCATTCAAAAAATCAGGAATTGGACTATGACCTTCAAAGCTACTTGGTACATCACACATAAATTACACTTAGGTGGTTTGGTTTGCCATGCAGTCAATATATATTGGTTTACACAATGTTTGTAAGTTATTATCATTGTGGCAATAATTTTTGTAATAACCATCTTATCAATAGACAACAGAAATCAATAGTTAGTAAACTCTCTTGACATCTATGTCTGCCAATGCTGAGATTTTCCCAATTCCACGCCTGCAAAAATTCTGCTGGCTTGCTGCTAAAGACATCGTCAAACCAAATTTAAAACTACTTTCTCTTCTAAAACTGATAAATAGCAGAAAATATAAAAACTATTTACAGTATGGCTGATTTTGGCATAGAAGTGAATAGGGAGTGTGCATATTGTGCTGCAGCAGAACTCAGTGCACAATACTCACTTTCATTTTTCTTCTTATTTTGTGTAGGCAGCAGGACATCTTAGTTGTTAACAATAAGTGTCGACAGTGATTGTTATATTCCTTGAAAGCAATTTAAAATTAATGACACAGATATTACATTCATGTGTTTCAAATACAATTGTCTACTAAAATAATAAGCACATCAAACTGTCTTATAGTTCTCAAATTACATTAAACGTATTGAAACTGCATTTTTGAGCCCCTCAAAAAGGCTAACAAAAACACTTTAGACTGTTTTATCTGGAAAAATGACAACCAGATTCGCAAAAAAAAAAAAAAAAAAGACAGCAATGCATTTACTTTAGTACATGGTTCGCACAAATAAAATTATAGGCACTTACAAGTCTGGTGTATGATAGTTCTACACTGGCAGAAATGCCGAACATTATGGATCGCTGAAATGTTCGTCATGCAATGTTTTCACAGCGTAGCCCGACGGAATGAACATCAAGGCAGCCTTAAAGCGTTGGTCAATGTTTGGTGTTCACAACGGTATTCTGTTCGCTAGTGTGTACTTTACTTAAAAGTGCAGCATCCATGCATGTACCAGTTTTTTTTTAACACTACCCAGTGAATACAAATCTTACACGGTGGTTGACTGCTCACAATTCATCACCTTGCCTTGGAAGATCGTCAAACTAAACATTTAAGTGATTTTAATCAAGAGCCGAGAGACTTCCTAAGTTTTGGAAAATTTTCTCATGTCTAAGCGCCTTTCTATGAAAGAGTAAAAACCTTTTTTTTTTTTTTTTGTTTGAAGATATGAAAATGCAACAACAGGAATATTGACTCCTACCCAATCCAAACCATTACATATTCTTGGAAATGCGACATGAAAGTAGGCGTAAACAGTTCTTCAAAAACAGAGAGAAAACTGTATCGAACAGTTTTCCCTCTTTCATAAGACTTTATTTTATTCTAATAATACAATGTGATTTTTTTTTTATTTTGGAATGTCTTCACTGCGAAAATTCTTATATATTTTAGCTCTCACTTCGTCTAAAAAGTCCACAGCACGCGAAAAGTGTATGTACTATTTATGTACATAAAATTTCTTTAATAAAAGGCGTTCCAGTAAGATTGTAATATTTACAACGTGTGTGTGAGGGAGCTAGGTCACACTGTCAAAATAAATATTACTGAATGACTCATAAAAGCAAAATTTTCTTGACGTCAAGCAAATTGAAAATATCCAAATAACTATATCGCAATTTCAACAACCCAACGATGGGGATATCCCATTTCTCCACTTAAAAAGGTACAGTGACTGATTAAATATAAATTGTTCCTAATTTGACATTCATGTGGATACGTTGTTCATCCAATAAAGAGTCGAATCTGTGAAGCCATTTGACAGTGTTTGTTGACTGTGTAGCCCAAGTTCTTTGCAGTTTTACAGAGCCCCTGTGTACTCACTTATGTATTACATGAAATGAAAATATTAACAGTCTAGTTGTTAAGAGGTTTAATATTTTATACTTCTGACAATCAGATAAAACGAAAACTGTTGCTAAAACTTGAAAACTCAACTTACTACGTATTCCTTGCAGAATACGGTTAAGATGAAGTAATTAAGAGACTTTTGAGAGATATTGTATATAGGTGATTTTTAAGCAGTTTATATATATATATATATATATATATATATATATATAAAGAGTTGTATATTTTGTCGCAAGAATAGGGCTACTAAATAATTATTAGAGTGATTAAAGGATGTGTGAAAACCACACTCTTCGTCCATTGAATTCAATTGAATTTTTTGTGCAATAAATTTTTTTTGAGATTGTTAGAAAATTTGGGAAAATTTTAACAAGTCATAACAGTCAACCTTCATTATAACGATTCTTAAGTTAATCAGTGGGGTCAAATCTGTCCTTCAGGGCTTGCTATTCAAAAAGTTGGCCAATGGCAACAACAGGCAAGAGTACAATGTCTTGCAGTTGTCTGCCACCAGAAAATAACGTGAAATTTGCACATCTCCACTAATGTGTACATAATCAACGGGACATTATTGTATTGCAAAAGTAAAACGAGCACGTTTGTCAAATGTATGGGAAAAAGATGCAGATATGTGCCAAAAACACACATGTTTCTGTAAGTGCACTCACAGAAAGTTAACAGAGCTCACACTTCGGCACTAATAAATAACTCAGATATTTAAAAATTTTACTACTACTTGACCAATAACGTAAAGATTTTTTTTTAATATTGCTTTTATAAAATAGTTTATGTAGTCTACCTCTTTAAAGCTTCAAATTATGTAAATTACTTACCAAATTATTTAAAAAATAAGCCTCCAAAACTAAAGCAAGTACTTAAAAACTTTTCAAAACTATATTTGGCCGTAGTATTATCCTTAAAAATGGTGAAATCACACAACATCTGTAGATCGATTGGTCTCCACCACACACAAACAAGCATGTCAGCAGTAAACAACCTATGTGGCTTTCGGAATGTTCTTTCCTGCGAGTATCGCCGATGACGTTAATATATGGCGGCCAGTCATAGTGTTTTCTTTTTTTTACGAATTAAAAACAGCAAGCTTTCCAACATTTTAAAAAAGTTATTTTTAGCATGGATTTCTGAATTCAGCTATTTTCAGATTCAGCTACTTTCCACCAGCAAATGTTTATTAATAAACTCTGCATTTAAATGAAAAGTTTTAAAGCTGCACACCAGACCTCGTATAATCTGCCAGTGCCCATGTGTGTATGAACAGAGCTTTGGTCCTCTAAAATGAAGTCAGTATCTACGTGTGTAAGAACAGAACTTTGTTCCTCGCATAATATGTTAATGTCCGTAGGTGTACGATCAAAACTCTGGTCCCCGCATAATGCGTCAGTATCCATACGTGTATAAGCAGACTCACAATGAGTCAGTTTATAGACGCGTTTTACACTCAGAGTGTGTAAATTGGACCTCTGGCTGCTCGTAAAGTTTCAATTCCTGTGTGTACAAAATTCGACTGAAGCACTGCCTGGTAAAAACATTTGAACTGTTGACTCAAAGATATACATGCAATTTGAGGACCAGCTCCAAAATGAATTTTTACACATTTACTAAGATCCGAGATGAATTTTAAGCTACTATAAGAGGTCCGTTCACTCCAAGGACCAGAGCCCGGTCCTCGCACTACCGCTCACTGATGCGCTGTGGCCCTCGTTTTATACAAGATGCACATGCACACACACAATTATTAGTTTAGAAATCATGGATAGAAAAAGCAAATAGCAACAAATGACGCATATAAAAGTCTCCTCTACCGGGATAGATATTATGGGCAAGTTTTGCATGTAAACCATGCTGAGAACAACTGTGTTGTCATGCAAATATCTTCCCTTCATTTCATTCACCAAACAGTAAAAGTTTCTTCCTCTTTTCTTGTGGATGTAAGTTCTGCTTCAGCTGATTCTCTTGCATTCTTGGAAAGGATTCAACTTTTACTGTTTATTGGAAGCTCTTCACATTTTGAGCAGACATCCCCCTGTGATTTATAGAATCTCGAATTAAAATTTTCCGTTACATGACGAAGCGTGACGCTTTTTGCGCATTCGCTCTACTCTTCGACTTCGCCCATCTTCGAGCACGCCGCTCACAATGGGGCCAGTCATCACTTCTCAGCATTACAATGGGACATGAGCCTACAGGGTACGATGGTGCACATCAAGTGGGATTACAGACACGCGACTGAAAATTAAACTGTTCACCAAAACTTAAAGAAGACATCATACTGTTACCATACCACCAATGTGGGATTTTACTGTCGGCTGAGATTTCGCTACCATCCAGAAAGGTCAAGCTAGTGCCTAGGTTTGGCACTGGAGAGCATCACCAAGTCTACTCCAACATCATCCCACCTCTCACAAAGGCGATAAGAAATGTCAATGTCTCCAGCACAGGCAATAAGAACTGAAAGGTACCCGTTCAGAGTCAGAATAAACTGCACCTGCGGAGAGAGACTGGCCACCCCCGCACCCCTACGAGAGCCTACAAGCTTGGAGAATTAGTTTATAAGGAGGAGCCATCCCTTCGCTCAAGGCAGTCGCTGCGCCCTCCAGCTTGCAAAGGCCGAGGGGGTAAGCAGTAACGGTAAGAGGTAGCCAACCCTTCTATCCCAGCTTGTGAAGGCCATAGAATCTTTCTTAAGGATGCTAACCACTAGGCCACTTTGAAGACGCACTTCAAGAAGTCAAGCATGTCTACAGTCTCCAGGGTAAGTGGTCTGCCTTTCACTCTCAGTTTGTGAAGGCCGGAGAACTATCTAAAAGCATGCGGACTACTAGACCTCTCCGCAATCGCACTTCAGAAGCTGGCTTGTGAGACACTTCACTTCACTACAACCGCCAGCAGCCACCCCACAGATTCTGCCACTGCTGACAGACTTCATCCAGAGGTGCCCGAAGACATATCCCCTGCTCTTACCTGGTAAACCTCCAGCTCTCCCCATGATAGCAAGTCATGCTGACGTCACTTCTGGACCTCTAGGTCACTCTAATTACCAGTCCAGTAATTTGATTAGGTTCCTTTAGAACACGCCCTGATTAGGCTAGGCGCTGTCGAATGCGCTAGATAATCATATTATTTCCAGTTATTAATTATCACACCTAGTTATTGCGCAGGCTGCTTTCACCTGTATTAAAATCTAGGTAGCTCCCATTTTTACTAAATTCATTTAGGTGTTAGCGAAGCTCGCCATGTTTTCTTATTACGTTCAGTAAAATACATATTATTTACCATAATCTTGTAAGTGTAATTTTTAATGTAATTTGTGTAAGCTTTGAAACTCATAATTAATTTTGTGTTGAAAATTCTATTAAGCTCAGTAACTAACTTCCTCAAGGGAAAAACCTGGTATCTGTGTGTAAACCTTGAAGGTAATGCATACACAAAAAAGAGGCAAAAGGAGATCTGCCATCGGTAGACCTTCAGCTGCACCCAAAACACTAGCAATTCCAACCTTCTAAAAGATACGACCAGATCTGGTACTCAGTTATCTCCCAACTTGCAAAGGCCAGAGAGGGACTTGCAGTGTTCAGGCCTGACTGGTCTCTTGTGGGTTGCTCATCCAAGACCCAGTTATTTGCAGCATGCTTATTTAGGCCCTATGTGCAAAGGCCAGGCACTGGGAAAAAAGGGTGTAATCACAGTGTCCTGGAAGTACAAGTTTAGGACCTCCTAAACATACCAGTTTCTCCTCTTACTCATACTTGCTAAGAGAACCGATCAGACCGGGTGTTCGACTCTTCTCCCAGCTTGCAAAGGCCAGAATATAATTAGCAGCACTACAAGTTGACGACCTCAAGCAGGATCGCTCCTAAGACACCAATTATCACAACTACCCACAGTGCAAGTCCCAAATTGCAAAGGCTGGACTTGGGAACACCGGGTAATACACTGTGTTCTAGAAGTCACCCTTAAGGCAGCTGTTACTCTGGAAGCTCACCCCATCTCTCCCTGCCTTATCAAACACGACGTTATGCCTCAGCCCATGCGTAGAGTGCACACTGCAGCAGCTGGAAAGATCATCCACGGCCATCTTCAGAACCAGGTACCAAAACACAGAAGCTCTGCAACTCCCGACTTTGTACGCAAACGTCAGCATACTAGACCAACTCTTTATAAAGGCCGAGCCCCACAGAAACTTAAGGTTCCTGCCTAGTTTTTCTCTCCCTCCCTCCCATGCTCCTTGTGAAACTGGCTTCATGGTATTTGGCGTCCCTAAAGGTAAACACAACTAAAGTCTCCAACTGATGGAATGCGCTTCCAGAATAAGTTCCTGGGCTGGGCGGTTTTGGTAAATCAAATTTATGCCAAGGCCAATCAAGTCATAGAATAGCCTCCCCTTCCTGTCATATGGCCTCAATAGCAGTATGTTCGCTGGAAATGATTTGTATTTGTGGGACGAATAGATGTACTAAAGCTTGCCCAGACTGAGGAGTGTCACTATTATCTGTGGTGGTGTAACAGTTTTTAACTGAGTTTAAATGCGTTATACAGAAAAAGGTAACTTAAACAAGCAATGTAGAAAGGCCCTATAGGCCGCTGTCAGAGAACTACCTACCTTAAATTGTGTTCCAGGATATGATGGGCTTGGGTGTTTGTCAACCATCAAAAAGTCCTTGGGCAAGCCCACTGCACCTTATCAAAAAGAAAGACAGTTGCCATGGTACAACCCGTCTGCTTTTTTGATGTCATTGGGGTGGCAGTAGTCACCACATGGGCACCACGAACCATCAAGTCAACTGTGAAATATTTATTTAACTTCAAAGGTGTGTGTAGTGAATATTCCTTTAATCAAAAATGATAATTATATGTAATTACCAAAAATGAAGCACCACCATCCTAACAAAGAATAGCGTTAAATAAATTAAGGAAATTAAAATTTAAAAGATTCAAATAAAATGTTACTGTTGTGCTGCTTTAAAATTAAATAACTGAGCTGAAATCAAAATTAAAAGAAAATAGTTCTTAACTGGAAGTAGCTCTCCTCAATTCCTATCAGTTGAGGGAAACTAATTACACTCCCAAATATGTAGTTGCAGTTAAATTCTATCAATCCAAACCTTACTTGAAAATGTCAATTGATTTTAATACTCCAGAAATTCCACCTCACTTTCAACCTAATCGTAGATTCCTGGTCAAAACAAATCAAACTGAGTTCAGTTATATTAATGTTAATACACTCCAGCGTACTAGCTCACTAGGCAGAGTTGGACTACTGGTTTAACACACTGTATAGATCATAAAAATGCAAAGTTCCCAGCTTAACTCTTAAAATATTCTACAAGTACATAGAATTCCAATATACCAGTGAAATTAATTGTAGATGTCTGCATCCAAACTCACGAAATACATGGCGTCACCTGGATATCACTACGGCGCTAACATAGCCTGATGTCTCAGCAAAACTCCCTTATAACTAGATGCCTGCAACCAATCCTCTTCTTAAATTGGTTGATGCAGCAACCTAAGCACTACTTCTGGTCCTATGCCTAACCTGTACTTAGGCTGGGACTGGGAATTCTCTAGATAGAAATCCCAGCAATATCTTAAATCATCCATCCATGTCAAAGGTTCCTCCTTGAGGCATTGTCCTCTGGCATCTCAGCTACCAACTAACCTATCACGTCCTACTTCTGGTTATACCTCATAAAATGAAAAACCAAAAATTAAATATCTTTCAAATAAGAAAATAAAATAAATAATCAAGCTTTAAAAATCATAAAATAATTTCAGAGAACAAAAATAAACATGTAAACATAATATTAAAACAACAATATGCCAAATCTCAGAATAATGTGTGAAAATAGCATAAAATACTGAGCAAACCTGGATTGGTGGTTTACATAAATCATACATTACGTAATTTAAATATGTTACCAATACATATTGGAAACGTGTGAAAATTAATATTCAATTCAAAATAACA
The DNA here is from genome assembly GCA_029891345.1 of Dryococelus australis. NCBI lineage: Eukaryota > Metazoa > Arthropoda > Insecta > Phasmatodea > Phasmatidae > Dryococelus > Dryococelus australis. Next base: position 103,025,787 of record CM056995.1, on the reverse strand, counting down.
TATGAAATAAATAAATAAATAAATATTATAGTTCAAACATTTCTGTAGCTGATTTGCATGTCCTACACATAACCTATATAGACGTGTTCTGTTAAACCATGACAATGACATGAAGAGATTTCTTAACTTCTCTGTTATTGCAGATGAAACCAGAGATGTAAACAAGACAAAATGGTTCAGTATTTGTGTATGTTGTATTCTCAATAATAAAGTACAGAAAAAGTGTTTGACAATCTGTAATGTTAATGCCTCCGGATTGGACAATACAATGGTTGAAAAGGTGAAAGAATATGGGCAGGCATATTTAATCCAGCTTGAGTAGTCCAATGCTATGTTGGTGTCGGAGTGGCCAGTATAGTGAGAAGGTCTGGAAATTGTTTTAAGCCTGTTGTTGCAGAGAACAACTGTCGCCCAATGAAGTTTGAAAACTTCCTCTACCATGGATGATTTTGTTGCTTTTGAACAGTTGCACATGGGAACTAAAGGCCTTAAACTGAATGTGCATTTTAAGTCCTCCAATTTTGACATAACCAAAAACCAAATGTATTATCCTACCAAAGACTTCATGAACTCTAAAATAAATAGATCTACTGATGAGCAAACACAAAAAACTTCTGAAAGTCATTGAAGTGATGCCTCCGAAACTAGCTGTCGGTGATCCAGAGAAGCTTTTATCTCTTAAGCAATTGCAAGGTATTTAAGTTTCTGAAGCTGAAATAATTGTTGCTAAAAACTATCTGAAAAATAGCAGTTGAATCATCTGATATTTCATTGCTTGATTTGTATACACTCTTGCCTTCAAGCATGTTTCTGAAACCCAAAAAATCCTCCACAGTGCATTTGCCATTACCATCTCGTCAGCATCAAGTGAAAGGTCCTTTCACTGTTCTAAGAAAACTTAAAATGTACCTCAGAAATACCATAGGGCAGGAGCAGTTTGCATCTCAAACTCTGCTGGCAACTGTAAAGGAAGATAGCAAAAAAGTGAGTAAAGACTGCGTTATTGATGAATTTACATTTAAAACCAACAAAAGACAAACTCACCCATCCTAGTTTACAGCATCTTCACCTGAGTTTGTTTATACAGTGCAGTGAGTGTAACATCTGTACAGTCTTGTGTTATTGTTCATTTTAAATTGCAGTGGTAAAACCCAGGACTTGCCATCAGGAGAACCTGGGTTCGACTCCCAATCTGGCCACTCTGATTTCAGTTTTCCATGGTTTCCTGACATCACTCCAGCAGAATGCTGAGTTGGTTCTATCTCTAATGATCTCACTGTTGACGAGACATTAAGCATAACTTCCTACTTACCTATAATGTAGTTTCAGAACAAAGTACCTACCACATTAGACACTATAACATACCTGACCATCTTCAGCCCCCCCCCCCTTCCCCTTTAACCAAACTTAACATCATAGTGATGTCCAGTGCTGCTGTGATACATAGTTTTTCCCTTTCTGGGACAAAGTTCTACAAAAAGAAACAGTTCTGCATAGAGACCCATCAGGTAAGACGCCCTTACATTGCTTATAGTGAGCAACCACAGATTATGGCTTGGATGTTTGTCCCCAAAAGAAAGGGTTAATCAAAATTTATGAGCCATACTATTACATGCAGCCACTCCACATCCTTTTCCTTGCCTACCCCTGCAAGCAAAGTGTATTGCTTCAAGAGTATCGCTGATAACCGGAACAGTGCACGCAGTGTTAGAAATGGGCCACTGTATAACACAGACACGTATCACACTAAGGCTATTGGAACAGATTCTGCTCCTGTCCTTGGACTACTGAATGTCTTGTTTTCTAGTCATCACCCCACCACCCCCTCTGCTCGACACGAGATGCCTTCTAGGCCAGGTTAACTCAGCTACATAAGCGACTGCATGCCCCTATGTACACAGTCTATCTAGAGTCGATGACAGCCATTTTTGCCAGGTGCATAGTACCATCAGAGTGATGGGCAATGATGCAGTGACCAACGAGTGAAGGATTTGCGAGCATCGGAGAGTAGAGAGGGAGACTAACTGGCTGGACTGTGGGGAAATGGGACATTATGCATGAGAAGCAGGCATTTGGAATGATGTTAATTAATGGTCAATAGTAGCGATATGTAGATAGTTTATTGTTTAAATAATAGTTGTGTGTATTTTTATATCAATATAAATAAATTAAAAGATTTACTTTAGTTATTTTATTTGTATCAAGGCATCCAGTCCTCACAAACTTCGATGTGCCCTGGGCAACTTTTAACAATACCATAAATACTTCTAGTACTCTTGCTCAACCACATGACCGTTACTCTCCACAAAATTTAAGATGGCACTAGACTTAATTATTACTCATATAGAGTGGAGTGATTTGTCTGATAAAATATTGTTCTCAGAGCTATTGGACTGGTATCACTTTACAGTATCATGAGTGACACAAAGAATATAAAGTCTGAAGACATACATAAGTGGTTTTGTAGCATCTGTAATGCAGTTTATGGCCAACAGCTACTACCAACCAATCATTTTCTGAAGTAAGCAGTTCCAGGCACTGCAAGTTCTGTTACATTTGTTCAGCTACACTGATATCATTAATACTTCAATTTGATATTTGGCACAATATAATGTTAAGATTTTATGTGATGAGGGCTTTAATTTACTAGTAGTCTTTTTAATTATATGCTAAATCTAAGTAATTTTCAGCACTTAAAACACAAAATTTAGATAATGTAACACTTCCCTGTACAGTAAAATAATCGGTTCCATCAACATGAATTAAAAGTCACTTCTTATGTTAGACAATTTAGTACAATAAGTAACCTATCTTTCCTTTGTAAGTAAACAAGTTAAAACCATTCTTTGTTCTGGTAAGAATTCTAACTGCTCACATGGAAGCACATGAGTATTCATTTAAGAGTCATAAAACATCTGCAATCCTCTGACTACATGTTGACACAACTTGGAATCTTCCAATTATTTCCTAAATGTTCAGCACAAATTATTTTATTCTTCAGATAATCTCTAAAGCCTTCACCATTTGTCCACATTTTTAATTGTGAAGGGAGCATCTTAAAACTCTAGATCTGCCAATCTACTGTATGTAGGTCCTTTATGCAGCACCATTGCATGTCAGTTCTCACCATGCCACGTCTTCCGCCAAAGCAGACAGAGCGGACATAACAACTGATGTCACCTCCCCAGGTTACTATAAACCAGTGACATTCAGTGTCATGTGTATCTCACACTCCTTTCTTATGGCTCACCTTCACCCATTTTGCATAAAATTCATTTTTGCATAATAATTTCATATTCATAGTAATTACTGACAATGTATGACTATAGAAAATTTAAATTTTATGAGTTGTTTGATAATTTTGTGCATAATTTTTATTGTTTATCTACTTGTAAAAAGTTGAGAACACATTTAAATTTTATCAATAAGTTCCTGCCTTTTTGCAAGCAGGAGATAACACACATTGAAAATTAGATACAAAAGTATTAAGGAACTAGTAAACTATAAATTTTCTATAATCAAACATTTTCAATAATACCTCTCAAACTAAAACTATGACACGAAAACAAAGAAGTTCTGCATAATAGGTTAAACCAAGCCTTAAGATACTCTGCACTCTTCAACAGCAATCAGTGTTTTCAAATATCTTTAATTAAATAAATAATTACTGTAGAGGTAGAGGTGCACCTTCTTGGTGAGATGTAGACATCTGTGAAGAATGACATGGAATGGGACCTTCAGAATGGATCAGTAATGGAACGCTAAGTGGAGGAAATGGGAGTTCTTTGAGAAAAAACAAACGTCACCAGCAATTTTCACAATGGATCAGTAATGGAACGCTAAGTGGAGGAAATGGGAGTTCTTTGAGAAAAAACAAACGTCACCAGCAATTTTCACATTTCCCACAAATGAAAATCCAAAATGACATTCATAACACCATGGTGGGAAAGTGACTTGCTAATTGCATGGTCACCAGGGCCACCCGTTTGCAGTTAGTAGCTTTGTATAGAGCCTCATGTAAGTTCACAGCCCTCCAATTATACTAAATTATTTAAATTATAAAAAAAGATAAAAAAAATAAACAGAAAATTAGATCATTTGGTACGAGTATTTAAAAACCACGAAATTGTATTATGGACCAATTGTTTACAAGGGAAACCATAAAACCAATTTTGAAACATTTGACCTTGACTTTACAAGACAAAGGTTCGACACTGTGAAATACACATTAGTTCATTTTAGTACCATATTTCATGGAAGGAGATTTTAAAAAATTATGCTAAGAATTGTGAAAAGTATGCTTACTTGGAGCCATCCATGAACGTACTATGGGCAACATTAAGCGACCTAAGGTTATTCAGAGTCCACTCTCCCAGGCAGCCAATCAAGTCATTAACAGTCACTTTAAGACCTGTAACTTCTAAGTCCCAGATCTTGTGATCTCGAAGCACACGAAGTCCTCTGGTTGATAAGCCTCCCCCGTTACGTATGTGGACTGACCTGCGCAAAACACATGCACCATTTTCAATGAATCTAAGAAAATATTGATTATATCTCATATAGAAGAATATTTATACAACTACGGTACAAACAGTCAAATGAGCGATTTAAAAGTAACATTAACAACCAGTATTTGTGAAATACTATAGTTATGACTGTACTACCTGTAGTTATGACTGTATTACTAACTTTTAAAAACAAAACATAGTTACCACTTTAAATATTTAATTTAAATATTTTTTCTCTACTTTAATAAAACCATTTTTCACTAGGCATGATGATAATCTATAGCTCTAATGGTCAGTGTCCAGAAAGTTTTAGAAAAACCATTGCCAGCATCAAACTCGAGCAGATATTCCAACCATGACCACTCAATGATGTTTGAAACTTATGATTCTCAATAACCACTCAAAATAAGGTGGGCAATAACTGAAGAAATCATTTAGAGATAATTAACTGGTTAACCCCAATTTTTTTTTAAACAAAGACTATGACTATTAAGTATCTCTCACACATACACATGCACACACACACATAGCCTTTTACAAATGCATGTGTACACATACATGCACACACAAGCCATCACAGTGTGTGCATTTTGTACCCTACCAGAGCGAGGCCCAAAAATGAATTATTTATTCACAAACAATGGGTTCCTTGCAACTAGCTGAGAGATTGGTGATAAAAAAAAGTGTTGTGGGGTTGTGCCTGGCTTGCTATAAATAAAGTTCTCAAAAATATAGAAATTTTGTGATTTTATTGTGCCTATATACCGGCCTTCTTTATATATGGGCCCACAGCTCCCAGCCCAGGGGTGCACCAAGTTAGGGGTGCAAACTAAGCGAAAAATACGAAAGGTAAAATCATAATCTTTATATAATAATTCTTCTGTGCGTGTGTATGTCACTGAACTACTCCTAAACGGCTGGACCGATTTTGATGAAATTTTTTGTGTGTGTTCAAGTGGATTCGAGAATGGTTTAGATTCTCAATTCGGTAAAGAGAGGGGGAGAGAGAGGGGGGAGAGATTTAAGACATATGTACAGGACAACGTCTGTCGGGTCTGCTAGTTATTCTATAAATTTACATGCTTTTAACAGTTTCCCTTTGAATTAAACCATTCCAAAGACTTTTTAACAACTTGGTTTATTAGTTAAGTATTTCCGTTAGGCTTACTTTTTTAGTGGACTGCATGAGGCTGACTTAGTGCAAAAAGCTAATGGCAGCTAGGAGCTAAAAAGCAGATGACTCACATGACAAGAAGAGATTATCTTCTACAAACCCTGCCGTGCTAGTTGATATCCACCTGCAATATGAGCCAAGTGTGTCTTTGAACTATGATAAATTACGTCCAAATTAACTTGATGTGTGCTACTCCCTCTCCCTAAGACCATTTGTCCGGCCGAGCACTTCCGGGTTACCGCAGTAGGGATCCAAACACTACATGTGCGCACCAGAGCGCATCAAAGCTGTGTAGTGTACGATGAGTGAGAATGCAGATCAATGCACGTCAGTGCAATGCAACATCTAGCATACCCGGCCCAATGGCCAGAACTCCATCACGCAGAGTGGTACATAAAGTAAATAGGGCATATAACTAGGGTTTGTGGTGCACACCGTGCCAGATAGTGTCACATGTTTAATAAAGACGGTGAATCCATGTGTTCCTTTTAGTGCCCAGTGTCTCTTGTTTATTTTATGTAATTTTTGTTTGTTTTCATTTTCAGGCACACTATGTCCATTTCGTTCCACCATCATTTTTGCAAGTGTTTTGTCATGCAGAGTGCAATGTCAAAATTTTATGCAGAATAGCATTTACATCTAAGCAGGTAAGCATGGAGTGCAAGTGTTTTTGTGTAAGGAAGTATTTCTACGTGGCACACGAGCCTGCTAACACCAGCTCGTATGCCATGTTGGAAGTTTAGTAAGCTTTGAGCATCATAGAGGGTTGGTCGCGTATTGTCACGTTCTGAGCTTTCCCATGCCCGGGTGGAATACAAATCATTTGGACTCATTAACTTGCAATAGACTTTTAATTACAGAAACTGTTTTTGCATAACCACCCAGGATACCAATCCTCCCTTCCCCAGAGCTCCCATCACCTGAGGAAGTTTTACTACTTCAACTTAATCATTCTTCGTTAATACCACCGTTTGCAGTGTTACTGCCAATGGCCAGTTAAGCCGTCATACAAGTGTAAGTGGCTTCTATGAAGCTTTAAATGTCACTGAATAAAACCATCAAAAAACAGATTTGTTTGTGATATATTTCAACAGCCGCAAGGCAAACTAGGGCAAGGATCATCAGAATAACCCCCAATTTACCGCAAGTGTTATATGTGTTTTCGGAGCCAATTGTCATGTATACGTAAACTGCAAAGGAAGTAAGTGAATGGGCATGTGGTCATCACAAATAGTGGACACCCGATGCACAAAAGTTTCATAAATAATTTTGCGGCCAAAATTATCTCAAACTTAAAGGCATGTAACCAGCCAACGGTTACCATTTAGAAAACTGCAAATAAGAGAATAATAATAACTACAGCAGCACAGGGGCAAAGGTCACCAATGAAGCAGAATTACACCCGGTGTGATCGGCCCACAGCACCCCGAAAACACCTAGGAGTCACCATGTTACATCACCACCATCTTGACGCCACCCTTGAGCGACGTACGGTGCCTAGTCAGGTAAAATCCAATATTCCAAAAACCTCACATTACAATGCCCCTGAAAAGTAAACCTAACTTCTTTCCACTCTGCCACAGGGCATCAAATCCAATATTCCAAAAACCTCACATTACAATGCCCCTGAAAAGCAAACCTAACCTCTTTCCACTCCGCCACAGGGCATCATTTGGTGCCCAATGTGGGATGTAAATTTTCCGTTACAATTTTTCACCCGCCTAAATTTTCCACATTTTTCCATAACCATTTTGGCCAAGTTTTCCACAGCTCAGTCATTCCTGCAACATTCCTATCCACCCGCAATGAGAGGAGAACTGGAGAAACAAGCAAGGGCAACATCAGCATCGTGATGCCTTCCAGACCATTTCCAAACAGTGACACTATGCCCGCCCTGCTACGTGATTCCTTCCAGACATAACCTCCACCTGCCAGACAAAGCAAAATGCCCGCAGGTCGAGGACAGCAGCAAGATGCCCAGTAGTGGCATGCAACCTCAACAACGCCATCAATGCATGCGCGAGGTACGGGAACAACATGGCAGGTATACAGCCAGATGACTGCCAGTCATTGAGCAACCGCCACCGGAATTACAAGTGGGACAAGCAGTGTATGTAAGATGGCACTCACAATCCGCCGCATGCAAGGAGTTCTGCGTAGGTTTTGCAGCACAGTGGAACGGCCTGCATCGAGAGATTCAAAAGCATGGATCGACCACCTACACTGTCTGTATGGGGCGGAGAAAGGTGAGAGAACATCGGGACGACATCCGGCTTACCCCGGGCGACATCGCTGCCAAGCTCCCTGGGGAAGATATGATGGAGCAAGGTATCACAGTACCTCAAGAAGGAGCACAAGCAGATGGGGAGAATGAACCCATGTTGCCCAGCGCCACCGCACCTACCAGGGAGCTCTCGTTAGTTTGCCCAAACAACGACGGTGCAGTACCTACAAGCGTTACCGTCACATCTCTAGCGCCTGCACCGACACTAGTAGCAAGGGAAAAGCCAGCATCTACTGACGCCATGACAGACGTCACGATGCCAGTCAAAACCACACAAAATTTGCATGAAAATGTGCCGCACCAGGTATTGTACTGAAGCACCCAGACGCAACGTCGACAGCATCGGGGCAGCTACCAAGTCAGCTCACCGCAGGCAGCAGGGAGGAAAGGTTGTGGAAGCAAAAAGCAAGAGGGGAGACAATGTCTAAGGGGACTTCTGCAGCTGGTCAGACTCCTTAGACATTGTTCGCCCAGGTCGCACCCGAAAACAGAAAATGTCGCAAGAAAGCAAGCAGAGCAGCAGTGAAGAAAGTGCAAGTAATGATGGTGGAAGAGAGGGGGATGGGTCTGGTAGCTCGTTCCGCCTACATTGGTCACATCAGCTGACACATCCGCAAACAGCAGTGTCACCAGTGCCGGCACGCTAAGGCATCCTGCACTAGGGTGAGACGTCAGCAACCGCAGCAGCAACCAACATAGCAGGGAAAGGAGGCTGTACAACTTGCTGCCTCTGAAGTCGCTAAGAGCCCGCAGTTGCTGTTGAGAGTAGCATCCTGCCTAAAAACATTCTAAAAAAAAAGGGGGGGTTTTGAACGCGTGCTGCGTCTTTCTCCTTAAGAGAGAGTGTCCAGCCCAGCACTTCCACATCAACGCAGTAGGGATCCAGACACTATCTGTGTGCACCAGAGCACATTAAATCTGTGTAGTGTACGATGAGTACAAGTGCAGATCAGTGCACGCCAGTGCAATGCAACATCTAGCATGCCCAGCCCAATGGTCAGAACTCCATCACGCGGAGTGATACATAAAGTAAATAGGCATAAAGTCATTAATTAGGGTTTGATAGTGTCACGTGTTTAACTCTAACTGCGACACTTGACTATTCTCGAATGCCAAAAATATTTCTTACTTGCAGCATTCAATTTTAGTCGAATAAATAGGATTATTTCCTAAGTTCTACAATGTGTCTGGCATGGAATTGTTTTCTAACAACTGCTCATATAATAACCTGTAAATACAAGTCTGCACACGTAATAACCTGTATATACTATGTAAATAATTTCTGTGTTAGAAATAAGCTAATAATAATATTATCTGTATGTCCCCCCCCCCCCCCCTTTCTCAAATTTTGGGTAAAATTTTGAAAAATTTTCAAGCAGCAAAAGAGTTAATAAAAACGGTGAGTCCATGTGTTCCTTTTAGTGCCCAGTGTATCATGTTTATGTTGTGTAGTTTTTATTTGTTTTCATATTCACGCATGCTACGTCCATTTCATTCCACCATCATTTTGACAAGTGTTTTGTCATGCAGAATAGAGTTTACACTTAAGCAGGTAAGCATGGAGTACAAGTGTTTTTGTGTAAGGAAGTAGTTCCACGTGGTGCACAAGCTCGCTATAACCCGTTTGCATGCCATGTTGGAAGTTTAGTAAGTGTCGAGCGTCTTAGAAGGTAGGTTGTATGTTGTCGTGTTCCGAGCTTTCCCTCGCCTGGGTGGCATACAAATCATTTGGACTTACCATTAACTTGCAATAGGCTTTTAATTACCAAAATAGTTTTCGCAAAGCCACCTGGGACATCAACCCTCCCTTCCCCAGACCTTGCAACACCTGGGGAAATTTTACTACTCCGACTTAATTATTCTTGGTTAGTACCACCTTTTGCAGTGTTACCACCAATGGCCAATTAAGCAGACATGTGAGTGTAAGTGGTTTCTACGAAGCGTTAAATGTCACTTAACAAATCCATCAAAGAACTGATTTGTTTGTGATTTATTTCAGCCGCCACCAGGCAAGCTAGGACACAAGCCCTCAGAATAGAATACCCGCCAATTTACCGCAAGTGTTAAAAGTTTATTCAGAGTCAATTGTCATGTATATGTAAACAAAAAAGGAAGTAAGTGAACAGACATGTGGTCAGCCCGAATAGTTCACAACGCGATGCATGAAAGTTTCATAAATAATTCAAACCACACAGTTCAGATAATTACTGCAGGAAATTATCATTTGTGGAAGTGCTAAAAGTCTTTTAATGAGCAGAATTTGTGGTATATGATTTAATGTTGCCAAGTTAATGAATCAAACCATTTATGTATTCAGAGGAATTATGTTGTAAAGAAATTGTAATAATTATTATTATTTATTTATTTAAATTGTATGTGCCATCCAACAGTGTTAACCATTAACTGGGTAACAACAAACAAAACAACAACCAACACCAAACATTTCAAATTTTACAACACAGGTAACACAAAAAAGATGCCACAAATAAACCAAAGAAACACTAAACACAAGAAAAAGAATAAAGACTTAATTTAACAATTATAAATAGTAAAATTGACATTATAATCAACAAGAGCTTACTGACTAGTGTGATGTTATGATAAAAATTATTTTTCTACCCCTAAAAGGATCAAATTTAAAAAAAAAAATTATTAAAATTCGAGACACATCTAGTTCTTACAGTACAGAAAGGAATACGAGATTCTATGAATATAATTAGGAGTCATAAGACCTACTAAATTGGAAATGGCAAAACAATGATAATAATATAAAAATGCATTAACTAAAAATAATGCAGTGTTTGTGTCACGATGGATTTTCAATGTCGGAGTGTTAAATCTAGTCAATTCACTGTTGTAATCAAAAACTAAACTATTGGGAAATCTATTAAATATAAGTTTAAAAATATTTATCTGAATACTTTCTGGTCTATTAGAGCCTGTAGTTGAGGTAAAATTCCAAATAACTGAACAATAATCTAATCTAGAGCTTACTAAAGAATAGTAAAGACACAAAAGTTATTCAGGTGATGAAGTAGCAAATGTGATAAATTTAATTAAACCTAAAGTGTGACTATTATTACTAATAAAACTATCAACATGATAATGACAATATAATGTGATACAATGACATATTTCAGGTTTGTTTACATTTTATATAGTGTCATATTTGTGTTTAACCTATGTTTTTTTATATTTTTTGTTTCTGTTTTGAAACTTTAAAACATTTAATTTTGCAGCCCTGACCCTAGCATAGCTTGTTTACCTTACACACTAAATAATTATTTATGAAATTTTGTTAATTGTATCTGGTTATGAGATATTTTATTATCTGGCAGTTTTATTTAATATATGGACTCAGTGATGCTTTTTAAAACCGTCTTGCAAAATACAGTTATTATTTTTTTATGTTTTCTATATACAAACATTTTTCATAATTATTTAAATATAGCAGCGGTTGTGAGGTCATAGGACTTTGCTATGCGAAGTTTGAATCTGCTAGAAAGGTTCCTTCCTATTCATTCTCTCTGCCACCATCATTCAAAGAGAGAACACCTATTCAAAAGTAGCAGCAGTAATCCACAATTAAAATTGTGTGTGCCGGCTGAAAATATGTTGATTTTTAGTTTGCATATTTTGCTTTAGTAGTAGGGCACTTTTCAGACGAGATAGGATGAGGCCTGATCCTTAATTACGGTTTGAGTGAGAACTAACTGTTGACGACACAGACGCTGTGTGATGCGGGACCCGGCGGCCGACGCATCTGTTAATTGAGTATCTTCCAGTCTACAATCCCATTGGTAAAAAGATTAGAGTACCGAATTTTTGTGCAATATTACCCCTGAAGCATCGCCAAAAAATGTACCTGAACACTATATTGGTTTGGGACAGTGTTAAGCTGAGCCAGAATAAAATGCCACACACAAATTTGTACACTAAGTTGATGTGGTGTTGTATCTGTCTGGCTTAGTGGGAATATAGGTCTATTCACAAATTACAAACCCCTGTTATCTGGGCAGTGGTTCATTACATAAAGACCGATAGATTTATTTCAAATTGAATTTTCACAGAGAAATTATATTTTAATGTAATTTTTATTTTAATCCAAGTAAAGGAATTTTTCTATTTTTATTTGTGCATTTTATTCTAACGAACTTTGTCTTTTATCCCCAATCCCCTACTTTGAATAAAACTAAATATTCTATTGAAACATTGAGTATATTTCCTGCATGCATTTTCTACTATTCTGGTAAGCACAATGGTATTTGAAGTGGTATTTTAATGCAGAATTCTTATGTGCGGAACTCATATTAGTTTTTTCTACAGTGTTATTTAGCTTGCTACATTTTTTAGTTGAAAAACTGAACATGTTTGAGACATCAACTGCAGTTTATGCACACATAGTTCTCATTTTCACTTGACTATTGTGCACAATGTATGAGATTGGGTGCCTCACGTCCCTTAACATTTAACAAATATTTGCTTACCGTAAAACAGCTTACACCATACTGCACACAGATTAGAACTGGGGGCATATAAAAACCCCTAAAATCCAAAAGTTCGGGAGATTCAGACACTTTTACCCACTACAAAACGATGGTCTCGCAGGAGCAGAAAAGCAACACATCCTTCACCTACGAGAACCGAAAGCCTACTGTGAAAAAGTTGGAAGGGAAAAAAGGAGGAATTCAGGAGGGGGGGAGGAAAGAAAAAGGAGAATAAAGGAAAAGGAAAAAGGGTAGCAAGAAGAAAAAAGTGGAAAACTAAAAATGGGAAGAAGGGAAGATGGGTTTAAGAGAGTATGGTGGTTGGGGCGAAATAATAATTACAGTTACTTATTAATATTTCTATCTTAATCAATTGATCGATCGCAATCAATCATATCATTCTAGTGGTTTATTCTTTAGTTCATTCTTTAACAACTCGTTCAAAAACTAAGATAAACTGAAACAGCATCTGAAATCTCAACAATTCGTAGGGGATGGAGATGTAGGGAAACTCAATTACTCACTAAAAATTAAAAAAAACTACTAACCCCTAAACTCTCTTGTAGTGGTAAACATCTTAAGTTGAGGCACTCTTCCTCGACAGCAACAACAACAATAATAATAACAACAACACATTCGCAAATTACGCTACTGCCCGGTGGAAAGCTCTCACACCTCTCCGTTACCCGACCAAACTCCCGATTCCACTCTCTTCCTGAACTTTAAAAACCCCCCTCACAGATATCAATTCATATCGCAACACATTCCACTACCTCACAAACGTGGACTGCTTACCCCGCTCCGTTCTCCTCCACACCCACTGAAGCTTCTCAATGTTGTTTCCTCTTCCTCTAAATACCCCTTTACTTAGCTTGCAGTGTATCCCTCCCCATCCTCCCTCTTCATTCACCACCCTGTACATCCTGACTAACCGTTCAACTTTCCTCCTGTCCTTCAATGAGCACAACCCCATTTCTTTCATCATCACTGATGGCCTATAGTTCCTTTCGTCCTCACCATCCTGCCCCTGGCTTCTCCACCTACCCTTCACCCATCTTGCTGCCCTTCTTTGCACCTTCCCCAGCTCTTGCACCTCCACCTCCACGTACGGGTCCCATACTGCTGCAGCATATTCTAACGTCAGCCGTACTATAGTGAAATATGCCTTCTCCACCTCACAGCTGACTCCCTTCGGCACCCTTCCCAACATACCCAGAGCCCTTCTTCCCTCTGCAACCACCTGTTTTTTTTCCATCTGAGGTCTTCCTGTGATACAATCCCTAGATACTTACATTCTACTGTTTCTTCTATCGCTTGTCCTTCCCATCTGTACATGTCCCTGCTTATCACCTTTTTCCTCGTAAACCTCGCTACCTTAGATTTTCTTAAATTTATATTCATTTTATTTTCACTGGTCCACAACCATATCTTGTCGATGTCCGCCTGCAAGCTACCCCCCTCCCCCGGCTCCCTTCGACTATTTCTGCATACACAACACAATTGTCTGCAAACAATCTTATTTTTCCCTAATCTCCAAACCCATGTCATTTCCATTATGGTAAAAAACAAAGGATCCAGCATGCTTCCCTGTGGCACCCCAGACGTAACCATCACTTCCCCCGATATTGCCCCCCCCCCCCCCCCATTTTCACCCTCTGCCTTCGTCCCCTGAGGAAATCCGCTATCCATTCCACTACCCTCTTGTCCAGTATCAGCTCCTCCACTTTCTTCATCAATGTCCCATGGGGCACATCAAATGCTTTATAAAAATCTATGAAGCAGGCATCCACCTGCTTCCCCTCATCAACTGCCAGCACTGAGTCTCACACGAATATCCCACCCTGAAACCATGTTGGGACTCCTCCAACCAATTCCTGTTGTTCGTAATACTCACCACATACTGGACCATCAGCCTCTCCATTACTTTTCCCCTAATCGATGTGAGACTCACCAGTCTGTAGCTACCAGACCTCCCCCTATACTCTCTCTGCTTGTGTATAGGTACCACCATTGCATCCTTCCAATCTTGTGGTAATCTACCCTCGCTTAAGGACTTGCTAAACAGCACCTACAAATATTTTACCAACTCTCTCCCCCCAAACTTTAGTGCTGTATTTCCTAACCAATCTGGTCCCCCTGCCTTACTGCTCTTCAAACCCCTAATTACTATTTCTATCACCCACTCTCTCATCTTAAACTTACTAAACACTCCCCGATCACTATTTGCCCCTCTATTCCAATTACTTCTTCACCTCAAACACAGACAAGTAGTGGCTTTGCAGCATCGCCAATTTTTCTTGGTCATTTGTCGCATACCTACCATTCCTTCCTTTTTGCAGAGGGATCCCTTCCTCTCCTCCCCTTACCATCCCTACAAACCTAAATTTCCCCCACTCCTTGCCTTTTCCTTCTTCCACCATGTTCCTTAAAAATACATACTTTGCCTGTTTGATCACCCTTTCGAGCTCCCTAACCATCTGTTTTATCATTTCCTTAGATCTTATAATCCCTTCATTTCTCCACTTGGCATGTAATTTTCTACACTTCCTCTTCATTTTTAGAATCTCCAGTCCATAATATTAGGTCTCCCCCAGTCCGTATTCTTTTCTTTGGCACAAATTTCTCCTATATAACCTCTATTATTCTTCTAAACTCATTCCATAATTTTTCCACACTTTCCTCCATAGACCATTTTTCAAACCTATCTATCAGGAAAATTTCTGCTCCCTTCTTGTCTTCTCTCCTATACTGCCACACCAACCTTTCTGCAGTTAGCTATTCCCTCATTCTGCCAATCCCAATTTCCACAACAGGAACATGATGGTCGCTTATACCATCCAATACTATTGCACCAACTACAGCATTCCCAGGTGTGACCAACACCACATCCAGCACTGACCCAACACCGTCTTTGTTCCACCTCGTAGGTGTTTCTATTCTGTTGACTAACTGTGCTGACATTCTTTGCATCATGCTACCCATTCCTTCTGCGTCCTCTATCCATTTCACACATGTCATATTCAAATCCTCTGCTACAACAACCCACTGCCTGTTCTTCACTCTATCGACCATCTCCTTGATCATCTCAATTGCCTGCCATCCCTGTCCTGGTGGTCTACACGCTGCCAAAAAAGTAATCTTTCTATTACTACTACCATTTAATTAAATTTTCATTACCACAACATCCTCACTAACCTTTCTACCGCCCCTTTCAGCCCCTTCCTTACACACACCATTATTCCTCCTCCTCTCCCATCCCTGTCTCTTTTGAAGATGGTGAACTTATCCTGCCTACATTCAATGTCCAGCATTTCCTCATTCAGCCAAGTCTCCACACCTACCACTATGTCCGCCCTAAACTTTCCCAGCCTACCCATTTCCTACTATCTATAAATGTAGCCCCCAAATCCCTACATACCCTCTCATAAACATTCCTCGCAGCCACTGCCTTCTAGTAAGTTATTACTTTTCTACCCAGTATGCCACTGACTACTTGTTGGTAACTTTTCCGTACTTTCCTCAGCAATCCTCCGAGGTCCCGCCTACCTCCTGCCCCACCTCCTTTCGAGCTAGGTTATTTCCCCCCACATGAATTAAAACAACCTTTGCCATCCTGCTACCTGCCATACTTCTTTCCTCCAAATCCCTAATTTTTGCACCCCCAAATACTGCTTTCTATGTATTTACCTTCCCGACTTCCCTCAACTCCACCCCCTTTACAATAGAGCTGCCTAGAAAAACCACCTCTGGCTCATTTCCTACGACCCTTTCCTGCTGTGTGTCCTTCCAACCACCTGCCTCCTCTTGTCTACTTTGTCTCTTACCTGATCCCTGTCTCCAGGCTCCCGCAACACCCTTGTTTCCTTCCCTTTGACCAGCCCTCCTCTTTCCCCTCTGGTCATGAACTGTCCATTTTGTTCTGCTTGCTGGTCCTTGTTAATCGCACCCCTACAAGCCTCAGCATACTGCTTCCTGCCTTCCACCACTGTCTGTCCCTTACTTACTGTTTCTCCTTAATCTATTCCTGTATGCTTCCTGCCAACTACTATCACTTTATCCCTTGCTACTATTACCTGCTCCTCTAACACTATTTGCTTCCTTGTGTCAACTACTGCCTTATTTTCTACTCCCGGTAATTCTTAAGAATTGGATCTTTTTTAAAAATGGCAAAAATAATACCGGACTATATAGATATGATTACTAGTAATCATAATTACTAGGAATTTTGGAGGGGCTTCAATTAGTTTTCTGTAAAAAATATAACTTTGATAGGGAGTAGGGTTATCAAGATTGCTGTATTTATGCTATAAAATATGTATAATTTATGTAGAACATATTTATATTGGGTCACTAAATTGCTTTAGATATAAGAATACCATTTGCAATGAATATTTAATGCATAAAACATCATGTACAGGGTATATTTATAGTGCGGCGCTGAACTTATACAGGTAAACAACACAGGTTTGAAGCAGTGTCGGGACATTATGTAAATCTGGTGAATTATTCAAGGCTTACCTGGTTTATATTGACGAGAGGATGAAACTTATTAGTAGTACAATAAATATACATATCGTAGATGATATAGAGCCCCGTTCAGATACTGTGTTTATGTATGTATCCATGTTGGTTGACAGGTGGACTGTGGGAAATTGCTGGACGGACAATGGACATTACTTGAGTTTTGATTTGTGTTGTGTCGTGTCAGAGGTTTCAGATTAATGAGTGCTTAAATGCATGTTTTATTGCAATTCATGTTGTTTGAAGTATTAAATCTAACAATTGTGTGAAAGTACAAGAGTTTCTATGCTATTACAGCAAGGGAAAAGTTAAATTATAATATGTCTGGTGATTAGTGTGTGTGTAGTGTGGTCAAATGGATAGATGCTGTGGTGTACCTATTTATATACGCCAGTGATTAGGTGGGTATTAACTAAATAAAATTGGTTTTTTGGAAGAAAAAATCTCGGAAAGTGGTATAATTCCACTCCACTAATTACACAGAACACAAATTTACTAGGTACATCAACATTTGACCAATAGAAACCCCAAAAATGATAGTGGGGATGGTTATGAAGATCAGGGAGATTGTGGAGTAAAACTTGTGAAACATATGTACCTAATTGAGGGGTAAAAGTTTATAATGAAAATGTACTTATTTTGTATTTTTTTACCCTACTTTCCCCGATCTTTAGACTTCCCCAATATCGTATTTGTAGCTTGTATTGGTAATATTGTCTATTTAGTTGATGTTTCGTTCAGTTTTTTTCTTTTTCATTTAATGTATTTTCAAGAATATTTTATTATTTACATATTTTTCACCCATTTTACCCCACAATTTCCCTAATCTTCATAGCCCTCCCCACTACAGTTTTTAGGGTTTCTATTGGTCAAATGTTGATGTCCCTAGTAAATTAGTGTTCTGTGTAATTAGTAAAGTGGAATTACACCACTTTCCGAGGTTTTTTTTAGTTTTTCAGAAAAGCCCCTATTCTTAATAATTGCCATATTTAAACCTAATGCTAGTAACTAATTACATGCCAAAAACCTTAATATGAAATGACGCAACCTCTCACCATTTTATGTTCACACGGATTGTAGACCGAAGGTTTCTCTTATCATTTGCAAGTACAGTTAAATTACCGGTATCTTAGTGAGATTTAATTACTAAGGCATTGTCATTCCCCACAGAGAAAACAAATTCATAAAAGACAGGGACAGGGATGGCAGGCAACTGAGATGATGGAGAGGGTCGCTAGACTAAAGGACAAGCAATGGGTTGTTGTAGTAGGGGATTTGAATATGCCAGAGGTGAAATGGGTAGCATAATGCAGGGAATGGCAGCACAGTCAACAGAGGATTAGTCCAGATAGTAGAAACACCTACGAGATGGAATGAGGATGGTGTTGGGTCAGTGCTGGATGTGGTGTTGGTCAGACCTAGGAATGCTGTAGTTGGTGCAATAGTATTGGATGGTATAAGCGACCATCATATTCCGCTTGTAGAAATTGGGATTGGCAGGATGAGAGAAGTGCAAATGGCAGAAAGGTTGGTGTGGCAGTATGGGAGAGGAGACAAGAAGGGGGCCGAAATCTTCCTGAGAGACAGGTTTAAAAAATGGTCTATGAGGAGGGTGTAGAGGGGTTGTGGAGGGAGTTTAGAATATTAATGGAGGTTACGTTGGAGAAATTTGTGCCAATGAAAAGGTTACGGACTGGGGGAGATCCCCCATATTATGGACAGGAGATTTTGAAAATGAAGAAGAAGTGCAGAAAATTACATGCCAAGTGGAGAAATGAAGGGATGATGATAAGATCTAAAGAAATGATGAAACAAATGGGTAGGGAGGTAGAAAGGAAGATCAAAAAGGCAAAGAATGTATTTCTGGGGAACATTTTGGAAGAAGGAAAAGGCAAGGAATGGGGGAAATTGTTTAGGTATGTTAGGCGGTTAAGGGGAGGAGAGGAAGGGATCCCTCTGCTAACAGGAAGGGCATGCGACAAATGACCAAGAAAAATCGGAGATGCTGCAAGGTCAGTACATGTAAGTGTTTGAGGCAAAGGAGGGGTGGAATAGCGGTACAAACAGGGTTCGGGGGGTGTATAGTGAGTTTAAGATGAGGGACTGGGGGGATAGAAAAGATAATTAGGGGTTTGAAGAGCAGTAAGGAAGGGGGACCAGATGGGATAGGAACTGCAGCACTAAAGTTTGGTGGCAAGGAGTTGGCGAAATATTTAGAAGTGCTGTTTAAAAAGTCCTTAGAAGAGGGTAAGTTACAAGATTGGAAGGATGCTATGGTGGACCTATACACAGGCAGGGAGAGGATAGGGGGAGGCCTAGCAGCTAAAGACCGATGAGTCTCACATCAAGTACAGGAAAAGTAATGGAGAGGCTGGTGGTGCAGTATGTGGTGAGGGTAATGAACAATAGGAATTGGTTGGAGGAGTCCCAGCATGGTTCCAGGAGGGAATACTCATGTGAGACTCAGCTGGCTGGGTTATTAGAGGATCTGGTGCAGGTAGTTGATGAGGGGAAGCAGGTGGATGCCAGCTTCATAGATTTTGAGAAGGCATTCGATAAGGTGCCCCATGGGACATTGATGAGGAAAGTGGAGGCGCTGATACCAGACAGGAGGGTAGTGGAATGGATAGGGGACTTTCTAAGGGGACGAAGGCAGAGGGTGAAAGTGAGGGAGGCAATATCGGAGGAAGGGGAGGTTACGTCAGGTACCACAGGGAAGCGTGCTGCGTCCTTTGTTATTTACCATAATGGTAAATGACATGGGTTTGGGGATTAGGGGAAAAATCAGATTGTTTGCAGACAATTGTGTTGTTTATGCTGAGGTGGGAGAGGGAGCGGAAATTTGCAGGCGGACATTGATAAGATATGGTTGTGGACCAGAAAAAAATAAAATGAAGATAAATGTAAGAAAAACTAAGGTAGTGAGGTTCACAAGGAAGAAGATGATAAGCAGGGACATGTACAGATGGGAGGGACAAGAGATAGAAGAAACAGCAGAATATAAGTATCTAGGGATTGTACTGCAGGGAGACCTCAGGTGGAAAAAACAGGTATAGAGGGTGGTAGCAAAGGGAAGAAGGGCTCTGGGTATGCTGGGAAGGGTGCTGAATGGAGTCAGCTGTGAGGTGAAGGAGGAGGCATATGGCACAATGGTACGGCCAATGTTAGAATATGCTGCAGCAGTATGGGACCCGGAGGTGGAGGTGCGAGAACTGGAAAAGGTGCAGAGAAAGACAGCAAGAAGGGTGAAGGGTAAGTGGCGAAGGCAGGGGCAAGATGGTGAGGAAGAAGGGAACTGTAGGCCATCAGTGATGATGAAAGAAATGGGGTGGAGCTCATTGAAAGACAAGAGGAAAGTTGGACGGTTATCTAAGTAAGGGGGTGTTTAGAGGAAGAGGAAACAACAGGGAGAAGCTTCAGACGGTGTGGAGGAGAACGGAGCGGGGTAGGCAGTCCATGCTTATGAGGTCTGTGAGGGAGTGGAATGTGTGAGGAATTGGTATCTGTGAGAGGGGTTGGTAAATTCAGGGAGTGGAAAAGGAGTTGGTTAGTTGAAGGAGAGTTGAGAGAGCTCGCCACCGGGCGGTAGCCTAATTTTGTGTGTGTGTGTGTGTAAGCGTGCGTGCATGCATGCATGTATGTATGAAGCTATGTCCTCCTATTAAATACACTACATTTTGAAGTATCAAACATACAAACACAAACAGCCTTATTTGTTAACTTTCTTTACCCCAGACAAAGAAAAAATTGGTATTCAAAGCATAATATTTGGGTTTTACTAAAATTTACAACAGGCATGACTTTTGCAGTTAATTATAAAACCAGTAAAAGTATGTTGCATGAATTTAAAAAAAACTGTGAAGCAATGGGACAAAATTATCCATAACCATATAGTGTATTTTCCAGGAAACCTAGAGAACAAGTGAACATGCATTAAACTTGTTTATATTTAACTTTGTTATCTTACTTCCGGCGAGCATCTTTGTATGTGCTATTTATGGTGATGAATCTGCATTGTTCGGCTTTTCACCTCAACGAAACACTAACAAAAGTGCATTAGAACTATGAAGTAACATTTCTGGACATAATAGTTATAATAATTCTGCTTTGAGGGTTACGCTTGTGGACAGTAATCAAGATAAACCTCTCAAAAGGGTTGAAAAATATCTGAAAACATGAATGAAATTTTGAAATATCTAATAACGGTTCTCTGCAACAAAATTGATGACTTAGAGGTTAGTAATTTAAAAGAAGAAATACCTTACCCAGGGCCAGGTTTCAAAATGTCCTTAGTACTAAGAGAAAAAAATAAAAACTTGTGTTCTAAGTGTTCTGCAAGTAGTGAAACTCGTCCACATTCAAAATTAACTTATAGCAAGGTTGCTGGACAGGGATTGAAAACCAGTTCAAGTGCCGTTGATAACTCTCAAAGTACCACTTGGTAATGACACATCGCCTGAGCATGCAAGTAACAGTAACAACCAATCAGCATTAAGTTTCAGGCCGCTGAATATGATGGCTTTGTTATGGTCAACCGACGAGGCTAAAAGGCGATGGCAGGCAATGAGTCATCAAAGGCAGCTGGTGAGCAAAAATAGATTCAACTAGGTATCAGGAATGTTTTAACTTGGCAAAGGGACCAATGTACCCCTAAAGAATTATGTAAAGCACATTGTATATACCCCACCTTGATGAATGAAAATTAATTGATGTATTGTGCTGTAATTATGAATTAAATTAATTAAAATTTAAACATAACTTACGTGAGTCTTGCCATATTTGCCATGAAGAGCGTCATCGTCCCATCATCTAGTTTACCATGCCTACTAAGTGCAGTCAACAACTGCTCTGAAATTTCAGAATGTAAGTAGGTATCTGGGTCTCTGTAAGCAAACCTCAAAACTTTATCCGTCACAGATTGCGACTGTGATTCCTGCTCTATACTAGTGTCTCCTGGCGACTGAGGCACAATTTCACATACAGCTTCAACATTCTTGCAAATGAAATTGATACAAGTATCTTGGAGGGTACCCGGTGAATCGTACATGTTTACATTTAATTATACAAACGACAAATTACAGCCTCTAGCATGGTAAAACAGCCACAATGGTTACGGAATATTAAAAACTAACAAATCTTCGAATGAGCGAATACTAACGCCACATGGGTAAAACAATATATAATGGTAACTCCAAAAGCACCGAAGAATACATCATTAAGAAAGTAAACAGCTCATGGGACCATCATGTGATGGATCATTCTACTTTTAAAAAGCGATTCATTCCTCGAGACATTTTAAACATTAACTACAGATGTCACAGACCACCCGCACACTTTACACGTATTACGAAGGACATTACAATTATAAATCCCATTCATTCTTTGGTGTCGCGTATATCGTGAAAAATTTACACCATGACCACACCACAGAATTCACGAGTAAATTAAAACTGCGACTGCCGTGCCGTGTAATGCTTCGACCTGGGCCTCGTTCCGTTACTCACGGACTTCACTGGTCAGTAATTTCTGTAACGTCAGCTATTGTTTCAATACTGCTGAAGGCACTGATTGGCTAGGGATGGTCGCATCTGAGAGGTACACTGTGCCAGGAAGTTGAAATCATGTTCGAGAAAATTATAGTAAAGCAAGGTACAGAGTCTGAGACAATAACTTATAATATTATGGTGCCATCAAAAGATCATCAAAGAGCAGTAGAAGGTGAGCAATATTTTACATTTTTAGTTGTTTTTGTTTTATTTAATTGCATTCATAAGATCTTTTTTTAATACATAGCTGTACAAAGATATTGGACAAGTCAAATTACAGTACACAAAGTTTATACACTCGAAATAGTAAACACACACACACAAATATGTGAAACTACACGTACACGTATCATATATTTTCCTCATAATTTGACCAAACCTACACCTACATGCTGTGGGGCGTCATAGTTGTGCTGAAACAGGAAAAAAAAAAAAAAAAAAAAGGAAATGAGAAAAATGGAACAAGAAATGTGTAGAAAGACATGTTATACAATAATTTCTTAATTTTTGTAGTTTAAATATTCATCTACACTATAAAATGTTAGTTTAGAAAAATTTCCATTTTCGGCTGTTTTTCAAAGAGTTTTTGGTTCGAGAGGCAAATTTCTTGAAGGTGTAGTGGTACCTTATTGAAAAGTTAGCTTAGTAGGATGGCACTTTTTGGACAAGTTTGAAGTAAAGGAAAAGTAATGGAGAGGCTGGTGGTACAGTATGTGGTGAGAGTTATGAACAATAGAAATTGGTTGGAGGAGTCCCAGCATGGTTCCAGTAGGGAATACTCATGTGAGACTCAGCTGGCTGGGTTATTAGAGGATCTGGTGCAGGTAGTTGATGAGGGGAAGCAGGTGGATGCCTGCTTCATAGATTTTGAGAAGGCATTCGATAAGGTGCCCCATGGGACATTGATGAGGAAAGTGGAGGCGCTGATACCAGACAGGAGGGTAGTGGAATGGATAGGGGACTTTCTAAGGGGACGAAGGCAGAGGGTGAAAGTGAGGGAGGCAATATCGGAGGAAGGGGAGGTTACATCAGGGGTACCACAAGGAGGCATGCTGGGTCCTTTGTTATTTACCATAATGGTAAATGACATGGGTTTGGGGATTAGGGGAAAAATCAGATTGTTTGCAGATGATTGTGTTGTTTATGCTGAGGTGGGAGAGGGAGCGGAAATTTGCAGGCGGACATTGATAAGATATGGTTGTAGACCAGAAAAAATAAAATGAAGATAAATGTAAGAAAAACTAAGGTAGTGAGATTCACAAGGAAGAAGATGATAAGCAGGGACATGTACAGATGGGAGGGACAAGAGATAGAAGAAGCAGCAGAATATAAGTATCTAGGGCTTGTACTGCAAGGAGACCTCAGGTGGAAAAAAACAGGTATAGAGGGTGGTAGCAAAGGGTAGAAGGGCTCTGGGTATGCTGGGAAGGGTGCTAAATGGAGTCAGCTGTGAGGTGAAGGAGGAGGCATATGGCACAATGGTGCGGCCAATGTTAGAATATGCTGCAGCAGTGTGGGACCCGGAGGTGGAGGTGCGAGAACTGGAAAAGGTGCAGAGAAAGACAGCAAGATGGGTGAAGGGTAGGTGGAGAAGGCAAGGGCAGGATGATGAGGAAGAAGGGAACTATAGGCCATCAGTGATGATGAAAGAAATGGGGTGGAGCTCATTGAAGGACAGGAGGAAAGTTGAACGGTTAGTCAGGATGT
The DNA here is from genome assembly GCA_029891345.1 of Dryococelus australis. Lineage (NCBI taxonomy): Eukaryota > Metazoa > Arthropoda > Insecta > Phasmatodea > Phasmatidae > Dryococelus > Dryococelus australis. Next base: position 103,001,560 of record CM056995.1, on the reverse strand, counting down.
ACAGGGTGGGGAATGAAGAGGGAGGATGGGGAGGGATACACTGCAAGTTAAGTAAGGGGGTGTTTAGAGGAAGAGGAAGCAACAGTGAGAAGCTTCAGAGGATGTGGAGGAGAATGGAGTGGGGTAGGCAGTCTATGTTTATGAGGTCTGTGAGGGAGTGGAATGTGTTGAGGGAGGAATTGGTATCTGTTAGAGGGGTTGGTAAATTCAGGAAGGGCGTGGAAAAGGAGTTGGTTGGGTGAAGAAGAGGTGAGAGAGCTCTCCACTGGGCGGTAGCCTAATTACGAGTGCATGTATGTATGTATGTATGTAATGTTTTGTGATAACTGAGGCAACGTGTAAGTGTTTTTTATTCTAGTGTCATGCTTATGAAAGGACTAATTTTTCTGAAATAAATTACTATTTTTTGATATGAATATAAATACAAAAAACATGTACTCGCATGCAAATGTTAAAATCTCCGAGCTCGTGAAAAGAGGTCTACATGAGTATGACTTTCTTTTGCCATTGATTATTCTTACAGCTCTCTTTTACATGTGAAACTTTTTTTTTGCTGTAAGTGGGATTTCCCTAAAAAGTTATACCATAACACATTATGGAATGAAAATATGCGAAATGCACTATTTATGCTATATTTTTCTTCAAGATCTGTGCAACACTCCACAGGGCGAAACTTGCTGAACTTAGTTTAGGTAAAATATACGCAATGTGAAATTTTTAAATACGTAAATTGTCTACTTTTAGGCCAAGAAACTTAATCACTGCAGTTTCATTCGTTTTGTCTCTGTTACTGCTAACATATGAATAAAAATTTTTGTTTTCTTTCTCAGAAAATTCATAAGATATGTTTTATCTAGAATGAGATTTAATTTGTTTGCACTAAACCATGAATTTAGCTCTGTAAATGTTGTGTCCGGTTTTTGTGTAAGATCATTGTCCTTTACTGAGTCTCCAGAGGTTAAGATGCTAGTATCATCTGCAAATAAAATTGTAGTCGTTTCTGGGGTTAAGGCACATATAAGGTCATTTACATAAATTAGAAAGAGTACGGGACCTAATATTGATCTTTGGGGGACCCCATGCTTTTTTTGGTTCAATGTAGAATTAAGTAGTTTTTCATTTGATCCGCACTTGTCGGTTTGAAAGGTATTAGCTTATTAGATTATTTTGTGTACCTGAGACTCCATAAAACTTTAATTTTTCTATAAGTATGTTGTGATTTGCACAGTCAAATGCATTAGTGAGGTCACAAAATATTCCATTAGATTGATTCTTTTTATCAAGTGCATTAAGATGGCTATTTGTTAGCTTGAAAATTGCATCATTTGTTGACGTGTTTTTCATAAAGCCAAACTGAAAATTTGATCATAGTTTGTGATTCTCAGAATGTTGCAGCAACCTCCTGTAAATTAGTTTTCCAATTACTTTTGAAAAGGATGTCAGAAGTGAGATAGGTCTATAATTGTTTACTTCGGTCTTTTCTCCTTTCTTGAACAATGGTGTTACCACAGCCCATTTGAGTCTGTCTGAAAACAATCCTGTATTGAAAATATCATTACAAATATGGCTTAATGGAACACTGAATTCAAAAGCACGTTGGTTTGATAACCTACAGCTAATCCCATCATAGCCACTAGATAATTTTGGTTACAAAGAATTGATTGTTTTCTCCACCTCCTTTGGAGTTGTGTTTATAAAAGATATAGCAGGGTATTCTGTACTCTGTAGTGTAGGATTATGGTTAATATATTGTTTAATGTTTTTTTTATAATGTTTTCTACGACATTTAAGTAGAATGAATTAAATGTAACTGTGGCTAATTTAGGGCCTGAGGATATGCAGTTTTTTACTTTTGGATTTACAACTGAACATTGCTCTGTTTTTCTTCCTGTTGTGTTTTTCCAATATTCCATGTAGTTTTTATTTTGTTTTGAGAATTCTTAATGAGGTTACAGAAAAAAAAATCCTTTTTTGCAGATTTTATGACCTTACTCAGAAATTTGCAGTATTTCCTGTAGTGATTAATTGTGTCAGGGTTGCTGCTGGTTCTGGCGGCCATGTATAGTTTTCTTTTTTTTTTTCGCAGGAAATTTTTATTCCTTTGGTGAGCCATAATTTCTTTGGATTTGTATTACTGTGGGTCAGTTTGGATTTTTTAAAACAATGGAGAACTTGGATAAGAAAAGAGTTACATTTTTTCATTTGCTTCTACAAGTATACAATGTTGACCATTGCTCCCTGCTGAGCTCACTTTTGAATTGTAAAACTTTTCCAGCGAAAAATTTCGTATTTTCTTGTAAGAAGTTTATGCTTTGAGAGTAATAATTGGCATATTTATGGAAAGGCATAATTAATTGTATTGTGCTGAATGTTACTAATATGAATGTTATATTCGTGAGTAGCATCATTTAGTAACTGGATATAGTGATAACTGAACTATATGGATAATGTTATCTAATTCTGTAAATGACAGGATTAATTTGTTTTCTGGTAGGAATGTTATCTATGGTTTAAAGTTTAAGCTACGAGATAGCTGACTGGTAGATGCAGATTTAGATCAAGAGAAAAAGTGCTAGATGCATTGTAGTTGGATGTGAAAGAGATAAGAATTGAGAGGGAATAGGTTAAGAGAGAAGTTTGTACAGAGACAAAGGAAAGTTGTGGAAAAGATGAAAGGAAGGAGAACATGCAATTTGATAGATGACATCAAGGGAAGCGGAAAGTATATGAACCTGAAGAGGTTGGCAGAAGACAGGAGAGCATGAAGAGATACCATGCGAAAACCTGCATCTGGGCAGAACACAAATGATGATGATGATGATGATAATGATGAACATTGGCAGAAGGGGCTCTATATATACTGAGGACCTCCACTTTTTTTTTAACTTGTTAGTTATTACTTCCACATAACTGTACTCAAACACTCGATCTTCACATAACAAATTCATGTCTTTTTTTTAACATTAAATTATTTTTTATGAAAATACAGGTACCACACTTAGTCATGCTATTTCTACAATACGTGGAACAGAGGGAATAGCCAAGAATTTTAATTTGCTTAGCATAGGATTCAGTTAAATTTGTTTCTGTTAGAAATGATATTTCTTCATCCAAATTGCATTCTGCAGATAATTTGTCCAAGCACACAGATAGCTCATCAATTTTGCATATTAAACCACTAATATTCTGATGGAATAAATACAAATTATTTTCATTAATTATCGTATTTTTTAAATATTTGCACAATTATTGAGTGTTTTTGGTGTCGAGAGTGAATGTAAAACTTCTTTGCTACATGAATTAGGCCTAATGGGCATGGGTTTCTTTAGCCTAAAAAACTTCCATGATTTCCAACGATTACCTGAATATTTTTAATAGGACCATGGTCTGTAAGAATCCCTCTAGCAATGAGATCAGCAAGTTTCTCCTTGCCAGCACGACTCAGATCCATACCAATGTCTCGTGTGGTCAGCCCTGATTTTTTCCTCTAGACCAATCGCACCAACATGGCTCAGTCTGCCAGACCTTGCACAGCGCTGCACGGCCATGCTGTTTAAAAATTAGCGATGTAAGTGTGTCGGCCATAAATTTATTTATTTTATGTTATTTATTTATTGCATACATTTGGTCTTTTTTCGAGTTCAAGTTTGTACAAAGACATCGGACAAGTCAGAACATGAACACATTATGTACAGAACATGAACACGTTATTTACTGAACAATACCAAAACATCAAAGTATTATAATACTATCGAATTCTAAAATAATTATAAAATAAATTCCATGAACGCGGGAATACTACTGCCAGATGCTCCGAAACCATCAGTTTACTGACGAAGAGAATTATTTGCTGCTTACTGACGACTGTCACCTTATTGCTGGCGAACACTAATTAACCATCAGTGATTTCAGTGTTTGTCAGTTGTAACGGAAAGTGGCCCTTATTTTGGATTGCAAAATGTAAACAGGTCATTTATATAGCCAACATAACAATATTAACCGAAGCACAATCACCAGTATTATAAAAAGCTATGAATTTATAACCAACATAACAATATTCGCCCAAGCACAAAAAACTGTATTATAAAAAGCTATGCATTCATAGGCCACCTTGATGAGAAAATAAGAGCACGGTCATTTTGTTTAGGTTTTGCGCACGCTCAGTGGATAATCTTAACTAAAACAATCTTGTTTCTCCCATAAATATACATGCACAGCAAGTTATTTGTTATTAAGTTGGCCACCACATTACCAAAAAAAAAATGGCCTCAAATAAAAATATTTGAACATAACACCGCCGCTTAGAATTTAGATTGTAAAGGAAAATAAGTAACACATGGAATGGCCAATTATGTCCGAATTTAAAATTGGATGAACATAACAAGGTTTGTTCACATTTTAAAATGTTTTTATTCTTGATTGTGTATATTGATAGATTTACTCCAGTCTCCAAGTGATCCCTTGTCTCTTGGATAAATGGGACATAGATATTACATGGAATTAGTCAAAATGTTTAACTTTATGAGAAGTAACGGCGTTTTACTGTATGTTTTTGCATTTCATTTAAAAATCTTTTAATGTATGTGTGTATTCAGTGTATTAAATAAAGGTATCCATTAAACCTGCTGTATGAACAGTAAACTCTTCACTATATGACATTACGAGATTATATTAAGAACCCGATACCACTTCACCTGTTGGTGCTAAGCTCAATATGTGAAACAAAATGCAATATTTAAAATATCTAAAGGTGCGACAGGTCACACCAAAACTTATGCTGTATCTCAATTGGCCCAGAGAGCACTCGCTCATGCTCTTGTGATGGCGTCAGAGAAAACATTCTGGTTGTCTCAATTCGTCAGAGAGTGCGAAAGCGAGAGCACAGAGAGAGAGCGTGAAGTTGTATACTTGATGGCAAGCTCTCTAAGGCGCCATATTTGTGTACATTATTTCAGTCTATGAATAAGGTTATAGTAGCTTTCTGGACCAAAACCACATTGCATTTTAACTGTAAGTGAATAATTTCAACATGTATATTTATATAAATACGGATTTCTGAGTAAGTCTAGTTTATGTGTCAATTTGCTGTAATATGACGGTAAAATTTAAAACAAAAAAAATGTATTTTATGTGCTAATGATTATTCTGGTAGTACTATAATTATTTATGAATTATTTTGAACACATATAAATTACTTTTACAATAGCCATGACCACGATTTTAGCTTAACATGATTTCCCACCAGTTGGCATCAGCTGTTTGCCTGATGTCAGAGAGAAATGAGAGAGTGGTTGTCTCAATTCCCAGAATGAGAGTACTAGAGAGTGTGAAGCGATGCTCTCGCCAGGGTGTGTGAAAGAGTGCTCTCTCAAGAGAGTTTTCTTTATTTTTAGACATGGCCTTAGGCCCCGAAGCCTCAAACACTGCAAAACCACAAAATTTCTAAAAGAAAATCATGAAGTACAGTAAGCGCAAACATTCAATATTCAAACCAATGCTTAACAACTTGAACAGCTTAATAACCTCAAAAAACAACAGAAGCCGAAAGACGGTGGTGTGCAGCCCTACCAAAGTGCCCTACCAGCCCAACCCTGCTACTGTGCTGGGGTCCATTTCAACCCAAATCATTTTTGTTTTTTCGATTAAACTAAAATTAATGTGCCTTTTACTTTGTAACTTTATGATTTTGTATATTTTATGGTTCTAAGAAATACCTATGACTTTGGTAATTATCTGTACAGTAGTTTGTGTGTAAAAAAATATTTTGCTCTTGCTGTTTTTGGGTGTTTTTGACCCTTATGAAAAATGTTACATAATTTACAGAAACTAGTTTATACCAACATATATCAGTGACAGTTCTGCTAGCATCCTTCTTTTATTCAGCATAGGACTTCCCTAAATATTTACTGGTTCAGGCTTTTCATTTTTCTGTTTTTGGGTCCATTTGAACCTGGAAATGTATTTATTTGGCCAATAAAACCGATAATGTTTGTAATATTACATCATAGTTTTATAACTACAAATTTTTAGTTGATCTAATACATACTTGAGAGTTTTATGAAATTATGACCAATAGTTTTTCTAGTAATACAAATGCTATACCTAAACTGTGTTAGGGTCCTTTCGGACTCTTGCATAAATATCAAGTAAATGTGTAGAAACATAAATATGCAGCTGGGGAAATTTGTCAGCGTTCTGCTAAATAAATAATTATCGGTGGACTACACACAGGGGCTACCCTAATTTTGCAATGGAAGGCACTTTCCTCAGCGGGAACTCCCCATTCGACGGAGGCGCACCACTTGAAGGGAATGCCCATTCTGTGTGGATTGCCTCGTTTGACAGTGACTTCCCCCACTTTATGGACTGCCAACTGTGCAGGGAATTCCCTCTTGATGGGGACTCCCCACCCAAAGGGAACTCCCCATTCAAAAGGAATTTTTCTCTCGTCGTTTGGAACCACAGTTGTATTTCTTTTGAAAAAAGTGCTGCACTTAGAATGTATTGATTGCTGTTGGCCGAGCCTTAGCATCATTCACTATTGTTTTCAGTATTACATGAACTGTCACAATAATGCCTCCACGATTATCACATATAGATATCAAAAATGTGCTGTCTGCGTCTTCAGACGACAAAGAAATTGCATATGAATTAGAGGATCATGTTTCCGGCATTTCAGAATCATCTTCAGAAGAAGAGACTGGAACCACTGGTGTTTCTTACTTATCGAAGATCTTACTTATCGAAGAATGGGTCTATTCAGTACAGTAGTGAACCTCCTTTACAAATAGGAAGACGTGCTGCAAAGGATGTTTTGAATCTTACTCCAGGTTTTCTATTGTTTTTTTTTACGAAAGATATTGAAAGCATTATCCTCGTAAACCAAAATGTTGGAATTTTGTGTATGGGGGCGAGTGGAAAACTATTGATAGTGTTGAACTTGGTGCTTACATAGGTTTTCTATTACTAGCTGGAGTTTTCAAGTCATGCAATGAATCAACAGAAAGCCTTTGGGATGCAGAAAAGGGTAGGCTAATTTTCAGAGCAACCATGAGTTTGCAAAGATTTTTTCAAATATTGTGTGTTTTGAGATTTGATAGCCGTGAAACTTGTTCTTCCAGGAAGCAAAATGACAAGTTTACAGCTATTTGTGACTTGTGGGACATGTGGGTAGAAACACTGCCAAAATTTTTCAATCCCGGTGAATTTGTTGCAGTTGATGAACAGTTAGTTGCATTTAGAGAAGACTGCCCTTTTGGACAGTACATGCCCAGCAAACCAGCAAAGTATGGTTTGAAATTTGGGTTCTCTGTGACAATGAAACAAGTTATGTATGGAATATTCAGCCATATACTAGCAAACAACCGAGCCAGCCTTCAGAAAAATAAAATCAGGGCCTAAGAGTGGTTCTTGATTTATCTTATGGTTTGAAGGGACATAATATTACTTTTGATAACTTCTGTATGTCGTATGAACTTGGTCAAATGTTACTGAAAAGAAATGTAACTGTGATAGGAGCAGTCAGGAAAAACAAACCTTCCATTCCAACAGAACTGCTCAACACCACAAACAAAGGAGTTTTTTCATCCACTTTTGCAGTCACAAATAACACATGCTTGTGTCATATGTTCCTAAAAATTGTGTTGTTGTTCAAAATACATTTCACATCGATAAAAACGTTTCTAATTCAGTATCTAAGAAACCACAAGCAATTTTAGATTATAATGAGTCTAAGGGTGCCATGGACACTTTGGATAAAATGGTTTAATGTTACACGAGCAAAAGAAAAACTAAAAGATGGCCAGTTGTGGTTTTCCCAAATGTTCTTGATAGTTCAGCAGTGAATGGGTACGTACTACTTACAAAAGTGAATCCAAACTGGAAACAGAAGTCACTGGCAAAAAGAAGACTTTTTCTTGAAAATCTCTGAGCACCTTCCAAGACAAAAAGCAGCTGTTGAAATTGTGTGAAGTCTTCAAAGTCAAGCAACTGAAGATGAACACTCAAATCATAAAACATCTGATGTGGCAAGCAGTAGCAGAAAAAGGGGTACATGCTGCTCCTTGTGTCCTAAGTCAGACAACAAATATGAAAACACTTGTAATAATTGGGGAAAATGCTATTGTAAATTACCTTTGCTTCAAGTATGCACAGAATGTGTTCAATACTAAACTGTAACTGTTATTTAACCACTAAAATGGATGTACTCTGTGTAAACTTTTGTGCAGAATATGTGCAGTGAATAATGTATTTAGATTTTGCCTATTTGCAGCAAAAATGTGAGACGTGATTCATACTGAAGTGCAACTGTTATTTAGCCATTAAAATGGATTAAATACTCTGTGTAAATTATGTGATGTCATTATAATTATATCTGGATTTTACTTATTTGAGCCAGATATGCATAAAATGTGTGAGACTGAACTGAAACTTTATTTAACTAAATGAATGAAAAAAAACTATTTGTCTAGGTTTGTGCAGTGTAACATTTTCATAATTGTCTTTAGATTTTAAATATTTTATGATGTTTTAGTGTATAAAAACTTTATTTAATGTTGCTTTAAAATTGTTGTTGGGTAATAAACATTTACAATTTTATTTTCCTCTTGTAAAAAAAATGAAGGGTCCATTTGGACATGAACACAGCAGCAGGGTTAAAGCTATAGCTTGACAAACTGTCTAGAGGCACCTGACAATAATTAAAATATGCAAACAGGCCAAACAAAGCCCTAGATGGAAAATTAATCTTACCAAACAAAAGATTAAAAAATATTCTATGTTATCAAGCAGTGAGCCAAGGTTGCAGAACGCATTACTACTTGGCTCATGGCAAATGGGGTTAAATATTAAGTGACTCCAACAGGGACTATCAAACCCAAAAATTAATAAGACAACTAACACTCTACTGCGGGTAACTACTGTGGAAAAATTCACTAAAATGGCCAACACAACGAACTACAGCCTCTACGTACTACTGATACGTAAGCCTCTCACCCAGCATTATTACATTACCAACATTAACTTAAATTATAAAAAGATATTACTTAAGTTATTCACAGCAGCTGAAGTTCGCTCAACGAGGAAGCATGATATCGCAGAATGCAGCACTACGACCATCACAGTATCATAATGTCTATCGGCAGAAAGCTTGTTGCATGGGCGAGGCTCAGAAGAGAGTGCTGTCGAATAATTTCCATACAAAAGGCAAGGCTATGAACCCGTGATGCAAGCAAGAAGGGGGGAGGGGAGCAAGGAGAAAGGGAAGGGATTGAGAGAGCGTTTCTTGTAGGTCTGCAAAGAATTTACTAAGGCGACAAAGTTCATAGTTCGTAGAGGGCACCTCAACACTAACGTCGGAAGAACGTCTCAACGCATACGGTGCAATGGGCCATCGTTGCACCACAATGTTTTACATTCTTCTTATGATGTCACCTTAATGACATTGATGATGTCATTCGGTTTTTCCTATTGCTCCATTCATTTCCTACGACAATCCAACGGGACATCCCCGGGAATGTGGGGGTTTTAGGGCGGGGACACTTTTCAACCTTTATAGATGATGGTATCGTAAACTACAATAGAGCCCATCCCATCTATTAAACTACCAGATACCACATATGGTATCAGGTAATACGATATACCCCATCCGCTCTATTGTACTACCCGATACCACATATGGTATCGTGTAGTACACTTGGGCCCATCCAATCAAAATTACGACGCGATACCACATTTGTATCATTGTCAATATATTTCTATCTTGCCGCCTAAACTAATGTTTGATTTTTGTAAGTGACAAATCATGCTTTTTGGTAAATCAGCCTCACCTTGTTTATTGCGGGTCGTGTGTGGGTGATTCACTGTCATGGGTGCTTATTTTGAACAAAAGTAGTCTACATTTTAATAATTTGCTGCCTAATCTAACATATATTTGTAAACGACAAATCACGATTTTCGGTACTTCATGCACACCTTGTTTATCACGGCCCACCTGTAGGCGAATCACTGTAATGGATGCATTTTTCAAACAAACACAGTCCGTTAACTTGCCGCCTAAATTAACCTGTGTCTGTAAACGATGAATCACATTTTTTGGTTGTTCAGCCACCCCTTGTTTATCACAGTTTGTGTGTGGATGAATCACTGTAATGGGTGCATATATCACTTGAAAATAATTATTACCACACATTTGCATTTCCCATTTAGTTTAATAGAATTTCTGCTATATTATATGGTTCATTTTATTGAATACTGCCTAAACATACAACCCCTATCCTAACAGGGCCTACCTACAACAACATAATTTAACATTTCACTACAAACATTAAACATATCCAATAATTAATTACAAATGGTAAAGACTAGGTACCTGCTACAGAATCCTGACTAACATTACCTAACTACAGCAGTCATTATTATACCGGAAACACACATTTCTACTTAAATATATCAACACTTACCTTTACCAAACATATCCATTTTCTGTCAATATGAAATGCCATGCTCATTTTCATTATCTGACGTGGAACATATTGTTTGCACAACGGTACGTATATAATTTTCATTCGAAAATACCATAACGCACCACATGTTTATAGTTTAGCTCCGTATTAAACCTTTCTCTTCTAAATAACACCATATATACACGCTTATTATGGCACACTTATTTCAACAAACACTTCAAACAGTAATTAATTCCAATAAAACAGGTGTAGCAGCACATAGCGTTACAAACTATAGTTCGGAGACACACAGGCGTGGCTTGTCCATGCATTGGCGCCAATTAAAAATTATGTAACATTGAATATTTCTACACATTTTTTCTAAAAGTTGGTGTATGGGAAGTTATCCAACTAGGTGTATAATATATGAACATGAGTAGGTTTATGCCTTGGCTATGGGGAATTAGAAATTCTATTTAAAACAAACTTCCAAAAGAGTTAACTAAATATTTAAGAATCCATGTGGAAAACACCTTAGAATTATATATGGCAGTTAGTAGTGTATGGGTACATCTAAGATAGCCCAATTTAGGACATAAAATCCATGAATTTTATTTGTTTTTTCATTAATTTACAATTGTTTTTTCCAATAATTTTAAGCTTTTTTCCTCGAATTTCGAGCCAAAAAAAAGCCCTCAAAACAGCTTCATAAATGGCCTAAAAACTGCCGAAAAACCATTAAAAACATAGGTTTTTTTTTTTTTTTTCCCCAAATATTATTTTACATAGCCTCACAAAATAGTGAACGTAATATGTCTTGCAAAAATTAAGCGAATTCAGTCGTTTAAGCATCAAATCAAGAAAATTTAAAACAAAAAAATGCAAGCAAAATCAAAGCAAAAAAATTAAGAAAATTTTATCCAGAATTATGCAAATTAAGTTAAAATCAAATGAAATTGTAGGTATGTTATTATTCATTATAGTTTATATTCAAAGTTCTGCAAATTTTTTAAACACTTCTGTACTCTCAAGTTGGTCACACCTATTTCTCGAAGTTCATTATCATCACTGTTTTCTTAAGTTTTGTAGATTTAGATTAAATTTGAAAATTAAATCTGTGAGATCCTCGGATGCATTATCTAAGTTATAGGATGGGGTATTTGAATCATCAAGACCTTTAAAAATGTTATTCAAACTACAAGGTGAAACAATTCCATTTTTTATTTATAAAGAGAAAAAAAAAATTATTAGAAAAAGTATATTGGACAAACATTTGACACTAGGAGAAAAATCTCATATAAATTTAAGAAAATTATTTTTTATTCGATACAACTTAACTATAAAAATATGTCAAAGTTTTCAAAATTTAAACATTCTAACTATACTTCTAAAATTTTGTATTATACTATCAAAACATTTTGTTTGTTCCTCTATTTATTAATTAAAAAAATTTATATATCTTCAGTAATTCTTTCTTTCAAATAATCGTAAGTTAGATTCCTTTGGCTAATTAGAATAACATTACAATTGTTCCTGCTTCAATAGCTTTATCAAAATCTACACTAATTTTTATATTTGTTTTTTTCTTAAACTACTGTAGTTTTTCTATATAAACAATCAGTAACAATGGTCTTTGCCCCCAAAATGAATAATAATTGATATCACCTTGAGTGTTTACAGTCGGTTTATAATAAAGTTCATTATTGCTATATAGAGTATCTAGTTTTTATTTTGAATTTTTAAAATCATAATAGGCAAGAAACCTCTTATCACAAAGGCCATTTTAAATATCTAGATTGTAATTTTCTTTTGGAAAAATTTCATTTCTTATATTTTTAACATAAATATTTCTTACATTACAGTGATCAAACACAGAAGTGTGTACATACTGTTCAGCACAATTTTTTCTATTAGTTTGAAAGCAGTTGATCCAACAGGAACATCTTTTTTTTTTAATTGCCAATAACTAAAACTAATAGGCATTTTAGGATGTTTGTATATTTTAATTGCAATTGTTGTGTTTTATTCATATTCAACAATAGGCCACATAATTTCTATTTTTTGAATTACATTTAAAATAAACAATTGTTATCAGATGAATTACAAATAAAGGTAAATTTATAACTGCCTTTCCAATAAATTTCATTGTTATCTCAAATAAAACCAAACATATATCTCAGTGGCTAGGTGATTTAATTTATTTTATCACTATGAACAGATTTTACTCAATATTTATTATCAACTTAATACATCTCTAAATAATTTTGTTCACTTGTTAACAAAGCATTCATCATTGATGATGTTATTCCTGGACTATCAACATCTTCAATAATATTTCCATGTTTTGAGATTTCTACTCTAGAAAATTGAAAATGAAAAAAGTTAGAGAACAAAGATCAATATTATCTAATTTTGCATATTTTGCCTCATTTCCTTCTTTATCTCATTTTGTAATCTAAATTGTTCATTAACACATAAGAATAATTTGAAAAAGAAAATCCATCACCTATACGAATATCAAATTCAATTATATTATTGTAAATATTCAAATTCCCCTAGTTTGGTTTGTTGGAGGAAAAGTTTGTCTTTCAAAACTCTTAATACTAACTCATTTATAAGAAAAAAATTATATACGTACATACATACACTCGCAATTACGCTACCGCCCGGTGGCGAGTTCTCTCAACTCTCCTTCACCCAACCAACTCCTTTTCCACTCCCTTCCTGAATTTACCAACCCCTCTCACAGATACCAATTCCTCCCTCAACACATTCCACTCCCTCACAGACCTCACAAGCATGGATTGCCTACCCCGCTCCGTTCTCCTCCACACCCTCTGAAGCTTCTCACTGTTGTTTCCTCTTCCTCTAAACATCCCCTTACTTAGCTTGCAATGTATCCCTCCCCATCCTTCCTCTTCATTCACCACCCTGTACATCCTGACTAACCGTTCAACTTTCCTCCTGTCCTTCAATGAGCTCCACCCCATTTCTTTCATCATCACTGATGGCCTATAGTTCCCTTCTTCCTCATCATCCTGCCCTTGCCTTCTCCACCTATCCTTCACCCTTTTTGCTGCCTTTCTCTGCACCTTTTCCAGTTCTCACACCTCCACATACGGGTCCCATACTGCTGCAGCATATTCTAACAATGGCCGTACCATTGTGCCATACGCCTTCTCCTTCACCTCACAGCTGACTCCATTCAGCACCCTTCCCAGCATACCCAGAGCCCTTCTTCCCTTTGCTACCACCCTCTATACCTGTTTTTTTCCACCTGAGGTCTCCTTGCAGTACAATCCCTAGATACTTATATTCTGCTGCTTCTTCTATCTCTTGTCCCTCCCATCTGTACATGTCCCTGCTTATCATCTTCTTCCTTGTGAACCTCACTACCTTAGTTTTTCTTACATTTATCTTCATTTTATTTTTTCTGGTCCACAACCATATCTTATCAATGTCCGCCTGCAAATTTCCGCCCCCCTCTCCCACCTCAGCATAAACAACACAATTGTCTGCAAACAATCTGATTTTTCCCCTAATCCCCTAACCCATGTCATTTACCATTATGGTAAATAACAAAGGACCCAGCATGCTTCCCTGTGGTACCCCTGACGTAACCTCCCCTTCCTCCGATATTGCTTCCCTCACTTTCACCCTCTACCTTCGTCCCCTTAGAAAGTCCCCTATCCATTCCACTACCCTCCTGAATGGTATCAGCGCCTCCACTTTCCTCATCAATGTCCCATGGGGCACCTTATCGAATGCCTTCTCAAAATCTATGAAGCAGGCATCCACCTGCTTCCCCTCATCAACTACCTGCACCAGATCCTCTAATTGGACAAAGCATTTATTGGGGGTTCCTTTTTGATGTGATGCTGTATACTTTGGATATTAGTTGTGTTTATTTTACGGTACCAGTTGTTGCTTGGAAACAGGTTTACAGTTTGCTGTCAATGTAATAAACATTGATGTTTTATAAATATAATATTATTCTGTTCACATTAAACTATTGCAAAGAATTATATATATATTTTCATTGCCAATAAACTGTTGATAAAAAATTAATAAAATTTAAAATTTTTTCAATGTGTGTCATTAAATATGATTGTGTAAAGCAAAAGAAAAACATCTGTAATAACAAATTAAATATCTGGTACGATAATGCTTAGGACTACTGGAAATGTCCTTAATGAAGGGCAGTGAAAGAACACAATTGATAGCATTAAGGTACATGTTTTAAAATTGTACATGCTATTGTAGCTAGCCCCTAACATCCTTCACCCCTCAATACATGCCTTTCGTAGCATTGCGAGAGCACTCAAATATCCTGCGTGCAGTTTACTGTTGCAGTCGGACTGGCTGGAGCATGCTGATTCAAATACTTTTAAAAATCAAGATCTTTCACTTCCAGCTCGAATTTGAGAACTGACAAGTTCTGTGGTGCTATATTTGCTTGTTCAATTATGTAATTAAAATTAACTTTTTTTCTGAATGATCTGTTTCCATTTGCATTATTATATTAAAATAAGAATATGTTTTCACAGGGTGGTGAAAGCTGATTCTAGACAATTATATTAAAGGCAGTAAATTTCAAAACAGTGGCACAGAAGTCACAATAGACACAAAACAGTGTATTTGATATTAAACAGATTGTAATACTTGATATATATATATAAATTTACCAAAAAATGCTTAAGAAGACTAACTATTAAATTTAAAAAATAAAATTGTGTTTGCAAACATTTGCGAACAAGTGTGGAATAAATGACACATTTACCGAGAACTCGAGTGCTGTGAGATGCGAGTGCTGATGAATCAATTATCTAGACCACTAGGATAAAAGTATTTTAATACTTTGGCCACCATTCGAGATAACTTGAGAGCTCCTAGGAATCAAATTCTTTAAATTTTTGAACTCAAATATTCCCATTTCTAGGTTGGTCCATAGTGTGCTGTACAGAACCAAGCCAGTCAATTGATTATCTTGTTTTTAATTGCACACATTATTTTATGAGTGGGATTTTCATTGTCATAGAACAATGGCATATTATCAGGTGGACTGGGGTAAATTGTACCATTTGCCCTTCCCTCTGGATGGCTCTAAACCCTAAAATAACAGTAACTTTTATTCAGTGATATGCATTTGCCATTATGGCAATTTTGTATGCTAGGGAAGATGGTGTTTACTGATCAAAGTAACATTTATCATTTAGTAGAAATAAGATACGGGCTCGAACAGACTAGCAAATTTTTTTTTGACAAAGATCAACATAGATTATACTAGCCCTTAAATGATATTGCGCAGATCAGTTCCTTGTAGAGCAGATTACTTTTTGTTGCCTATTTTCCATGTTTAAGATTAAATACATTAATTTTGGATCATATTTATAAGACGAGGGTTACAAAAATAAAAAGCCATTAAGGTCATTCTGACTTATACTATTACCTGTTATGTGGCCAATTATACCAGGGGTAAGAACCATAAAAATTTTAGTAACCATAATTTGATAATATGTAGTTTTTGTACATTGTATATTATAAATTGAAATGTTTACGCTTGTTATGTAGTAAAAACAAATGTTTGAAAGAATAAATGAAAACATAGTATTCATGATAGTATAACATGATGTTCACACATACAAATAATTTTCGACTAATTAAATCTACAGAAGCTTGACGTGACTTTATTGCTAGTGAGGGGTGGAGTATGCCGGATTTGAGAAAAACCCTGATGCATGGCGATACAGTCCAGTAAATATAATTTAAATTCCCAGAGCCCCAGCTCATCTAGTACGTGGATGAGCACATGCCAGTGAAAGAAATTAAGTAAAGTCCCTTTTGCACACTTACAGAGTTCATAAGCTGAGCACGTGGTTAGTTTCTGGAGTGGGCCAGATCCCGAAATTACGTTGTACATTAAGAAGTAAAATAAGATGAGGTACGTTAGAACTGTATTTAAACTGTGTGAGATCACATATACAGTTAGATACACTATGTCCCTCAAATCAAGTGGACCTGGCATATAAGGCCTGCCAGCTGCCCGACACAGCGAAAAGCACTGTTAAGCGTGGATAGAAATTAAATGGTGAAAAACCTCTGGAGCTGCGAGTCTACGGAGGCGAGAGTGCGAATGCAGGGTGAGAAAAGATTTACGAAAAGGTTCCATATATTATAACTTACTATTTCAGCTACACTGTTTAAACAAAGAAGTAGAGGTTCCCCGCGAAGTGAAGCATGTACACTCTCCTTGGCCCGCTGGGCTAGACTTAAGATGATGATGCGGAGATACCGTTACCTAACAGAAATCTCCCACCAAGACTGTGAGGGAAATACATAAAAACATACACTTCAACAATAGTACATGGAAAAGCAATTGAAAATGCAAAACAAGAACAAGAGGAATTAATATAGTAATTCCAACATGAGATTTCATTTAAATAATGTTCAGAGTTATTGTTGCTATGCATGTCAGCGAAAATTAATTTACTTGGCTGAGCTTGTACAGGCTGGCTAGATGTTAAGAAAATTCATATAAATTACATAAGGACATAAAACACTTACATGGACACTCTACAATTCAATATTAAATTAAACCCTTAAATTAATATAACACTTGGGAATTTGAATTTGGGCATGTGGCATGGCGGTCGCCGGAACTGCCAGTATCATTTACGTTAAACATTCATTGAAACTGTAAAAGTTAAAATAGGCACTTTCCCTACAAACAAAAGTGACAATAACACTTTAAAAATTGCATTAAGATTTTTGAGTATCTGAGGTCTGTTATTAGTCAGATTGCGTGAGCCACATGGTCTGACACTCTTTGATAGAAAACATTTCACTAAGATGGGGCAGATGGGAGATAACATTTTCCCATGTTTAAATGAGGCTCTGCTTTTGAGGAAGCATAACACTTCACTCTGGTATACACATACACAGGAGTTTACTCTTATAAGGATGGGTCATTCGGTTCACTTAATGGTTCACTGATCTGTTTGTGCATGAACTTCGGAAAACACATACACAGGAGTTTAATCTTATAACGATGGGTCATTCGGTTCACTTAACTGTTCACTGATCCGTTCGTGCATGAACGAATATGAAGATCCTGCAGTACATGCACGAAGGGCATGGACGATGCACTAGCAGAGCAGCAGTGGGCTACATCCCGAGCGGGACAGTGAGAGAGACGTCAAGCTGTATTTACTTATGTGAAAAAAATATAATTGTAAAGATATTAGAAATGTGAAGTTTACATGCCCCAAAATTCTGAAATTGAGAATTAATTATGTGATTAAAACTATGATGTTATTAACTTTTTGGCTGAAGCTTCAAATTTTATTGCATATTACTTCTAGCATAGTAATTAAATGAGTTTACACCAAGCTGCCAACCAAATTATGGCAACCATTAAAAACAAACAATTTATTTGCAACATTGCTGTAAGTTGATGTTTCATTCTATTAATTAATTAGGTAATGAATCAGTGTGTCACTAGATTATAATTAAAACTATGATAAAATTTGATTTCATGGAACATGTGAATTGAAGTGTAATAAAACTAGATCAGTGCAAGGTGAAATATACTTGTAAAAATAGCATTATTAATTTTGGAAATATTTTGTGAGAAAAGTTTTTACAGTGTTATAAATATTTGTGTTACTCATTCATATTATTTTTATATTTTGAAAATTATTTTTCTTTTGTTGCAGGAAGTAAATTTTATGAAAATGGATTCTTCATGTAGTGAGCCCATCACAATTTATAAACTTATTAAGTGGCCTGCACACTTCCTGGGCTCTCGGATACTGCATACACATTCTTCTTCAGTTAAGGAGGTCTCTACTACAGAGCTTTCCCAGTCTCCTTCACAACTGTTTGAAATTGTGCAATCAGGAGGAAGTACCATAGCAACATCTGACTTACCTGAAAACAGTGCATACTTGGCCAGCAAAATACTTGAGAGAATACTCGAGAGAAGAGCTTTGAAGCAGAAGAAGAAGAAGGAAATGTGTTGTGAATTGGTGCAGACTTCCGTTGCCCAGATGTGTCCTTATTGTCAGAAGTCATATAGCAATCCATTTCACTGGAGGAGACATGTGAACACGCACACAGGAGAGGTTAAATATCCATGCTCTTTGTGTGGAAAAGTATTCCTTGACAAGTCAACTATGTTACGTCACAAAAAAATCCATAATGGAGAGAAACCTTGGAGGTGCAAGATGTGTAATAAATGTTTCCACACTTTGCCATCATTGCGTCGCCATACATCAGTGCACAATCCAGCTGGGCGTCCCTTTGAATGCAACATATGCCACAAACGTTTTCCAGACAGAAGCAGTCAACAAAAACACATCTTTATTCATACAGGGCTCAGGCCCCACGTATGCAGTGTTTGCAATAAATCATTTGTTCATGTAGGGGACTTAAATTGTCACATGAAGATTCATGCTGACACTAAAGAGTTTAATTGCCCTCATTGCAAGAAGGAGTTCGCCAAGCTGGGTAATTACCAGCGGCATGTGAAGATTCATGAAGGTACCATGGCTTATCGGTGTCCAGTGTGTCATATCGATTACAACTTTAGAAGTAGTCTTACACGTCACATGCTTGTACATAGGCAAGAGAAATTAAGGAAGTCATGTATCATATGCAGGTTTTGTGATGCTAGGTTCTTAAACAGATCTGCCTTGAAGAGGCACTTGCTTCACCATTTTGCAGAAAAAGTAGAACAGAAGTATGAAGTCAGTGTGCAAAGTAAAAATAGTGACTCGAAAAATGATATCAATGAAAGACCATTGACTTACAAAGAGATCTGTTTTGTACGTAGAAACTTGAAATACTGCAGAGTGGTTCATTTGGACAAGTTGCCAAAAAATGACGATCAAATCTTGCTTAAAAATGATGATAGAAGAGAAATAATTTACAGTAGTAGTGAGGCAGGGCAGAACCAAGGTGTTAAAAATATTACACTTAATTGTGGAAGTGAATTGTTGGCATCAGGAGTTTCTAATGAAAGCAGCAAATATGGGAGATATTTAGCTGGACATGCAGACCAAGGTTCAGAAATTGTTACAAACAAATGTGACAGTGTAGGTACTTTAAGAAAGAAGTGTAGAGGTAGACCAAGAAAGCTGCACCCTAATTCAGTTGCTCCGAGCTCTCATGACTCCAGGAAAAGTGCTGAACAAAAGGGGGCAGTAAATATGAAGAGTGAAGTAAGTGCTGTTGGTAAGCGCAGACGAGGCAGGCCCAGGAAAGTAATGAATTCTTGTGCAAACAAAGAAGTTTGTGGTGAGAATAATGAAATGCCATGCAAGTCAATTGAATTAAATTCTAATGATGTTTCAGAGCTAAAACAAACATGTAGTAGGTCAAGAATAAATCTTAGTATAGCTCCTAATAAACTACCAGAAATTCAGCTAACAAAAAATTCTGACTGCATTATGAAACGAAAGCGAGGAAGGCCAAGAAAAATAAATAAAATTTGCTCTAATAGGGATAAACATGAAATAGAGTCCAAAGATATGAACTTTGACTCTAGAGAAGATGATTATAAATGTACTGTAGAACAAAAGCGAAAGAGGGGCAGGCCTCGAAAGGTATTTTGTGACTCTAGAGAAGGTGTTTCTAAATGTACTGCAGAGCAAAAGCGAAAGAGGGGCAGGCCTCGAAAGGTATTTTGTGACTCTAGGGAAGGGTGTTTCTAAATGTACTGCAGACGAAAAGCGAAAGAGGGGCAGGCCTCGAAAGGTATTTTGTAATGAGTCATATCAGTGCCAATCTATAGTTAAAGAAAACAGAGAAATAGTAGTAGATGGAAAAGTGAATGAAAAAGTAATGCTTGATGTTGGTGAAGAGTCATTGCATGATGAAACAAGAAAGGAATCTGGAAATTTTAAAACTTCAAACTTCAAATCTGCTGATGTTGGTACTGAAAATGAACAAAAGTGTGGAATACCCTATGCAGATCTTGGCGAAGCAGTGTTACTAGGTGAAAACAGCCAAACAAGTAAAATTGATGAAAAAATGGGTAAAATATTGCAACAGAGAGGTGGACATAAGGACTGGACATGTGATGCAGCAAGACTTCAGAAGCACAATTTTTCGCCAGAACCAACAAAAAATTGTAGCTCTGTAACAGTTATTCCAGGTAGTGAGAAGAAACTTTTGAAGCAAAGAGCTAAAAGGAAAATGCCTGTTTTTATCACACATGTCAATAAAGCAACTGAGGAATACAATACAGGACAATCAAATAAAAGTAATGTATTTTTCAGAGAAACTGAAGTTGAAGGATGTGGACAGGCAAAAAATTGTACTGTAAATGAAAAAGAAGTAACATATGTTGAAAACACAATGGAAAAAGTGTTATTATGTAACAATGAATTTCAAGGAAGCCAACAAACCAAGCATTTTGTCACAAACATGGCAGAAGTAACATGCATTGAGAATAAATGCAAGAAAACTAAACCAGGGCAGGAGAAGGGTTGCTTGCTTTTTCAGGGAGGTGAAGAGGTTACAGCAGAGGTGCAGGAATGTGGTGCTGATGTAAAAGTGATGAAAGACATTGTTTGCATGCAAGAATTACGAGAACTACAACAGTCAGGTGATAGTGCAGCAATATTGACTGATTCAGTAAGTGTGAAGGCAGTGCTGTTAGACGATTGGCAAAGTGATAACAGTTGCAGTTCAGGAACACTGGAGATAGTGTGGGAAAATATTGATTGTGGCGCTTTGCAAGGCTGAGTGAAGAGTATACTGCTGAAGCCATATAGTAAGTATATTACTCTTTACTGGTAAGAAAATGTTATAGGAAAGAAGTTTTTGATAAAAGTAGCAGGTTTGTAGGGCAATTTGTATAAGTAAAGATGGTTTGCGATAAAGTGAGCACTCTTCAAATCAACCTAAGGAAAAAAATCACTGCTTGGAATTGCGTATAGTAAACTCCCTATTAACCGTATTAATCGGGCCAAAGAAAAAACGAATAAGGGAATTTGTATTAAAAAATTCGGAAATTGAATTTACACATTTTATCATTTTTACTATTAATGGAACAGTGATATTGGCTCCAAAAATCGTAATAAAGCACTGTACCTATTATACATTTCAAAGCAAACACAAATCACACACTGTATGTGGTGAATTTAAAGTACACGATACTTTAACTGATATTTATGTTGCACAGAGTGTAGTTAATTCACTGCGCATTGAGTATACACAGCCTTTCGCCGGCGCCGGGTGAGCGTGTCAGGTGGGCGACACGGAGTGATTGATAAGCGGTCCGTAGTTTGTGTGTGTATCACTTTCTCAATGTGCGTCACTCAGACCCGTCCTTTAGATGGCAGAGTTAGTTGAAAGTTTAGAATGCAATGCAATAAAGACTAGACTATACGGACTTCAATGAGGCAACCTGACATTAAAACAATACAGTACAATCCCCGTTAAAAAAAATAACCCTTACAATACAAAAGCTTATTAAAATTTTGCCAGCCTACAAACACACACAAAAGTTTAAAATCTCTTAAATGTTTAGTTTTTTGTTAACATTTAAACACTTATATGAAAAAAAAAGTAAGAAAAGATAAACCATCTCTTTCTTGAAAAAGGCTTCAATTTTCTTTTTTTTTTTTTTGACACAGAAATTGATGTTTTTGTTTGTAACACACCATGCTCAAATTGTTTTACTATTTCTGATTTTTCCGCCATAGTTTCTACTGTCCTTTTACACTTTATTGATGTTACGAAAACGAGTGAACAATGACCCGGGTCGGTGATCGATAACTGGAAAGACGTTTTTCTTCCTGGTGGGAGGGGGGTTAACTGAGGCCGTGTCCGAAACAGAAATGACGAATTCGTTATTTTGTAATTTGTCATTTCGGAAGTTTTACTTCAGGAGTTGTCGATAGTCACTTGTTTAGCACTCACGGTGACACATTTTTATATTAACAGTGAAAAATATTACTACAATCATCACTGGAGTGCTGCATATTCATTAATAAATAAGAAAATAATAATTTATGCGATAACTTCAAAAAAATTTGTTGCAAAAATATAAACAAAGCACAACAGTCTGCTTTTTAAAACATGCCTAGTGTATTTTATGAACAATTATGTGTTTTATAAAAACATTCGTGCCTGTGTTCATTTTGTATTTTTACTAACATCTGCTGCTAGATAGAAAATATGAAATACCAAATTACCAAAAACGTCACCAGTTTTGTATACAAAATCGGGTCATGTGATCATTTTGTCAACGAAATCTGCTATTTCGGACACGGCCTGAGATGAGTCCAGAGTCCAACGCGCTTTAATGGCCGGAAAGGGATGTCTCACACAGGTCTCTGTGACAGGCTGACAGTTTAAAGAGATAAACATCAGCTCACGCAGCACAGCGATAGACGTAAAGTGCCGCTGCTTGTCAAACGACACACTTTACAGTATCGCCTGACAGCCACAGGGATAAGCCGAAAACCAATTAAGCGAAGCACATTTAAGCGAGAGTGTACGTATTTTAAAATAAGCAATGACCATGATACAGTTAAGTTGACATCAAACTATGAGATGTACATAGTTCTATGTTTTAACGTTGTACGAGTCGTAAAGTTAACATTTGTTGTCACCTGCAATTCAGTGTCTTTTTGCTGTATGCAAATAAGAATAAAATGTGGGGTGATTCTAACACATATGTGTTTCTAACTCTCTCACATCACCTGACTGATGCAATGCTCAAGTTCGCTGGTTCGTTGTTTTGTTTTTTTTCCTGGTCTGCACTTGTGTGTCAACAAAACAACGGTTTATGACCAACACAATTAAAAATGTTTGTATCTTCAGAAATAAAGTATTCTTTGGCGTAGTTAATAAAATATTTTTATACTTGTTCCGAGTGAAGTGGCATTGTTTGTGCTTTATTTCTGCTATATTTATACATAGATCATGACCCAGAAATTCTTGGAATTTCACGCATTACGTTGACCTGGAAAAAATGCTCTTTCATGCAATTGAAGTCTGCATAAATTTTAAATCTCAAATAAACTTTAAGAAACTTTGGGTTGAGTGTGTTTTGTTATATGTGCAAAGTGTTTAGCAATTTTGAAAGCTTAAATAATATGTGTGTGTAATTTAGTATTTAGGTGATACTGAACTTGCGATCGTAGAGTTAATACCATGGCAAAATGTCACTCATTTTGAAATAATAATTCTATGAAAATGTTTTATACTGTACATGAAACATTCCTTGAGTGTAAGGAATACGTTAAACATTATAACACCTGTCTGAACTGTTTAATTTGTATGAGCCGGTACATCAAACAGTAAGTAGTAATTCTCACGACTATCCTTAAAGGTATGTAATTTGGGGCAACATTTCATTCTGCATTGAATATGTGGATGCAGTTTTATGAAATCTATTGTCATCGGCTAGGTGTTGTGTTTTTAATATTGTAGTGAAATTACATTCATATCTGTGTACGTGTTAGAATTTTATAAGCAAAAAGTGATTTTTTTTAATAAGCAAGCTGTACACCATTAGTATGTGCTTTAAAAATTGTGTGGCTGGATGAATTTTCATGAAACTTGCATAGGGTGACAAATATTACTGTGGAAGTATGCTGTAAAAATTTGGATCATTTCTGTTCAGCCATTGCGTTTCATGACAATTGTTTTTATTACAGTATTCGTAATGAAATAGTAATGCCCGCCATTTGCTTGTGCATAATCTTGTACCAGAGTATTGATTTGTGAGGTATTTAGGCAATACAATTCTACTCATAACTAACGTTAAACATAATTCTTAGGTCATTTAAGGATGTTTAAGACATGTTGTCTTTTGTATTGTACAGGAACCAGAATTGATGGGTCCGTCTGTACGTTTTACATAATCAACTTTATGTATTCATATATATAATATATAACATGTTGCTCTTAAGATTGCACAGGTAAGTAATTAAATAATTATTAGTCCTCAGCTAGAATCATTTTTGAGCACTAACATGTAGGACCACTGGGATGAAAAAATGACTCAGACCATGTAAGAACTCCTGTTTTAATCCGTATAATAAATGACTTACTAACTGAATGGTAGGAATGTCTGTTGAAGCCAGTATTTATAAATGATAAATTGTATTACATATTCCATCCGGCTAAAATCAACTATAACATTAAAATAAAAACTAATTACAATTTTGTGAAAAGAAACTGCTGTAATATTCAAAATCAACCACTCTCTGGCAACTCATACATCAAGGTTTGCTCATAGAATAAAAATGTATGAACTATAAAATAAATTATTATTGATTATACCAAGTGGTGCTGCAAATGAAGTTAACCTGCCTATAACGGCTTACAAACACAACTAATTTAGTTTACATAAAATACAACAAGCACCACTGGACTCGAGAGTGATGCATCACAGCATGAAGAAGTAAAAACAGTGTATTATCTAAAAGTGTGCCTTTCTTTAACTGGTGAACATTTCAGCTGAAAAGTGAATGTTCAAAACATCTTGGTGTTGTTTTTACAATGGAAAAAAGAATGTTTAAATCTATTATTCTGTTGATGACCTAAATCAAATATATTTTCTTATGTCGTCGGAAGTGTTGACTATAGTAAAGGGCATTAATTTACGTCCAAACAGAAAAAGAATCATGGACGTCAATCAAAGTAGAAATTTAGTTGGGCTTTCAAAAGTGCTCACTTTACTTTAATAGTATACATGCAGTTTTCTTCTTTGAGGCTTATGCCTTTGATCTTAAACTACTAAATTAACTTTCTTACATCAGTTAAGAGCATAGTCTTACTCCCTGCTGTTCTGTGCTGCCAGCAGTGTTTGAGCATGTAGGAAAATTTTTATCTTTACTGTATTTTGATGTATCGTGGATAGTTTTTAATCCTCTGTTATTTTGATGGTGCTTATTTCACCCTTGATCTGTTTCTGCTATTGTAGAAATTAAGGAATTTAGCCTTCTGAAAACTTTCCAAGATGTTGGCAAGCAGACTTCTATGTTTTTAATGACATGTGTTAGTTTTACTAAATTTTAGAATATAAGTATTCCATTAATATGATACTACTGGAGAAATAGTTACAATGCATTATGAAAAATAGCACAAGTATTCAAATAAGGGTTTGAGAAAGCCCAACCCACTTGCATTTTATAAAATAAAACCTAGAGCTTTATTTGGAATTTTCTGTTTTTTTTTTTTTTTTTTTCGAGAAAAAATCCAAGCTAAATATAAACATGTATGCTCTATATATTTGTTTTGTATATGTTTACCTGGACACTTATATTTTACTCTATTTTATCAAATGCCTATATTTTTAATCTGAATTTAATACATTGTTAATAAATATTGGAAAACATTTTTTCAATGTCTTCTAAATATTGTGTGAAGGAAAAAATGGATATTACAGCAGTTTACGTAATGTAGTTAGTATTATTATACACGACATGTACACTATGTTATAACAATACTATTATAGGTCATTCACGGTTACTTCACACTTTTCGGAAGCCCTGCAAAAGTTCTACTTTTGGTTACTGATTATGTATCCTTCCGCTACATGCAAACATAAACCCTGCCATATGACTTCTACCTTGTAACTGTCAAATGCTTTGTTTACTTTTTTCAGCTGTTCAAAGGATTTTGTCATATTCGAAAAACCATTTTGTACAAACGTTCACAATTTATGCCTATAACCATATTTATGTCAACTTTATGGCTTTTTAGTTATTTATTATTAGTTATTGTTTTACATTGTTAACATATTTTTTATATGCGACATAGCACATTACACATATATATTTTGTTGCGACTGTGTTTAACCCTGTTACAACTGCGGGGGAAAGAACTGTAGTATTTAACTTCCTGTTATAAATATGTGTTGAGTTATTTCTTTAAAAGGATGGCCTCAGTTGGAATAAAAATTAAAACAAAGGAACATCCAGTCCAACGAAAAGACACAGTGAATTCAAGCACGCAGCTTGTATAGCTTATTTTTTGTTACATACTGTTTGCTAGGTTTTGACGCCAGCTGACAGCCAGCCGTGTTAAGACCATGACTGCGCTCACCATCCATGTGACACGTGGGCATGCACGTGCGCAAGGAGGCCATCACCTGAACTGTCCAGTAATGGAATATTCATTTGAAGTGTGAATTATGTCCCTTGTTTTGTTGGCAGGTTCTCAAGTGTTTAAAAATTGTATGTTTCATAATATTGCACAGTGTTTGGTCATGAATTCAAAATGTGCACTGCACGTAGACTAAGAACATTACTATTCCGGCCTGAACGCCGTCATAAAAGACATTCAATGCATACAGAAAATTCACAATTTAAATATAAAATTTAGAGAAATATTTTAATTATTTATGTGCCATTTATTTTAAAATATAAAAGTTTTACTCGGTGTGCATAGCACTTCCGCTTGTGAACCCCGTAAGCAGCCATGGTAGATCCGTGCGACCCCTGCCGCTGGGCAGTCCGTCGAGGAGAGCTGGCGAGGTAAGACGCTGTCACGTATGCACCTCAAACTTTTTGCACTGATGTAGATTACAATAGTTTACTTTTAGTATACCGGTTAACCTATGCTTTGAGTACATTTTGCAAGACATTCCCCAGCATTATGCTTCCGCTTAACTTGATAATTTGTGCTCTTGTGGCTTTTTCAATGTAAACGAGGAGGAGGAGAAAATGTCTGAGAAGCCAAGCAGCCCATGCAACTTTGAATCAGGCACCATCCGCCTATATTAACGGCATTTCAGTGAAAATTCTGTTTAATTGCTTTGTTTTTATGTATGTATTTAAGGGTAATTTTCATTTTTAATTCTCCGGCCACATCAGTTATAACCACGTGGTTAACAGCCACCAAGTCAATATTAGTGCCATCCATGCGCTTTGAGGGCCTCTTTGTGTAATATCATGTGTGCCACAATTTATTTCAAGGTTCTATGTATTGTTTCATTCAGGGTTCCGTGGATTTTCATGTAATTGATGCTTTATATGAATGACCACGCAGTCTTGTTTAAGTTTGATTTTCCCACCATCAGGCGGGAAAATCTCAATCTACACAAGAATATTTTTCCCATCAAGAATAACAATTTGTCTGACCACAATTTGCCGTTTTATGGAGAAATATTGAAATTGCACCTGCACCATGTTTATCTGCGTGTTTATTGTGACAATCCATATTGTGTCCCATCTTATTTCATATGTATTTGTGCCTCTTCATTTCATAATTTTCTGCGCACTGTCTTCAGAAAAAATCGACAGTCCACTGTAGCGGCTGTCGACCCCTTTCCTTGTGAAGATTGTGTTTTCTAGCACCACAGAGAAGTCATCCATCTAGAAGGGTGCCATTTTAATTGCGAGCTGGGGAGTACCCGAATGGTGTTAGCTAGACACGTCCAATTGCATGCATAAAGTTAACCTTGGCACAATTTGTATGAGTGACAGAATAAAAGTAAGTCTCACAGTACTTAAAGTAATCCTTTGTAGTGACAGCAACCTCTATTCATTTTTCAGTGATAAAAAGTTTAGTAAAGATGTTTAGTAATGAAAAGTGTTTTGTAAGTACGCTCGGGAGAGATGGACACACAGAACCCACAGCATCCCTGAGGACCCTGAGTCTCAACAGTGCTGTGACTGAGAAACACTGCTGGTGCCCATCTACCGAAAGTTTATTGTGTCACCAATTGTCTTGTGTCTCACCTGACGGTATCAGTTTATTTAATTATTTATTAAAATTTATATAGCTGGGCTTAGTATTTAATTGGGATTGTGGTGAACATTCAAATCACAGATATGTAAGCACATTACACAATTGTGTTTCAAACACCAAGGGCAAAGTTACAACATTGTGATAAATAAACAGGCGTGACTTTCAAAAAACTAATTTTGTCATAAAACCAGTTAATGGTTAAAACGTGTACATTTCGCACGTCCAATGTTTGAAATTTTTCTCACACACACATAGTGGTCACGACGCACGTTACAGTACATTTATTCCTGGCTGTGAAAAAACTCTTCTAATTTGTGAAGAAACACAAGTAATACAGTAGTTATCACGAGTTCTTTATTAATGGTACTTCACAGCTACATGGCTTCAGCTCAACTGTCTTTTGTTTCTCATACACCAATGTTTTACAAAGATGCCACTAGAGGGCAGTTCAGGCACAATACACAGTGCAAGAGAAAAAGAAAAAGATCAATGAAAACAAAACAACCTCAATGTAAACAGATGATACACACATGCTATCACTTGATTATAAAACACAACACACTCCCTTAATCTGGTGATACATATGGTCTTTTTAACTTAGTCCTACCCTCCTTACACAGAACTTATGTTTAACTAATGGCAGTGCTTTGGTAAGCATATCAACAGGCATTTCCTGTCTACATAATATTTCAGAACAAAATTATTCCCTTTCACAATGTCCCTGATATAGTGAAACCTTGTGTCAATGTGTTGCGTGTAATTGTGAAACACAGGGTTATATACTAATTTTTGGGGACTTTGGCTATCATTGAACAGTATTACCTGACTTTTGAACCCAATTAATTCCTTAAGCAACCCTTTCATGAATACAGCATCTTTATCAGCTTGAGTAAGAGCAACATACTCTGCTTCTGTGCTGCGGAGTGAAACGCAGGATTGTTTCTTGGCTTCCTAAAAAACCTGTCCACCACTGAAAATGAGCACAAAACCATTATAAGATTTTCGATCAGTAGGATTGTTGGCCCAATCAGCATCTACCTACCATTTCAACCCTTGATCATCACATTGATATGTCAGACCCACATTTATTTTCCCTTTTAGGTATCTCAAGATTATTTTGGCTGCTACCCAGTGTTCCATTTTGTGATTGATGTTAAACTGAGGAAATTTGTAGCATAGGCAATGTCAGGCCTAGCATTTACAGAAAGATATTAGAGACCCTATCAAAGGTTGGTATGGAACAGTCGGAGCATCCTTTCCATCATTATTTAACCTTAAATTTGCTACCATGGATGTGCTGACAGGTTTAGCCTCTTCCATTTTGTATTTCTTAAGCAGCTCTTCTACAAATGATCTCTGGTTGATTTTGATAATCCCTCGATCTCATCTGAGTCACCATTTAAGAAAGCAGTATTTATGGTCAATAGTCAAATTTAATCTTACAGCTAATGCAAACAGTAATCTTAGCTGCTTTTGCAGACCACTGGAGAAAATGTCTCTGTATAGTCTATACCTTGTTCCTGTGTGAAGCCTTTCGCTACTAACCTTGCTTTATATTGAATTGCATCACACAAGCTTATTTTTCTTTATGCTATACACCCACTTACACTTCACCACAGTTTTGTTTTCAGGTCGATCCACCAGCTCCCAGACACCATGACTTGACAGGGCATCCATTTCCTTCGTCATTGCCTCTAGCCACAGATGTTTCTTATCACTTTACATTGCTTCACCATAAGATCTAGGGATGGCTTTTTTTGACGTGTCTTCTTTGTATTTGATATTTTCCCTCTAACCTATATTAAGTTTTCCGGATTCTGGGTCCACTGAAGGCAGCCTTGCATCCACAGTTGTCATGTCAGTAGACTCTTGCTCATTCACTGAAAATTTGTCTTCCAGAAACACAACATCTCTGGAGCGTACAATCTTTCCTGGATTTCTTGTATCAAATAACCTGTACCCTTTACTGTCTTCGCAGTAACGTACAAATATACGGGTAACTTTTTGAGTCCCACTTCTTGCGTTTCTGCTTCTCAATGTGACTGTATGCAATGCAACCAAAAACACGTAGATGTGCTGTGTTCACTTTCCTTCCACACCACCATTCTTCAGGTGTTTTCACACTAATTGCTTTATGAGGTGACCTGTTTGCCAAATAAGCAACTGTGTTTACAGCCTCTGCCCACATATTTTCATCAGAACCAGCTTCCTTCATCACGCATCTAGCCTTTTCAACAAGTGTGCAATTAGTGCGCTCTGTCAGTCCATTCTGTTCTGGACTGTATGGTATAGTTCATGTTTAATTCCTTGATTCCTTAGGAAGTATTTGAAGTCCCTGTTTACATACTCTGAACCATTATCAGTTCTAAGGATCTTTATTTGTTTTCCTGTCTGCTTCTCAACTTGGCCCTTAAATTCCCTAAATTTTTCAAACACTTCAATGACTTGATTATATACACAAAAACTTTCCTTTTGTGGTCATCTATGAAGGTTAAAAAATACCTTCCCCCACTCCAAGATTTCTGGGGCATAGGACCACACACATCAGAGTGTACTAATTACATGCACTCACTCACCCGTTCTCCTCCAGCTCCTTTGAATGGTTTCCGGGATTGTGCACCTTCTAAGCATGCAATGCACTGTCCATCCTTTTCCCCTGAAAATGATATTCCATCTGCATGTAAACACTTTCTTGACATGTATACAGCACAGGCGGATCCCTTCTTTTTGTTGCCATAGCCATGATGTTATAAGAGTATATTGTGCACTTCCTCTCATCGAACACAACGCTATGACCTTTTTCTGCTATTTTGCTTACAGATAACAAATTAGCTTTTATTCCAGGTACTAACACTGTATCTTGTATGACCCTGTTTCCACACAGGGTTTTAACCTCAACATTGCCAACATCTTCTGATAGAACAGATTCATAATTTGCCACCATCACTTTGATGTGGCTGTCATCTTTGAAGTCTATCAATCATTCTTAGGTGTCATATGTGATGTGGCTCCTGAGTTGACATACCATTCATTCAAGTTTTCACTGGATATATTTAGAGCTGTAAGTAAAGCTTCAACTTTACTCTTTGACCTGTTGTTTCTATTACCTGACGCCGATGAATAGGCTTTTGTCTTGTTCCTTGAGGATTTTTCTGGACAATATTTTTTAATTTGGCCAACTTTTCCATAACTAAAACACTTGGGTACCTTTGTATTCACTGTCTTCTTACTCACATACAATTTTGGCTTCATCTTTGCAGTGAACGCTGAGGCCTCATAGTTTATTCTCTCTTGAATATGCATTTTCACTACATGTAACCTCTCTCTTAAAAGAGTAAAATTTCTCTGTTCCTTTGGATTTGATTCCCACGCGTTCATGAACTCAAAATATTCCTATGGCATAGTGTTAAGTACTCTATTTAAGAAAAGTGAGTCTGGCAATTTTGCTTTATCCTCCCAGATTTTATCTTGTAGCTTGACCCTCAATTTTTCTAGTTTTACGATATGTTTAGCCACTGAATTGCATGGGTCTTTCTCCCTTATACTGAAAAATTGGTTAAATATTCTTGTCGTAGCTCTGTTCTTGGCTCGTTAATACTGTGCAGTTTGTCACACATTTCCTTTGCTGACGTACACATGTTTACCAATTGACGTACGTGGTTGCTGAAAGATCAAACAATCATGTGTTGAGCAATAAATTCTACCTTTCCTAGCAACATTTTTTCTTCATGTTTCTTCGTAGCTTGAACACTTGTCTTGTCTGGTTCTTCCGTGAGAGGTATTATTTTTCTATCTACGGCGTCCATACACCCATGAACGTGTAGCTGATTTTTCACTTGGAACTTCCAGTCTGACCAATTTGATGGATCCTCGAATTTGTTAATTATTACCCTGGAGACTTCCATTTTTACTACGACCGAACACAGAAGGAAAAAATACATGAACCGAGATTGTACCAGCACTATAACACGAGCCGTCATGATGCCATTTTTGCAGCCACGCCATGCTATCTGCAACAACTGAAGTGCAACCTGTTGTTATGACATGATGCCTCACATTCCCCTTACACAATCTGCACGCGCAGAACATCTTTTGTAAGTCCTGGGCCCATAACCTCATGTAATTTGTGAAGAAACACAAGTAATACAGTAGTTATCATGAGTTCTTTATTAATGGTACGTCACAGCTACATGGCTTTAGCTCAACTGTCTTTTGTTTCTCATAATCAGCGTATTACAGAGATGCCACTAAAGGGCAGTTCAGGCATGATACACAGTGCAAGAGAAAAGGGGGGAAACAACCAACGTAAACAAAACAACCTCAATGTAAATAGAGGATACACACATTTTATCACTTGATTATATAACACAACAAAAATACATTTATCATAACATCGTAACTTGCCTAGGTAGTTAAAAAAAAAAACATGTACAAACTTGATGTGGTAATTTTAAGTATTTTTCACAAGAAGATAAATTACTGCTTCATTTAGCAACACGCCATGTCATATCGCCAGCTGCCACTTCTGCCAACTTTGGATTGGTAACCTTCCCGCTATTACATCTAAATATATTAAAATAAGTATTCTAACAATAAATCTCATTTCAGCTGTAAATTAATAATTCAAAAATCATTAATTTTGCTGTAATAAGTTTAAAATATGCTAAAATTGGAAACACACATAATTTCCTGCTTTTGCTAGCAGTGCAAAACTTTCCGAGAGAGAATGACAATCTTCACTCCGCCTGTTCACGTTTCTTCCTCGGATGAAGAAAAACCTCATGTCACTTGAGTCTACTCACCGTAATTTGTGCTGATATTTTTAACTGTAACAATAAAATAAGCAAGCCAACAGAACGGTTCAGTGAATGTGTCTTTTCATACCGTCTTTCACACACAGGTGTATGAGTCCCACAACCCATATAGTCACATCTTTGACAGAACCGCAGTGATAAAATTAAACACATTAAATTTTAATGAGGTAGCTCACAAATCGTATAAGTTTTATAGTATTCATGTCTCGTATTTTATTCCCCATATTTTATTATGTATCAGTAAATGTTATCTTGAAAAATGACATAAAAACATCTGAGGATTGATGGTACCAAAATGACACGTGGTTTCAATAAAATTCTGAATACAAGTAAGTAATATACGTAATAATAAGAGTAATATTTAAAGGTTGGCACCATCGGGTGAGACACGATACGAACAATGATACAAATACTTACTGGTAATATGGGTGCCAGCGGTGCTTCCCAATCACCGCACTATTTAGACTCAGGGTTCTCAG
Organism: Dryococelus australis; assembly: GCA_029891345.1. NCBI lineage: Eukaryota > Metazoa > Arthropoda > Insecta > Phasmatodea > Phasmatidae > Dryococelus > Dryococelus australis. Next base: position 102,968,110 of record CM056995.1, on the reverse strand, counting down.
GGATGCTGTGGTTTCTGTGTGTCCATCTCACCCGTGCGTACTTACAAACACATTGGCAATGCAAAACTTTTACTAAACATCACTTTCAAAATAAGCACTTAATAAAATACATGTGGCTAGGACACTGTCACTACTGAATAAAAGAGGTAAGTTCACTGTAGACGTGTTTTTATTATTATTGCTCGTACAGAGCGATGTGCCAATGAAATTATGATACTCTCAGCCATGACTAGCCAATTCCGCTTGGGTGCTCCCCAGCCTGCAATTAATCTAGTGCACGCCTACATAGATGATCTTACAGTGGTGTATGAAACACAATCTTCACAAGGAAAGAGGGACGACAGCACTAGGGTGGACTGACGGTTTTTCCCTGAAGACAGGACACAGTGAATTACAAATGAAACCATTTATGAAAACATTAATACGTACGTGTTTTTACTTGGCATCACTAACACAAACTCGTCTGGGTTCGCCCGCCAGCACGTGGGTAGGTTGGTGACGGCCTATACACAGAGTTGGCTAGGGCGGAAGTAATTGCAGCGTACACAAATTACAAAATACATAAATGCCCTTAAAAGATGGGGCACAAGATGAGTGTTCACAATACACGCACACATGTGAAAACAAGCTTAGTTGGCACGGATGCCGCTGGATAATGTTTGTGCAGATGAAATTGCAATATTTCTTCTTGAAAATGGCAAATTAAATTCCAACAAAATATTATTCTGATAGAGGAAATTATTCTTTTTATGATTGAAGTGGTTACAGGCGTGTAGCATGCCTGATGGCAGAAAAATAAAACATGAAAGTGACCACGTGGTCAAACACAAAAGCATCCATTTACATGAAAATTACATGGAACCCTGACGAAATTTAACATAGAACCCTGAATAAAATATTGCACATACGATATTACATAAATAAGCTCACAAAACGCAATGATGGCATAGACATAGACTTGGCGTCAGTTAGCCAAATGGTTATATGTGTTGTTGCCATAAAATATTCAAACATGAAAAATACCCTCAAATACATATATGATAACAAAGCCCTTAAAATTGCACGCAGCAATAATACAGAAATTACCACGAAACACCTTTAGCAGAAACGGATGGCACCTGATTCAAGTTTCGCAGGTCGCTTTACCTCTCCATAATATTTCTCCTCCTCTTCGATTAAGGTGATAATTCTACAAGGGTGAAATTAATTAGTTAAGCGGAAGCATAATGATGGGGAAATATCTGGCAAAATGTACGCATGCAAAGGTTAACCGGTACACTAAAAGTGCTATTGAAAACTACATCAGTGAACAAAAGGTTGTAGTGTGTACGTGGCAGTGTCTTACCTTGCCAGCTCTCCTCAACAAACTGTACAGTGGCAAGCGTTGCAAGAACCTACCATGGCTGCCTACGGGGTTCACTTAAGCGGAAGTGCTATGCATGCCGAGTAAAATATTTTATTATTGAAGTAGAAGTGGCACAAATTAAATTAAACATTGTTTTACATTTTATAATTTTCGTATGAATTTTTCATATTATTTCAGTATCTCTTTATGACGGTGTTCACGCCAGAATATTAGTGTTTTTAATATCGGTGCTGCGAGCACTTTGAATTTCATAACCAAACATTTTCAAAATGGCAACAAACACTTTAAAACATTTTAAGATAGTTCAAACCCTGAAAATAAAAATACAAGACACATTTTACACTGCAAAATAATATTTATGTGAAGTTCAAAAATATCAGCCTCTTTGCGCACATGTATGTACACGTGACACGTGTGTGTTGAACGCCATCATGGGCTCCAGTACAGCTGGCTGTTAGCCAGCGTTAAGGTTTTTATAATATGTTTTAGATGTTAAATCTCTTACTAAGTTATTTGAGCAAAATTCAATAAAGAAAAATGAAACTGCCACCGCAATTCCAACCATTTTGCCTCAAGCATTCAAAAAATAACGTTTCCTGAATTAAAATTAGCAAATTTAATAAATTAGGTAAAGCCGATAAACAGAGTAAACATGTACGTACTGTGTTTTTAAGTTTATTGATAGTGATTTCCATGCACAAAATTGTTTACTTTTTCAAACGTAAATTTAAAAGGGCTAGCGAAGATTTGGAGAGACTTCCTGACAAGGAATGACAGCCCAAATAAAATTCTGTATTTATATACCAGTATCTCATGTACCTAGTTTTAAGCACAACGTATGACTTGTTTTCTGGGTCACGTTGAAATATTCCTTTGTGTTTTGCGCAGGAGGCAAAGGCCTCCACCATTGCCTCCCGGTATCAAGTCAGTCTGACTCAAGTGGAAGAATGTGTCGGGTGCATTCCGTGTACCCGGGGGACTTCGAACTTTTCAATTGATCATATAGTGTATCAGTAGTTTAAATTGTATTTTACTGGAGCCTTTGTTTTATTTTTGTCCTGTGGAGACTGCAGCACACCATTTTCTACAGACTAGCCGCCCCTCAAAAATGTAATTCATCATGTTAATTTCTCTCTCACCATTTTTGGCCTTTTTCTTCTGCATCAGCTATTCAACCGCAACTTAACTTGTAGCAGTGTAGGGGGATCTGCACCATGTGGTTGACATCCACACGCCTGAAGCAAGAGACACTTGTACTCGTCCGAGGTAGCCGGTAGAAGAGTTGGCGCCAGTCAGAATACATAAGTCAAGTGTTTACATCACGAGTGTGTTAGGCGTGAGTAGAACACCGCTACTCTGCCCTCAAAATTATCTCTCATCTCTGCTACTACATCACCCTCCACAACCAGAGCCATGTTTAATAGCTTATCAAAAAACTAAGCTAAAACAATATTTTAACTGTGAACTATTTCTTACTAGCCGTTGCCAACACACAACTGCTCTCAATGTTTTTAATTCATATTTGTTACAAAATAAATATTACAAGTTATAGAATATACTAAGTTAAAGTTTCATTTATTCAAGAATACAATACTTTAAAGTTAATCACAGTGTTATATATCTGTGGTATACAAGTTATTGAATACAAGTTGACATGTTACCCCTAGAGTGATTTTTGAAAGGTTTGTTTCAAAACATGTAAAGAAACCATGAATGGACTATATCATGTTTTTTATATTGTCCAATATCACCATAACCTGCAATAGTGTTGTGTATTTGAGAAACTCTTTTTCATAAGTTGTGTAGTGTAAATAGAATATCTATGCATACAACAGGGTACCCACGCTTCTTAAAAGTGCTTGAAAATTTTTTCGAGCGCTTAAAAAGTAGGCATTTTTGTCACGTTTTTCCCCCCATCACAGGAGTCGCGAGATGACTTCCTTTGGCCAATAAAATGTACCATTACTACATTACTTTCTGAGAATGAAACAAAAGTTGGGAAGTTATGGTACGTGTAAGTAGTTTTATGCAGTTATGTTGCAGTTCGTATCTTATTCTGGCATAACTATCTACACGGCCTCCGTGGCGTCGATAATGTCTTTGAAGTGTAGCCATCTTGGAATAGAATGTTATTTGTTAAACAAAGGTCGTGCGTGATTTACCATTTACGATTAAAAATTCCAGGAGGCAAGTGTGTGTTTAGTGATTTGTGGCTGTGTCAAGAATTGTATGCATCATGGATAATTAAATGGCAAGACATGAAAAACGGGATGCTCAATCTGCTCTAAAACGTTCGATGTGGGTAGCATGGGAGAAGCTGCTGTAAAATCTCACATGAAAGGTAAATTAATTTGTTTTAAAATTTTGTGGCTTGTAAATTTTTTCTAGGGCATCATATGCTTTGGGTCTAAAACTCATTCCTTTTATTCAGTTAATCGTAAATCCAAGTTTTCAGTAGTTCACTTCAATATGCCTACCGTGCTGAGTACGCTCATGTAAACACATTTCAAGTAAATTTAAGTCTCGAAGTGTCTGCATCAGAAATCTGGAATCGCAAAGCAAGATGGATATTAGGCTTGTGTATATCTAGGTAAATTATGCCCGCATCTGGTATATTAACGTAACTGACAGCAGTTACAAAAATCACAATATATTTATTTGATCTTCAATAGGCTTTGCATACGTGGAAATTTATATTTTAAAATGAATCGTGTTTTTCTACCGTAAGATTTTAAATCGTAATTACCCGTACAGCTTTAACATCCACGTATTTTGGCAATTGTGCAAAAGTATGTTTATTTTGAGCATAACTGTTTGCTAAATATTAGCTTTTTTGTAAAGTCAGTTAAATTTTCGCAAGGACTAGGATGATTGAATGAATGTTTACAAGTTAGTTGCAGTCAATTTCAAACCTGGATTTAAAATTGTAAAATAGAACGATATCTTGGTGAAAATAATGGTATTCTTGTTGATACAAATCACAATTACAAAATGATAAACATATCTTAAATTTTTAGTGATAATGTAGGTTTTCCTTCCTCCAATTAACAAAATTTATGCACTTGTTTTTTTAAGTGTTTCGTTATTGTCCTAACTTCCATACACACACGCTTACATATTGTGAGTAATATTAATTCAGTAACTTAATGGTGACTGCTTGTTATGTTGTTATATTTTTACTGTATTGCAAATTTTAGTCTGCTTGATAGCTTTACTCTATAAATTAACCTACTAGTTATTCACTTCATTATTTTTGTGTGTGAATTGTTTTATGTTGTGATTTTTAGTTTAAAAACACAGGCAGTTTTAGTTTTTGGTCCTTGATCATATAGATTTGTACTAATTTTTATGAGGTTTTCAGTAGAAGTGGAAGAGTGGCAGTTTTTGACCGTTAATTTTGTGCTTGTAAGCCAATGTTAACACATTTATTAATCATGATGCGTCTCTTTCAAGGAAAAACCATGCTTCTCTTACTGGTGCTGCAACAAAATCACTTGGATCACTGAAGTTAAATACAGTTGAGTGTAAAAGTGTTCCAACTTCTTCTTCAGCTGTAGACAGCAGTCCTGTTAGAAGTAACAGCAGCTCTACTCCTTCAATAGCATCATATTTCAGTGCAACAGAGATGATGGATGCTGAAATTAGATGGGCTCTTAAGTGTATAGACAATTCATTTAATTCTTGGGAAGGTTTGTCAGAACTATCCAAGAATATGTTTCCAGATAGTTGTAATAGAAACAGTTTTCATGTAGTGCTACAAAATGTGCATATATTATTTGTTTTGGACCTGCACCAATTTTCAAGTGTGCCAGTGAACTAGAACACTTTTGCATATTGTTTGATGAGAGTTTAAATTTTTCAAACCAAAGAAACAAATGGACATGCATATAAGACAATGAGGTAACAACAAGGTACTTAACATCCGTGTTTATGGGCCATTCTAGTGCAGAAGTAACACTGTCAGTTTTGCGTGAAGCAACAGAAAAATTGTAAGTCTCAAAACTACTGAACTTATCAATGGCTGGTCCAGCTGCCAATGGGAAGCTATTCAATGTTATGCAAGCTGATTTGAAAAAGGATTTTGGTTGCACTCTGATAGGTGGAGGCAGTTCCACTCTTCACACCTCAAATAATTGTTTTAAATGTGGCAATAGGGCAACATCGTGGGACCTTGGAGGATTTTTGGCAAGCATTGACTGGTTATTTAAAGATTCTCCAGCTCAGAGAAGATTATTTAAACATTTCTCTGACCAAAAAACTCCAGGGTAAGTTTTGCAAACATAGTTGGTTGGAAAATGTTCCAGCAGCAGAAAGAGCACTGGGAATGTGGGGTGACTTAAAGAAATATTATTATAGAAGTCGGAAAAGGAAACCTTTCTAAAATAAAGTGTAAATCATTCGGTATTGTTGAGGAAGCATGTAAAGATGTTTTGATGTCAGTAAAATTGAACGTTTTTCTTTCTGTTGTTAAACTGTTGCAACCTTTTGTAAAAAAGTATCTAGGTGACTTACCACTCTTACCTTTCTTAGCTGTAAATCCAAGAAACATTGTTGTGAGTTGTTTGAATAATTTCAATATCATGAACAATGAGTACATTTTGAAAATTACGCCACCATACAAAGTTTCTCTGTTTGACTTTAAAGATAAAAAGTGCCTGTTGAGCTTAAGCAAAGTGAGTTTGGGGTCCGTTCCAGATGAAATAGTCGAACTTATTCACAAAAGTGAAGTTACAGAAAGACAGAGGCATTAGAACTCGGACACGAAACGAAAAAAAAAAAAAACTTTCTTGATGGTGGAAAACTTGGTAGCAAAGAGCCCAATAAAGTATGCTTTTGTTCGAAGTGTTTCATGTATTGATCCATGATTCATGTCAGATGATAACTACAGCTGCTACACAAGAAAATGAAATAAATTTTGTTTATGCTTGTAAATGCCAAAAAAAGTTCATGAAAAGTTATGTGATGAAATTCCATTAGTGTATCAAGAACTCCTCAAAAGTGCGCAGGAAAATAAAATGGTGTTTAGTGACTTTGTCTCTGCTGTTTCTCGAATTTATGTTTTTTCCTCCCACACTCACCTTAGTGTAAAAAGTATGAGCATCTGTGACAAGTTGTAAAAATGCTCTAATATTCTCTCGTAGCCAAGCAGCTGTGGAACGAGGATTTTCTTTTATTCGCCACCTGGAAGTGGAAAATTTATAAGAAGAATCGTATGTAGCAAAGAGGTTGATAATTGAAGAGGTCAGAATTTGTGGCAGTATCAAAAACATCCCTGAGCAAAGAATTGCGAGCATCTGTTGCAGGAGCTCGACAAAATTTTATGTCGTACTTGAAAGAGGAACATAAGAAAGTCTATGAGGTGAAAAAGAAACAAAGTCTTGAGTTAACTGAACAGTTGAAAGCTCAGTCAAACAAAAAGCTTAGACTCAATCAATAGACAACCCTTAGAAAACTGCTGATGAACTGGCTGAATAGGCAGAAAAAAAACAAAATATAAATTTGATTGTACAGTTAAACAGTTTTAGGAAGACTGCAAAAGATTAAATTTGTTGAACCTCATAAGCTTGAAAAGAAGATTCAAGAGATATCCTAAAAGATGAAAAAACAGCATACTCAAAATTGTGACGTATCCGTACAGCATAATAGTGTATGTTCAAAAAATCAATTTATGTGTGATTACTAATAAAATAAGTGAAACAATAAGTACTTTTACACAGGAGTGAAAAGAAAATAGCATGCTCAACACTGGACTATTTCTTTGCATCCTAGTGAATCTAACTTATGTGTTTATTATAAAATGAGTAAGTACTTTCTCACCAAATGAATATAGTGGTGAGTAAAAATGCATTGATTGTATCATAATTTTTGTCTTGTTATGTGTTTATGCGTGTGTACTTGTACATGCGGATCTGTGCATTAGCACCAGGTCTGTAGATTTTAAAAATATAGTAGTGTGTCATATTCATGCTATACAATTCAATGTAGAAAGTGTTAAATGTTAAGAATAGTAATTTCAAAACCTTGCACTGTTATGCACAGAAAGGCTAAAATTATGGGACTTTCAAGGTAAGAGTTGGCTGGGAACTACATAAGTGTAATTTTGCTTCTCTTAAAGTAGTAGTCCTCCAGACAGAGTAACGTAATTACAACCACTACTCTATTGGTATTGTAGTAGCTACACAGTTTGCAGTGATAACTGTCTCACCTATTGGTTATCATTTTTCACCGAATAGTGGTGGAAGAAAAATATCATTTACTGTACATGTTCAGAATTTTTGATAATTTTTTTTTGTTCGGGTCCTTGAATTTTTTTTTTTTTTTAAACTTGGAAGTGCTTGAAATTTTTTGGCCAAAAAGAGTGGGAACAATGTATGTTGTGACTACAGCGTCTCACACTTGAATGTTTCTCTGTCATTGGTGGGGTTTTTTGTATCAAATTCAACCCATGTTATCATCACCATGCCACAAATACCCAGTCACTGTTGCTGTTTGTAGTTTTCATTTCAGATCTGCCTGTCAAATCAATCAGAGCAATGGGGAGTCCCCAACATCCTTGTATATTCTTGCGAGTGTTTTTTTTGTCGGAGCATCATCAACATGGCTTAGTATGGACTGTCATCACCATGGTCAAGGTACTCTTCTTGGGTTTTGCAGTGGTGTCTGAACTGGGGCCTCCAGCTCTTTGGCATTTCTTCATGTCATCTCAATCTGTGCTATGGTTGTGGCAACAAAAATTTTTGCTTGTGAGTGGACTGTAATTTCTTGCATCTCTCAGGCAGTGGGTGATTCTTCCTTAGTCCACCAATATATTTCCATTTCTGAAGGACTTTATTGTGCAACCTCAAAGTTAAATTGACTGACCTCTCCTATTAGCTGTTGATTCAGGATGTGTGGTATAGGCAGGAGCATTTTCTTAAGCTGTCTCATCTGTGAAGTCCCTGACCCGTCAATCCCTGAGCCAAGTTTTCTTTATTACACTACTAATGAGATAATTATTACGATAGTGACACTAGCCATGTGGTGCATCCAGGCGAAAGGCGGTTAAAGGCAGCCAACTCAGGGTATGAATCAGCATGAGCTGCACTGTGGAAGCGGAATCGTTTGATACAAACCTGTAAGTTGGATCATTGTAATTAGGTCTGGCTAACACATACGTGATGGGCATCTGCCAGCAACTTTAACTCTGCCCATGCCGAGCTATCAGCGAATAGGGATGGAGTTACAACACATTATCAGAAGGGGGGCGTGAAGTGTGGTTGAGGGATCCGAACCTGGAAACGCTATCTTCCTGGAGCGTCTGCGACACAGGGCCAACACAGAGAGCAAGAGCACTGATCTCCAGCTATCAGGGGTGAGTTAGTGAGGGAAAGAGAGCAATTCCCTCATCTGTCATTCCCTAACCTATCCCTATTCAATTACAGTGGTTTTGATTGTTGTAGTATCATTAAAGGGAAGTAGTGTCTTTATTATATTACTTGTTTTATTTCACATTCTCACATATCAACCGTTAAGCTGTGGCGTAGCCTTAAGTGACAACTACAACACTGAACAATACCAGAGTAATCTGAATTGCTGACTCATGTCAACTAATCTTCCAGTTGGTATGTGGAGTGTATGGTTGGGTTAGAATGTCAACTGCTTCGTGCCATTGGGATGGACAAAGTTTAAATTTCTTCTATAGCTTTTGGCATGAGGTGTGTGTGTGTGTGGAAAAATGGAGGTATCTTTTCCTTCCCTTGCAGTTTTTTTCTTATAAATTCCAGTTGGTCTTATTGTGCTGGGGTACTTCTACAAACCTACGTATCCATTTTCTTTTCTCGCCCATTTGCAGGGGGCAAAGGATTCTTTTTGGCTTGAGGATGCTTTCTTTTGGTTTGAGGATGCTAATGCTTTGTGGTCCATGTCTGGTGTAATAAGTGCAAGATGGCAGGCACTGACTGGTCCCAGTACTGAACATTCCCAATACAGATTTGAATTATCACATTCTCTTGATTCTTTCTCTCTGTGTGGGGTATGTTACACCCACCCCCTCCTCTTATTTTAGGGATACTTTTAACATTCTTAAATCAGCTTTATTCAATGCTTTCACAACACTCATCATGGAAACATTTGTATATGCTATTCACTGTAAGGTGAGCACTTTTGAAAGCCCTCTCATTTAGAATAAGAGTCAATAAGTATATTTGATTTTAGCCTTAGATGATAACTCCTGAGTGTGGTTTAATATGCACACTGTATTTATTACATGGCAATATTTATTTAAAAAAGGTGGTTACTGGATAAAAAGTGGCTGAAAGGAAAAGTTAACTAGGGCTACAAAAGTGCTCACTTCACAGTGAATAGCCTATAATAACCAATGTAATGATTTGTCTTGCCTACCTGGGATAAGGTCTCATCAGTCCTGTTGCTACATCTGTTCATTGTTCCTTCCATCTTGAAACTTTATACTTTGGACGAGACACCAAAGGCTCTATTCTGTAATTTTAGAATGGTTGGTTACTCACTGCACATATTTATGGTAAATACAAAAACAACATGGTGTTACTTTAAATTGTAGTGCCGTGGGCACTCCTCCAGCTTTCCAGTTCAGAGAGAGAACATTTTAATGAAGTATTTTCGTAACCTATCAGGTTCTGCGATGCCTGTGACAGGAAGCTGTATCCACTCTAATACTGCCTGCGGTGATTTCAGCACCAGGTGACAGCGATTGCTAACTACTTTCAATGGGAAATAAGTCCTGTTTTTCGTGATATTTTAATCCCATACGCTGTTTTCCTGTCACATGATTTCGATACCACACTTTGGGACCGTGTGCAAGGTTCCAGTTCGTTGGCTGACACCCTAACCTTGCTCTCTCATTGGTTGGCGACTCTTCTCGCCCTGGCTTCTCATTGGTGAGAGACTGCTCATGCGCGACTTCTTGGTGGAGGGAGACTTCTCCCCACTACACTCATGTTGCTTTATTATGCCATGCAAGGCCTGAGGATGGAGGACATCAACAGAGGATGCCAGAGACTGCACATCACTGCTTGGGATGACTCGCCTGAGCTGTGCTGATATTCCACTCTCCTTCATCACCGTGGCTATAGAATGAAGTTGCTTTTAACCGAGATTGTATTTTTTTTATATTAACAATTCCTACATCGTCTTCCGCCACATCGCCAAGTAAGTAGATGTATTGACTAAAAGTGTAACCATTTCAGTGCTTGATTTTATTAAATGTTTTAAATTGACTTAGATTATTTCTTATTGAGTGTTTGCGCTCAGCGCTATACCGCTCGGGCATCACAAGCTGGTGGCAACGTTTTGGATAGTTACTCCAGATGGCTGTAACTGAACCCACTTCGAAGGGTTATAGGTTGTAGGTGTTAGGTCGTTGAAAACAGTGTTAGGTTTTCCTCCGACGAATTGAAATTCAGTTTTTTTTTTATTTGCACATTGTGTTATAAATGCAAATTGTAAAGTTGTTATTGAGCTGAGCAGTGTTTCTGAGTGGGACGTTTTACCGTGTCCTGAAGCATTCGGGATCGTACACATTTCAGTTGACGAATCTAAAATGATAGTTCGTGAAAGAGGAGATTTGCAAGATTATAACGAACGCGTGTACTGTAGGAAATCATATTGTTTTAATGTTGAGTATGTCCACGGACCTATGAATAACAGAGTAACTGGTAATGTTGATGATCATGTAAATTTGGAAGATATAACACCACGCACTTGGGTTAGAGTTGAGTATTGCAGAAATTATCTAGACTCAGCTCCACTTCTTTGCTGTATTTTGCGAAAGCATTATGCTAAGATGTTTATAATTTTTCAGAGGCAAGGTGGTAGAGTTTACAATCTACGTACTTTTAACTAGTAGTACTGAGGCACTGAAGGGTTTAGAAGAGTATTCATATAAATTGATGCAGAAATTTTTTTCTAAAGCACACATCTTTTGACTTGTCTCAAGTAGAGCCATTTCTTGCTAAGTTGAATGCATTAACTACAGGTTCAGGAATGGAAATAGCTTTCAAGGGAAAACCAAAGCGATCTTTTCCGACTCCCGCCTATAAAATATACGAGTACGAAAATTCTTCTGGACGGGTAGTGTTGGAAATTGAAATTCGTATAGTGAAGAGGTTTGTACCTCGAGATCGTGTCTATCCAGAATTCGAGATGGAAAGGCTTGGCCTAGTTGCGAACACACAGCATTCAACTTCGCAAGACGCGAATGTAAAACACGAGCAAGCGTCTACTAGTTCTTCACGTTCGGAACATATTGCCATTCCTAAAAGAAAAAATTTGAACACGATTCATGAAACTAAACCCACAAGTGGTAGTACTCATTACGATACTCCGAAGAAACAGATTCACAATCGTAAGACGTGGATTCCTCTTTCCAAATTGAATGAATAAAATTTAATAAATTATAGTAGCACTTTTCTAGTTGACATGGAGGACGAAAGACGTCAACTAGCCCATGCGATATCAACACAAGCTCAAGTACCAGCTCAAGTTAAAGATTTGGCGGTTACTTCATTAGTAGAAAAATGAACTGGCGAAAAAGGTTCGTTACCGGTACACGACTTTCTAGAAAGCGCAACAAGCCTAGGAAATCTTTCAGATAAGGACAAAGTAAGATTAGCAAAAATGAAATTGAAAGGTTTAGTGTCGCATTTTGTTGCGACATTTCCTAGATTAAGAGGGGACATAACATTTAAAATGTTGAAAGATTATTTGAACGACAGGTTCAAGTAAAATCAGCTGTTTCAATTTCATTATTGCATGCTGCACAATGTTAGGCAGAAACATAATGAGGATGTGCAGACATTTGCAGATAGGTGATGTAAATTATGTGAGAAAACATTTCATCATTTAGAAGAGCCTGAGAAATAGGACATTTTGAAACAGGAGACTGGAAAGAGGTTATTAGCAGCTTTCACTGACGGGTTACAAGGTAACATAGGTCAGCAGTTGAGATATAAGATACCATGGACGAAGATATAGTATTAGAGGTTACAGTGGCGCATCAGGAACGCAAAACAAAATTTGTCATCCTCAGAGGAGGAGACAGGTGTATAAGATAGTCTCCCAGCAAACAAGTGTGGCACAGGGTAACGTGAAAAGTGACGAAAATACTTCCATTAACAGAGGTTTTCGAAGAGGTTATAACTCATGTTACTTTGATCGATTGATAGTAGTTACAGTAGAAACATTAGAAAGAGTATCGGAAGCAGGTGTTTCTCCCAAGAACATGAGTTACAGACAAGAACCAAATAATAACTAATATTAGATGTTTTAATTGCGGATGTTTTGGGCACATGATCAGAGAATGCCGAAGTTTGGGAACCCCACAACGAGCCCAAGTACCTAGGAACATAGGGCACGACATTAGAGAAACTGGCGAGAATATAGGTAGTAATCACCCAAACGCGAGAAGCTGAGTGTCGGCCCCGGGCACCACATGGTGGTAACTACAGTTGTAGGGGGAAAAGAAACCATAGTATCAGTTCTGGTCGAGGGCCAGTTTCACTCATTCTTAATTTACACAGGGTCCGATATATCTCTCGTTCAACCTAGAATCAGCGGGAATATTATCGGTGAGGCTCAGTTATGAGCGAAAGGCGTAACTGGGGACTCTCTCCAGATCGCAGGTACCCAGTGTGTAGAATTATGGTAAATGTTATCCATATTGGTTCTTTGTGTGCGCATCAGAGCTTCCTTTCGAGGGAATACTTGGAACCGATTTTCTCCGCTATTATGATGCCATAATCGACTTGAAAGAACTGGCATTGTATTTCAAAAATACATTTGATTTAGATACATATGATTCAAATTGAGAAAGAGCAGCGGAAACAAACTGATAGCGTGGCAATATGTGAACTGGGATCCAGATCTGTGAATGGTAATCAATACAATAAAGTGAAAATTATATAGCACACGATTCTGCGACCAAAATCGGAGACTGATAGATGTTGTTTTGCACACGGCGAGTTGGGATGCTGACTCGAAATCGCTTCTTACCTAACCGACATTGACGAATGTACCAGGCATCCGTGTGGCAAGAGCAATATGCAACTTAATTCTTACCGGTAAGAGCCTCCCAGAGAATGAGGTGTATTGTAGGAGCAGTACGGCTAAAAACTCTATAGGGACATGCAATAGATTCAGTGAGACGAATTTGGAGGACGGGGTGATCGTCCATCAGGTTACCTGTGTAATTGAAAAGAAGGCACTTATGAGGGTGAGTGACGAGTGTGTTATCCCCTTTGTTTTGGTCCAAAGGGATGCGTCCCAGTGTTTCGTTCCTCATCGCGATCACGTCAAAGGGGGAAAGAGGACATGGTGTCCTAGTTGCATGGAAGATGCAGGAGCGACATGTGAAGTAGGCGATCATGTCGAGAAGACTACTGACATAGTAGGTCAAGTTGAGGGTTCAAGGAAACCTCATGGTGAAGGCTCAATGAAACCTCACAGAGCATTTGTAAAATCTATAAGGGTAGTGACAAAAATCGTGAACATTACTAATGGGGCGCTCGTGCCAAAGGGTATGGTAATAGGATTTGCCATACTTGTCAGTGACGTTGCTGGAGTACTATGCGTAAAGGCGTGCCCCAAATATCCGAGAGAAGTTGTATAAGTCTTGGGTCGGAACAAAGTGATTTAGTGTCGCTACAAATAGAACCACTGGAGAAAACCCTCGCAGATGTCCCTAGAAACAAAGATAAAAAATGTTCGCTTCCAGGCTCTGAAGCAGTTAGCCCCTCAAGTTGTGTTAGCCATAAAGTGAGTGAATTAGTTAGCGATGTCACGGAACAAGACATTTTGTCGCTGTGTCCCCAAAATCCGCCGAGATAGTGTATGCCAAGCAGAGGCAGTTCCGATTCCAAATGAAAACCCCGAGTCCTGTCGTAAAAGTTTGGTGTATGATAAAAGTTTAATATGTCGTGATAAAAAGTTGAAATGTCGAGATAATGTGAAATGTCAGAGTAGTGTGAAAATTAGTAAAAACAGAGAAGTTAACTTTGAAAATACGTGCGTAAATGAAAAAATTGGTACCGATGTTAGATTGTTCACGTAAAATGAGAATAGATGGCCAAAATATCTACAGACTCAAGGTAGTCAAAGTTGTGAAACTCGCATGGAAAATACGTGTAAATGTTCTAATAGAGAGAATAAAATATTAAATGTGCCAAATTGTTTAGTGACTCAAGGTAGTCAGAATTTTGAAACCACATGGCACATAGTAATGAATCAGTGAAGCAGAAGGGTAAAAAGTTACTAGAACAACCAAAAGATGAATTTATGGATGAAGGAAAATTGTTAGAGATAAATGAAACATTTCAGTAAGAGTGATTTTAATATAATGTTCCCAGTGTTAATGAAGTTTATGTATATATTTCAAGTGGAAGATAGTTCGAATTTCGGGTGTACAAACTTATTGAAACATAACATCGATACAGGAGAGGCTAGACCAGTAAAGCAGAATCCATACAGAGTACCGCATGCATTGAAACAAATAATTGCAGAGCAAATAAATTACATGCTTGATAAAAGTATATCAGGGAGTAAATCACCATGGTAGTTTCCCGTAGTGATGGTGAAACAGAAAAATAAAAGATGGTTCTTTTAAGATGACATTTTGTATAGATTTCCGTCAGTTAAATAAAGTTATCAAGCAGGATCCTTATCCAATTCCGAATGTCACAGAGATTCCTTGCATGGGTCGAAATTTTTTTCAGCATTGGACTTTGCGAGTGGCTACTTCCAAATTGAGTTAGAAGAAAGTGATAGGGAGAAAACGAGTTTTGCTACATTCATGAAGAAATATGAATTTAATAGACTCCCGTTTGGACTATGTAATACCCCAGCTACATTTGAGAGGTTAATGAAGAATTAAGTTCTAACAGGTTTGTTAGGTGATCAGTGTTTATTATACCTTGATGACATAATATTTAGTAGTACTGTGATAGAACATGCCGAGCACATGAGTAAAGTTATGGAAAGCCTAGAGGAAACTAATTTGCGAATCCAGCCTAGTAAGTGTTAATTTGTTCAAGATAGTGTAGAATACTTAGGGCATGCTATAAGTTCAAAAGGCATAGAACCAAATCGGAAAAATCTACAAGGAATTAAAGAACTCCCCAGACCTAAAAATGTGACAGAAGTTCGCTCAGTGGTAGGTTTATTTCAGTACTATAGGAACTTTGTACCGAATTTCACGGACATAGTGAGACCATTGACGAAATTAACTAGGAAATATGAACCATTAATTTGGGGAGCAGAACAAGAGGAAGCTTTTAAAATGTGAAGAGAAAAATTAATTTCATATCCGATTCTTGTTTGTTCAGATATTTCGCAACCATTTATTGTGAGTACGTATGCTAGTAATAATGCCATAGGCACTGTCCTGTCTCAGATGAGGAACGGACACAAGAAACCGATCGCCTATGCCTGTAGACAAACTCAGTAGAAAGGAATTACAGTACAATAGAAAAAGAATTGTGTGCTTTAGTTTTTGCCACAAAACAGTTCAGAGCGTATATGTACGGACGTAGATTTACAGTTATTACTGATCATGCTACATTGAGATGGTTATTGAATTTGAAAGACCCTAGTTAGAAACTCACTCGATTGGCACGTTGTTTAGCAGAGTTTGATTTTGAAGTAGTCCATAAACCGAGCAAGAAACACTCGAATGCAGATTGTTTGTCGCGAATGTTAAATGCGATAATTTCAGAAGATTTAACTAGAGAAATAATTAAGAAAGAACTGAGGGAAGACGAAACATGTCTAAGTATAATTAATAAGGCAGATAAAGGAAATTTCTTTATTGATAGGGAAGGCATCCTATACAAAAAAGACGAAGATAAAATTTTAGTAGTTTTTCCAAAGTCCCTCGGGGCCAGAGTAATTAGTCATCACCATGTCACTCCATTTTCTGCTCACCAAGGCGTGAAGCGAACTCAAAATCTCCTCAAATCATTGCATTAAATAAAGATGTAGACGAATATATTGTGAGGTGCGATAATTGTCTTAGGAGAAAAAGTATGAAAATGACGAAAGCACCATTAGGTTCTTTACCGCAAATAAATGCACAATTTCAATTCGTGTCTCTAGATATTTTAGGTCCCTTGCCGATGAGTGAGAAAGGGAATAAATATGTGTTGGCATTTTTTGATAATTTCACATGGTATTGTGAAGTGACGCCAATTCCTGGTCAAACTGTGGAGACACTAGCGAAGTATTTTGTACAGCAGATTATTTTAAGGCATGGTTGTCCTCAAAGCCTGATGACAGATCAAGGGAGAAATTTTGTGTCTAGGTTGATGGTAGAGATGTGCAAAGTGTTAAAAATTAAGAAGTTACAGACAACCCCTTTCAGACCACAATGTAACGGATGTGTTGAGAGACTTCATCGAACCCTAGCGGACATGATATCTCATTATGTAGATGAATACAGTAGTAATTGGGAAGAACATCTGCCATATGCAGTGCATACATATAGTATGGTTGCTCATTCAGTGACAGGTTATAGCCCACATTATTTGTTGTATGGGAAAGAAGTTAGGCTACCCCTTTTTGGTGAATAGACTAGTCGCCCTAATGTGTTAGAGGAAGGTATGACAGCCAAGGAACACGTAGAAATGTTGCATAATACGTTAAAAGAAGCACATGAAGTAGCTAGTGAATGGAATAAAGAAGATTTCGAGCGACAAAAAAAAAGTATTATAAGAAATCAAAATCACCTGATATTGAGGTAGGTGATTATGTGTATCTACACATGCAAAGTGTTAAGAAAGGCAGAGAATCTAAGTTTAGTCAGTTATGGCCTGGACGTCATAAAATTTTTAGAAAACTGAGTTCAGTCACATTTGAAGTATCATTAGACAAGAGATAATTTATTGCACACAGTGATAGATTAAAGTTCTGCAGGGCCAAGGAGCTTGTGTCTAGGTAGACACACAACTTGTAGGGAAAAAGCCCCACGGATTATTGATGAAGTAGAAGCAGTTGAAAAATTTTGCGATAGCGAAAGTGATAAAGAATTAAGTGAGGTAAATATTGAAGAAAATATAGGCTCAAAGTCACGCCCAATTATAGCAGATATAACAGAGTTAGTAGAAATAGATGAAGTAGAGGAAATATGTGTTTAATGCCCTAGGGACAGCACCCTCGATGATAGTGATTGTGTTTCGATAATGTAGAAACTGGCGATGCTTGGGAACCGTCGCATTATTTAAAAGGGAGAATTCGTGAGAAAATAGGTCAACCTAGTGTCAGGTATAATTTGCTTTCAAGTGTAAGAAACCCTCAGTGGAAGAGGAGGAATCAGAAATGAGTGATGTGTAGCCTCAGAGTATAATGTAACCTAGAATTTAATGGTAATTATGAGTTCAATGCGTAAAACTAAATAAGAGGTATATTGGTTTGCGATGCAGATCACGCCATATGCGCTGGCATGATTCTGGTCCAAGAAATGGACATCATATTAACAGGAGACAGATGGACAATAGTGCTAGACATACCTATAAGAAAATTGGAGAGTATTGATCAGGAATTTAGGAACCATCTGAACATAATTAAATGGATTAAGTTTTCTGGAAACCAAGAGTTTGAAAGACCATGTTCAGAGATAGATGTTCTTGATGGACTAATTGCAGAATTAGAGGAGGAAGTAAATGAATTAACTCTGATATTACCCAGGAAATCGTCTCGCGATAAGAGAGGTTTGATAGATGCAGGTGGTAGTATTCTGAAATTTATATTTTGTACACTTGCGAATTATTTATGTCCGTATTCACTAAGTAACTAGTGAGTTGGGGACGAGACAAGAAAAATTAATTCATATAGTAGAGAAACAATCAACTTTCGTGAAAGGGATGAATGCCAGAGCAGAGAAAAACTCGAAGGATGTAGGAATTTTAGCAAAAGAGTTAGCAAAAGTAATAAAAACTTTGAACCACATGACTGCTTGGAATACTTTAATAGTCTCAGTGATTGAAAGAAATCACAGAATAACAATTAGCAATTTAGGGGAAGCACTTAAATACAGTAGTTTGCTGAGAGAATTAGAATTAACTCTTCAATCTTATAAACAAGAGGTAACAAAAATAAAAGTGGCATTGGATATCATAGCAACAGGTAGGTTACCCACTTTGTTATTAACTCCAGGAAATTTGTCAGAAATTATTCGAGGTATTGCTCTTAAATTACCCGTGGACAAGACTTTGATAGCAGGAACTGATTAAGATCAAGTTTACAATTATTATGAAATAACGACGGTACATGTACTTGCTACAATTGATAGTATGCAGATGATAATTGAGTATCCTTCGATATCAGCGAATAGGTATTTCACAATTTATAGAGCTCACCCTTTTACTGTGTTTGAGAGAAATTTAGAGAGATACGTTCAGATAGTGCCAGATGGACTCTATATCGCTCTGTCAGAGAACAGGAAGTTCTATACATTAATGTCTGAAGCAGACATGAGTCAGTGTAAAGGCGGGAATAATATAGTTTGTCCAGCTAATGTCCCGACGTTTTCCATAAAGGTTCCAAATTGTCTAGTGAATGTAATATTGTCACAACCTGGTTACGATTATAAAATTGTTTAAAAAAGAAGTTCTAGGTAACTCATTCGTACCAGTGTTTATTAGATCAGTAGATGGTGATAGTTGGATTTATTCAGTACCGGGAAAGATGAAGTTACTAAAATGTATCCTTATGAAAAGAGTGAATCACGAATGGTGGAGGAGTGGATCTCAGCACAGGGAGTCATGTCCCAGGTAAGCAGTTGTCTGATAATTAATGAGATAATTCAGTTATTACCACACTGTAACAAGTTAAGACATATCAAATACAAAGTGAATGGTGTCAAGTTCTCTCCAGTTCAGTCCTTATTAACAAATATTGAACAAGTGTTCGTTGCATCCATGAAAGCTGACTTCAATATTAGTCTGTCAGAGCTAAATACTGAAGAAGATGTCGAGTTGAATCATCTCATGTCGGAAATTCATGATTTAAAACATAGAAAGGTTCTGAGTCAACACATTGAACGCCACAGTCACTACTTGATGGGGTTCGTTATAATGGGATGTCTGGTACTCGTCATCTGGTTCCTGAAATGGAGCCTGTGTGAGACACTGACCAGGTGTTCACATGTCTGCCTCCCACGTCGGAAGGTAGCTGAGATCACAGAGCCTGCCCAACTTCCCGAGGATCAAGCAGATATCATGGAGATGTGTGCTGTTACAAGCACAGTTTCAGCCCCGAGGATGGCAGCCACTACTTGCTTTAAGAATTCCATAATACATCGAAGTGATTGACTGTTGATGCCCAAAGGCAAAAATTAAAGTAGAGTCAGTGAAAAGTAGAGTATTGTGCGTGTAATTTTGAAAATTTAATGCTACAGCAAGTAATATTTCACTAGGAATCCGATATTCCAGAGAGCAACAAACATAAAATGTCCCAATGTGTTTATTCAATTGTTATATTGTAATGCAATGATTGAATGTTTTTTGAAGATAATTTAACTCAAGCATGAAAACATTTTAAGTTTAATCAATGAACACAAGATACATTGTGTAATGAACATATATATTTCATAATAATAAAATTATGATTGAACTATTAAACGAAAAGTAATAGACTTGGTACGCAACACAGAGCTGTGACAAATATTTGTAAGAAGTGTTGATGTTAAATGTTATCCAATGTGTACATTGTGTATGAGATTTGTTTCAGCTGCATTTTGGAAAATTACAAAGGCGAACTTAAATAATGAGGAAGGTGACATGGTTCTCCCCATTTTGAGTTCAGTTAATTTTAAAGTTATTTGAAGGAATAGTAATTAACTCATTCCCTTTTTATTAACTTTTATGATTCAGTTGACTGCGAATATGGAAGCAATTTCATAAAGCTTCAAGAAAGAAGACTCCTGTGTCTACATCGCTGCTATACCAATGGCTGTTAGGTAGTCGACCAGAAACCTGTATTTCCGTTGCTGGTGAGTATGCATCCTGTGGTTTCTGATAGAGCAGTTGCACTCCCAGACTCTATACTTCAGCCTCACTTTGATGACCGACTCACATATAGCTTCAGCCACATATCTTTCTAAAGTCTTGCTCAGCCCGAACAAAACTTTTCTAAAAGAGGGAGTGATGTAGTGCCGCAGACACTCCGCCAGCTTTCCAGTTCAGAGAGAGAACATTTTAATGAAGTATTTTCGCAACTTATATCAAGTTCTGTGGTACCTGCGACAGGAAGCTGTAGCCGCTCTAATACTGCCTGCGGTGATTTCAGCACCACGTGACTGTGATTGCTATCCACTTTCGACAGGAAATATGTCCTGTTTTTCATGATATTTTAGTCCCATGACTCCTGGAATCATTCGCTGTATCACGCACTATTTTCTCGTCACATGATTTCGATACCACACTTTGGGGCCGTGTGCAAGGTTCCAGTTCAATGGCTCATGCCCTAACATTGCTCTCATTGGTTGGCGACTCTTCTCGCCCTGACTTCTCATTGGTGAGAGACTGTTCATGCGCGACTTCTTGGTGGAGGGAGACTTTTCCCCACTACACTCATGTTGCTTTATTATGCCATGCATAGCCTGAGGATGCAGGACTTCAGCAGAGAATGCCAGAGACTTCACATCACCGCCTGGGACGACTCGCCTGGGCTGCACTGAGACTCCACTCTCCTTCAACACAGTGGCTATAGAATGAAGTTGCTTCTAACCGAGATTGTATTTTGTTTTATATTAATAATTCCCATGTCATCTTTCGCCACATCGCCAAGTAAGTACATGTATAACTTCCACATGGAATCATCCAGAGGTGGTGGTGCATTGGCTGGGGTGCTCATCTCCTACCACAGTAATCCAGATTCGATACCCGGCGGGTTCACTCCCAGATTTGTGCATGTGGGAATCGTAATGGACGATGCCACTTGCCTGCGGGTTTTCTTGGGGTACTCCTGTTTCCCCCACCCTTGCATTCCAGCACCACTCTACCTAGGGTTTCATTTCATATCATATCTGGGGATGACAGGCAACTACGGGTCCCAGCTGGAAAGTCCGTCACTCGGTGAGTGTTGCCTTGCCTTGGGTTCACTCCTCACTCAAGTTTTCTTTCTATCCAGAGGTGGTTGCATGACTTTTTTTTTTTAATTCTGAAATTTTTATTGTTAATCATTTTTGTGTATAAATTAATAATTATAAAAAAAAAATTTCTGCATTCTAATAAAAATGACAGTGATTTTTTGAACATGCAGATGCAATATTTTCAGAACGATCTCAGAATGTAAAAGAGCCGGAGACTTGAAACCAAAACCAATTTGTAGCTTAAAAAGTTTTCCTGTACATCAATAAACTTTACCCTATTTCTAATCAAAGCAGCACCATGATGTGAGGAGTGGCGGTAGAGTGACACCTTTTGCTCAGAACTCCTCGAGCCATAAGGATCAATAGGCTGTGTTGGGAACATTACGATCAAGCAAGCTTTTGCTCTACACAAGGTTTCTGTCCTCGCTGAACTAACCTCAGGACACCTACTTTATGTGACAAATTTGACAGTTTACAGATTACGACCAGCTCACAAGGGAAATACTTTTGAGCGTGACAAATTTTTCTCACTTCTGCAAGCACCCGCAACCTTTTTATCTTTCAACCCCAGTTTTTTGTTGCATTTGTTCTACTAAATTACTTCCGCCAGTGTGGCAGGTCGCCAGGGTGCCATGACGGAAAATGACGTACTCCTGCCTCAAGTTTTAGTGACTTGAATTAATGATGAACTCTGTAGCACTGTTCTAGTAATCTGCCTGGCTCTTATAGCTAACTGTCCATGTCTCTGCATTTTGAAGAATGTGAACTGCTTAACTTGAATAACTCTTGAAGCAGTGTATCCAACCTTTTTTTTTTTGCTTACTGTGGCACTTTTACTCAAGTCTCATGTTTCTGCAGAGTGTGTGAACCAAGCTGTGATTTCCAGTCGTCGAATTTGATGTCTGCGATGTTATATTGTAATGAAATAGTATATTGTCATGTGTTTATCTACAGATTCATACAATTTGATAGTTTACAAGAGGTTTATCATTCCTTGTCAATCATAAATTTTCATCCTATGCACATAGAATATCATTATATACAGGTTCTCTTTAATAAAATAAGTACAGAAGCTGCAATTTAAATAATTTGCAGTGAAATTTCATGCTACGAAAAGATGTGGAACAAAATTGCCCTACAGCTAAAAAAATGGCCTAGCAAATAATTCCTTAAAGAAAATGGATGTAAAAGTTTCCTAGGAAATTTACTGAGATAAGTATTTACAAAAGACATTTTACTCAAGATGCATGCTAAGCATGAATTTTAGAAAAGTAATTTTGGGCATGGTTTTTTTTAATACAGTGGCCAAACCTGAAATACTATGAGTGAAGTAAATTTCAAAATTTTTGTCAAGTACTTTTAATTGCATTATACAATAAAATTTGTTACAACTAACCCAGATATTTCTTTTATTTCTTGTTAAGAGCCTGCCTTGTTACTTGGCCTATAAAACATGTCATCAAGGAGAATGGAGAAGGGGAGGGAAAAGGAAATGTATCCGCTTGTAATATTACATGAGGCAATACTTTTGCCTTGGTTTATACATGTCTACTGTATCCCAATTTTTGAACAACAATTGCTTTCTTGTTCCTCTCATCACAATATGTGCATCCCCCTTGCCTCCTTAAATTTTTTATGGCGACCCATTGTGTAAAATGGACCCCCTTGTGGGTACCCCTGTCATGTGAGGCTTTTGCATGTGTATGCTAAAAATGTTTTAATCTACACCATATCCCATTCTCTGCTGCACATAACATTGTGGTCCCAGAAACTTCAGTCACATAATTTTTGAACGCCAAGCAGGAAAGCAGCATTTCTTTCGCCATATTTTATTTAATTAAAATTATAGACCTACTTCTGCTGTGAGTTTTTACCCCCTTCATATTTTTTTTAGTTTTTTTTCTATGCCAAATTCACACAGAAAAGTCTCTCTTCCTCTTGAGTTCCCAAACTTATGCTTAAGTTTGTTGAAACATGGTGGTGCTCACAACATACAAAATAGGCTTTTAACTTTGTTAAATAAGCAGCTAGATAAATTTTTCTGAGGCATCTGTCTGCCTGTTTGGTGGTCTGTGCTGTGTACAGCAGTATAGTTAGTGTTGGTCTAGCATGTGTGATCCTCGAATATGAGTTTACATTAAAGTTGAACTTAAGCACTACTTTTCATTACTATTTTAAGTTATACGAAAGCAAGGTTAACAAAATAACTTTTCGATACTCAATTGGTATAAGGAATTGCTAAACTTGTAACCTATACCATAAATATTGTTTCTTTAATAACAACTTAAATATTAATCGGATGGAATTGTTAAAGCATCATAACTGTTACAGTATATTTTACCTTCATACATATTGTATGTGTTTGCCTCCGTGGTGTAATGGCCAGCATTCTTGCCATTCATTTAGGAGATCTGGGTTTGATTCCCGGCATTGCATCCTTCGCTCACCTGCTTGCTGTGTAAAGCAATTTCAAATCAATTTTAGTGCTTCAAAGTTTCCTGCTGTGTGATGTTGTCTGGCATCTTTTTTAAAACCAATTTTTCAACTTTCAACTTGATATCAATATAAAAGATACAGTAAACTCCCGATTGTGCAGACAGTAACAAATTCACATCAATATTCTTGGGAATCGTCAAAAAATTCACCAAAATTTAAGACGAAACAAAAGATTGTAAGCAAAAACACAAGAAATCACAATCAAAGTTCATTTTAAAAAATTATGTTTGTTGGCATGCAGCAGTAAAATATTTGGGTCATTTTGTTGTTAATGATAGGCCACAATTGTAAAACAAAAATCATTTGACAAAAATCAGTTGAAACCTTTGTTAGAAAAACATGTTAGGCAGTGCATGCAACTCGTGTTATAAAAAGTTTTGTTTGGGGTAATTCTCTTACCCACCCCCGTACAACGCATCATATCAGTGCATAGCTATACTCGTTGCTATGCACATAACTCATAAAGATTGGGGATGGCTAACACAGCCATCCCCAATTTTTATGAGTATTGATTTTATGAGTGTTGAGGTCATTCTTGAAATTCTACAAGTTGAAGGAAGAATATGAACAAACAGCAGGACAGGACAGCTCATGTTATCCCTCCACAGGTTCCTTTACCCCACCCAATTGGTTACGAGAGGAAAGGCATGTGAATGTCGTGCTAGTTGCTAAGTAACTATCTTCCACTCGCCAGCCTTTTAAGGGGATGAAACAAAATCACTGGAGGACAGCTGAAGCTTATCCCTCCAAGCAGGATGTTCACAAATTTACATTTATGTTCACTGCACTCCTTGTGGGTACCATGTACCATAGATTGTACATAATACAAGGCCATTTTATTTGGCAGTCATCAACTTTTGAGGTGATTAATAATATTTAATTGAAAAAAGATGCAATTTTTGAGACAACTGCAAATAAATATGGTAATTAAGATTTGCTTTTGACATTCATTAATTAGTAATTCAAAACCACATCTTCTAATTTTCATCAAGGTCTCTCTCAAAATAAATTAATATTTCAACAATAAATCCTTGGATTTTCCTGCAAGATGCCATTGAAAATGGATTTTGCTCTCAATAAAACTTTTTGCACCACACAATTTTCAAACATTTTTGATAAAGGAAGTCAAGTGCACATGTTTGGGGTATCGTTTTGTGACCCGCATGCCTCCACGCCAGGCGGCAATTACTCTACTGCTCTTGCGTACCTGACCTTCAGAAAAAAGGATCAGGATAAGGGTGGGGAAAACATACTAAAACACTCGTAAAAATTCACAGCATAACACAAAATATAGGAAATAATGTCTGTTATTTCGAGGCGAAATGTCTTAGTCCAGGATGGGAAAACCCAGGTGCTACCCCTACAATAAGAAAACATCAAACTCATTTGATATGCATTTACTACCCAGATTTCTCAAAATTGGCATGCTAACATTAGTATTACAAGTGTTCCTTTTTGGTTTCTGAAAAACACTCAATTTACAGAACAATCACTTAGAAAACATTTTAGTATGCATGTTGATTTTCAGCAACATTCATTCTACCGTAACATTCAAATTAACCTTGAATCCCGCATAACAAACGGGCCAATTTCATAAAAAATTTCATCCAGAAAACAGCATTAATACGCACTACCCATAAAACATTCAAAATCTCTTAAAACATTATTGCAGCTTTACCACTAGAATATCAAAAATGGGTTTCATCTCCAGAAGCTTCCACTTTACACAAGTCCCTCATTGGCACCTACAAAACCTACTTAGTTTTCCCCTGCACATCATACAAGCTGTTTAACTAAACACTTTAAAATATCCAGTAAAATACTTAACATCCACAGCCCAAAATGTACATTCTCATAGTTACAGTTTACAGACATGCCCTTAATTAAATTACAAACAATTAACACTGAAAAATACTGTCGACGAGCGGGTAGGTGGTCTCAAAAGTGAATCCACATTTCCCCATGTTCTCCCTCTTGGTCAAGGTTTTCACCAGCCCTAACATACATCCATCAGCCCACAAAACATCAAAGAAAAATGACATACCATTGCGATGGCCTGAGAATATGCTCCCAATGTAGACACGCTTAAGTGATCCATATTACCATCACAAACTACTGCACACACTCAAACTCAATCTGTACCACAATATTGCATTCATTCCCCAGCCCATTCCAAGAGTTCAGTTTTACAAATTCCCTGATTCCAAAATCCCATACTTTTCCCAAGATTTCGAAGGTTCCCAGGCCAGTACCCCAACTACCGAAAATTAACCCCTGAACACCCACGTCCCAGTTCTTCCCGATCCTGCGTTCTACTCTTACTCCACCGCTCCACCGCAAGCTTATGTCAATGTTCACTGCTTGTCGAACGTGACAGTAACGAGTCTCGGCATAGGGAGGTCCCCTGGAGACAAAGTTCGAACTAGCACTTCTTTTCTTCGATACTTCTACTCCGGAAACCCCTCGCACCGACTACTAATCAATTCCTCGGTTCTTCAGCCCTATTTCAAACTGAAGCCTTTTGGCAACCTCACGTTTACAACCGTATAAATCCCGTTCACAACCAAGTCCCAAAACTATTGAAAACTCCAGAGGGCAATTACCATCAACCCAACACTTAAAAACAGCAAAGTTCCCACAACACGTAATTCTGAGTCCACATTCAATGCTATCAAAATCTAAGTCCCAGCGACTCGTGTTCTCCATCCGAGTCCCACTTCTAAACGGGCAAAACCTAAGTCCAATGATTCACATTAACAGGCTACGTTCAACGTCCGCACAGCCAAAAACTAAGTCCGTCGACTTGCAATTATACAAAGTTCAACGTCCACATGGCCAAAAAATAAGTCCGTCGTCTTGTGATTTTCAGGCTAAGCTCAACTTCCATGCTGCCAAAAACGAAGTCCCTCGTCTTGCATTTTTCAGACTAACTCCCACAGGTGAGCTACTATAATCTAAGTCCGACAACTTGCATACTTAACTGACATTCTGACGTCGTGATGCTCACTTCTCATTCAATGGGTGGCACACCTCAGAGGATCCCGCTCGCCGACGGGGACGCGTCTCCCCCAGCACCCGACGGACCTCCCATATATACCACGCCAGATCCTCTACTTCTAGGGTACACCCACCTCGAGACCACCACCCAAGCGCCGCCTATACGATCTGCGCACAATTTTTTCGCTCGACGTGACCTCTTTATTAGCACAATAAACACTCAAATATCTAGTGCAGGAAAACTGGCGGCACCTTGTTCATCGTGGAGCAGACACACGCTCCTAAGTGGCCGCCGTAAGCACCCCGCCACACATTCCCGCCGTGAAGGCAGTCGTTCCATAGGCATTCGTAAAATTTGAAATCACACTACATATTATGTAAGGAAATTTCACACAATTCGTGGCAGAACGTAGCCGTCGCACTTTTATTCGGAAGATGTCCAACTATTGAATTAAATTATACAAAAGGACAGGAATCCCAGTACTCACAGTCTCTTACTTGTCGATAGGCACACGCAAAGTAGGACGACACATTTTTTTTCACGCGGTTGCACGATCACGACGTTTTGCTGACTAAGCTAGCTTCGTCAGGCAACGAGTTGTAGGAGTGTCATTCAACTCGCCACCTGATGAAGCTGGCTTAAACCGAAACATAGCGATTGCGCAACTATGTGAAAAAAATGTGTCGTCCTACTTTGTGTGTGCCTATCGACAAGTACTAGACTGTGAGTTTTTGGATTCTTGTCCTTTTATATATTTTAGTAGTCTAGCAGTCTATTTCCAATCTTAACTAACATATTGAATTAAATTAATATTTCACTTTGAAATCACAGTTTTCTGCTAGATATAAGTAAACAGGCACACTGATAAAACTTTGCTGCCCAATGTTTTTAAATTTTTTCAAGTGGCTATTAAGTACATGCTTCTCTGGTATAACGGACTTGGAAGATGTCTGCCTATTAAATATAATAAATTTTTTATTTTAAAATGTATTGGTTTTACACCAGAGATGATTAAATACACTTTTAAAGGATTTTTCTTGTTATACATACCACCTTTGCTAAGAGACCATTTCTATTGTTTGTATTATAACACACACATGCATCTGTTTTGATTTCAAACTCTGTCGCTTATTGTTTCAGTCCCAATGACAAAAAGGGAAACATCCATCTTAAGAGGGATACTCATCAGTCACTAGCAGCAGCAGCAAGATGAACCGGATTACTTATTTAGTAGGAGACTATTTCTTACTATGTGAATTGGGAAGGGGGATAGACACATGGGACCAGGTTCTTCAGTCTAGCTGCCGTTGTGCAAGTTCAGTTGTTGGCTTAGTGTGTATTAGCTTAGAGACCGGCAACCACGCCAGTAACCACACTGTTACATTTCAGATAAATTACATCTACAAACATCACATTGGTGCCATTTATAACATTTCAATTGAATCAGATATGGAGAACTTAAGTTGATTTAGCAAGTAGAAATTCTTTTTACCATTTTATTTTCTTTTTGTTAATCTTCTCCAACGCATTACACAAATTATTATTTCATCTTCTCAAACAAATTCAACAATTATTTTTAACTTCTCAAAATCTAAATTCAATAATTACTACTCATTTTACATAATCAATTAATAAACTTTTCAAACATCTTGCAGCACTTATTTCTCAATAATTATATTTCTTTTTCCATATACACGTCCATCTTTGGAGGTGGTGAGAATTATTCTGTCAGAAAAAAAAGTTATATCTTACTTATGTTGTCTCTTGTCCTCCGATTGGCTGTCGTCTAACCATGACGCATCTCTCCACGGATCAACAGTGATGATGGGGGAGAACCAGGATAATTTTTTAATTTAGTACTGTTGTTTAATTCATATTTAATGCTGGCCACCCTCTAGGAAGGAAATGAAAAATAACAAACAAAATATTAATACTGAATACCATCTAGAAACAAATAGAAATACCTTATATATGATCTCTATGTCAAAACAATATTAAAATTACCAAAGATTATATTGGTAATGCATATAATAAAACTTAAATTGGAATTGATATTAAAGAAAATGACAACATAAGCAAGAACTCTGTAATCATGTATAATTATAATACCTATGACTAATGTTAAACATAACCCCTAAGAATTGCAGTGTTACAACACTGCAGAAAACACTTACGAACACACTGCCCCTTGTCCATGGTGTTCTAGTTGATAAACAATGCTTTCTACCACAACTGAGTTCAATTCCCATAGGGTGGTTGTGGCTTTTTGCTTATGGGAAACATAGCAGATTTTGGCATTTGGTTTTCATGAGGTATTCCTGTTTTCCACCATTAGAATTCAATTGCTGCTTCATCTCCATATTTTACCGCCTTTATTAGTGAGTATTTGTAGCCTGTGCAAGGTGCCGACTCTTCACAACCCACTTGGCTTAGTTTATTTTCTCTCACCCAGGTTATAGAGAAATACAAAACAATATGAAGCCCAGGTGATGTTTTTGTCCTAATCTAGCATTGCTATTTATTAAGTGTGTGTTCCGAAGTAAGGACGGGAGCCAAATGTACCCCAGGGTTGAGCAGAGCGGGATTTGGGCAGCCATGGTCATGATTGAGGCCATATGACTATCTCTCTGAGTGTACCTGTAGCTGAAACTATAGCATAGAAAACCCTCTTGGCAGGAAAGAAGTTCAAAACTTGTTCATGTATTGTTGGAATACTATGGGAAATGGAGGGTGTGGAACCTATGCTCTTTATTGGTGCGTTGTGAAATGCTAGATCAGAGGGGGCGAGGCTTACAGGTTTGAGCACCCTTTGCTGCAACAATTAAACAATACCAGTTTGTTGTTCAATTGCAGAGGCCACTAGCAATATTCTCTCACTTATTTGCACAGCAATATTATGCTGCAGCACAAGCAGAAAATGTGAGTAAAAATCCAGTGATGCAGGCGATTGGACACAGCTTCCAATGTTGGAGTGCATAGCTTCTGTCATCCATTTAAGCAATAAAATATCCTTCCACCCAGATTTCATTGCAACAAGTTTCTTATCTCCTCCAACTAATGGCCAGTTGCACCATTGTGATTCAAAACTCGATCCGAGATCATGTCTGCACTTGATCCAAGATCGACACAGAAAACTGTTGCACCATTCGAGTTCAGAACATGACTAGAGAATGAGATGAACTTCATTTCGGGTTCAAAATCTCAATCCGAAATCAAAGAAGTGTCTAAAAGTACTGTTAAATGTATTTATTTCCAAATATAAACATAGTAATAATATTTTAATCTTTTAAAAATGGATTCAGTTCTATTTTACTGTTATAAAATGTAAATTGAGATATTTTACAAAGGCTTAAGATCAAATGCATTTATTTAATAGAAGATGTATTAATGTTTTGTAAAGCGAGAACAAAATTTATGCTCATCCCTTCGAGAAAACTTAACATAAAACTGGAAAAACCGTTCAGAATATCAGAAACCGTCCCAATTTTCCGCACAAGCTAACTATCACACCAAATTTTTTGATCACGAAAGATTATCCGTAGCAGACACATGTAGTTTGAAAATACGCCAACAGATAGTTGTTAACTCAATTGGGGTTTTTTTTTATACACACTTGAATATTATTCAGTAAAATTCGTACAATTATTTTACTAAAAACAGATAAAACATTGCATAATCTAGTTCTATGTACGCTACCATTTTTTAATAGCATTGGTATTAAAAATAAAAAACGTGTGCAAAGTTTTTCCAATCAAACATAATTAAAATTGAAATTTTGCAGTACATTCAACTGTATTATATAGTAAAAAATATTCTTAGGGTCTTCCAGCTGATTATTTTTTTATATTTAATTTGTTTTCTACCAACTCAATGATTCGTGTTGTCTCCTTTTTTGTAAAAATTATTTCTTTTCGAACCACTTACAGCTTCATCCATATTTTATCTCTATAAAATAAACTAATTGGCAATTGCAGAGACTTTATAGAGAATATTAGGTAAACACACAGATTACAATATCAAAACTTTGTACTGCTAGAGCTGGCATAGCCTTGGTGGCGCTAGTGTTGACTTTAATAACTTTCGCTTAGTGTCTGGCTACAATCTCCTTGCTGACTTGGGTACCCCTTTCTTTTTACTGCCTTCGCCTTCTCCTTCTTTCCTCTCTATCTGTGCCATAATGCTTTTACGTAACTGTCGTGAGCTTCGAGGAAGCTTTCAAGATCCTGGGTGCCCTCAAGGGTCTGCTGAAACTGGAAGCTCTCCATCTGCAGCACCTGTCCCATCAGGTAGGCTAGCACGCTGCTCAGTGTGTGCATGAGCCAGAAGCACAGTAGCATTAGGCGTCTTGTGCATGCTGTAGAGCCTCACATATATTTAAACCTCGAATGGTTCAGTAAGTGTAATGCCCATCTGACTTCCAGCAGGAACTGAAATACTCTGTAATAACATTTCAAGTTCTCTTCATTCAGGAAGAGATATACAGGCCAGTCCACCCTGTAAATTATCTACACTGTGTTGATGATGGCCATGGCAGAGACACAACAGGCTGCAGATCAACCACTTCTAGCTTCAACATGCTGGAGCACAACTCTTTGACTGTCTCTTTATCTACAAAGTCTGCAACAGCGAAGCGAGAGCTGAACTCAAGAAAGTGTTTATCAACACAGTTCACCAGCTGGTCAAGACAGGGAGTAGGTGTTGAGGACCCCATGTTCAACCTGCACGAAGATGCTGGTGGCAAAGTGGTGCATAATGTCCCCAGCCTCATTGAGGACAATGTGTCATATGAGGGAGAAGTGCATGGGCAGGAGCAGCTCTTGCAGCAGTATGTGTCGCGCTACCTGGCACGTGGCCATGTGGCACTCCCCTAACAGCTGCGCTAGGCAATCTTGAAGCAGTTGCTGTAATGACAGCACTGTGCTCACTGCAAGCCTGTTGAGCCTTTTGAAAGCTCTGGTTGAGCAGGATCCTCCATCTTGTATGTATACTTAGGAAATAATGGCTGACACTGTGAATCTGCATTGGATGAACATCCGAAAACAGATAGGAGGTAAGAGTCGTCCAGCTGTATTATGTGTTCCGGAAATTCGAAAAATGTAGAATCTTGCTTTGCTTCATCAGACACTATTTTCAAATCATTATCAGAGTCGGATCTG
This sequence comes from Dryococelus australis, assembly GCA_029891345.1. Classification (NCBI taxonomy): domain Eukaryota; kingdom Metazoa; phylum Arthropoda; class Insecta; order Phasmatodea; family Phasmatidae; genus Dryococelus; species Dryococelus australis. Next base: position 102,935,999 of record CM056995.1, on the reverse strand, counting down.
GATTCAGCATCACTGCTGTCAGGCTGGATTTGAATCAAATCAGTAATTACTCTCTCAATCAGGATTACTGGCAGCATATCCGAGTCTCCAGAGAGTTTAATGAATAATTCACTGCATGGTCCTGGCTATTTTCCGATCTCAGCAAAGTGATTCATCTTGTGCAAAAAGACAATAGTCTTGCCAGCCTGCAGCACACTGTTGCCGAATACTTGCAAGTTGGGTGCAGGCTTGACTTCTTTTTTCTCGGAAAAATTTTCGAACTGCCTTATTTCAAACCCTTCATCCAAGTACGTGGAGTTCAAGGTGCTGTGAAACTTTGGAATGATGAATTCCTGACACATATCTTCCAGCTGTCCTCCAGTCAGCTACATGTTTGCAATCTGCAGGTAGGGAGATAAAACTTTCATGAAAATTGACATAATTATGGATGCTACAAGGTCGTCAACAGCAGTGTCCAGTTCCTCAAACACCACACGCCACATGCAGGTAAAGACTGTTCACAATAAAGTGAGCACTTTTGAAATCAATGTTAGAAAAAAGTCACTTCCCCTACCTGTATAAATATATATATTTAACGGGCGCAATGAGTGACGTATGTCCAGTAAAGTTGGTAACAATAGAGGGGAAAGTAGTTCCATATATTAACGTTGAACAAAAAGTGTTAGGTAACCATTTGTAATAACTTAAATAATTTCTCTCATTTTTTGTATTTTTTAATGCATCGAAGTGTAAAAATGAGCAAATTTGTACAATACTTTTATAATAATTCCACAGTTTTACTTTACTGACGCATGAATAAAGTGATGAGACCCATGGCAATGTTATTTTCATATAAGGCGGAACAGTACACAAAATGTTTACAAGTAGATCTTAAGCAGGACTTTCAAAAGTGCTCATTTTACCGAGAACAGCCTATAGCACGAAGCCAGTTGGAGAGCTTTCCCATGGAAATAGAGTTGCCCGCCTGTGCAAAAGGTACAGAGTTTGAGATCATCCAAGAAGGGATGCTTCACAGAAAGCAAAGTATTAGGTTTTTCTTGCTTTCACACTTCTGCCTGAACTCACACAACAGCCTTCCTCAGCCTACTGATGTATAAGTCAACAGCCAAATAGTAGAAGGCTTCGTAAGTGAGGGGTGGCATCTTGTATTCATCAGCCCATATGGCAGTCTGCAAACACTCAACAAAATCCAGCATCTCTTTCAACATGTCGAAGTACTCGCACATTTCTTGCAGGAACTTGCTGAATGTTTGCAGGGTGATGCTCGGAATGGTGACATCAGATTGGACGCATAACCTGCCCCCAATCTGTATGAACACACATGTCTACAGGCTCCTACAGCATAAAAAGTACTTCCAGCACTACTTTGTACTCACTGAGGGTGTTTACTACTTCTGCACCAGCTATGGTACTTCCATTCTGCGACACATACTCGTTCCACATATTTGCTACATTGAGTCTGGAGTAGCTGCAGCCGGGTTTGCTGATGCTCGACGAGGAACACCAGTTGTGCTGCACGTTGTTTGCTAGCCACTCCTTTGACAACAGGCACTGCTTTATCAAATCACATTTGTTTGGTGCAGTGCTACCCACACAGGGCGGGGCAGACCTATCATTCGACTCGCTGCTTCCTCCCGCAACAGGTGGCAAATCACAGTTCGGTGCAGCACTACCCACACAGGGAGAGGCAAACCCATCATTCGACTTGCTGGTTCCTCCCACAACAGGTGGAAAATCACAGATGTTCGGTGCAGCACTACCCACACAGGGCAGGACAGACCCATCATTCGACTCATTGGACATTTCGAAACCCACTCGGAATATAAAACAAGTATAAACAACAGAATGAGAGCAGAGTCGCGCACAGTTTTTGTGTACAACTACTGTACAAGAATTCCATACAACTCAGGACAGAACATATTTATTTAACATCAAATAGCCTACGATACATTTTGAATCTCAGAATTCATACATTAAATTTCATTGTTAAACCAATGGGGCATTCCTTGCAACAATTCCTACACCTAAAATTTAAACATTTTATTACCACTAAAGGTTCTATTTTAAATATCAATTCATATCTATTATCCATTTTTCATTAATTTTACAACTCTTAAAAAGGCGTGCCTTCTCGCATAACACGATAGTGAAAGAATAACTAGTCAGAAAAGGGTTTAGATAACGAGGCAATAGCTCACTCAAAATTGGAAATCATAACATGTACACAAGCCACATTAAATATTAATCAATAACCCAAACATTTTAGTGAATGGCCTGATTCAAAATTGTAATCATTCAACAAGAAATTTAGGTAAATTTAGGTATTCTTCAACTGGTTCAAATCAAACCTTACCAACAGATAAAAGGAGATGAATCCCTTTCTGAATTTGCAAACACTTTTTGTTACAAGATAAGTACATATATTAGGAACAATATGCAAAAAGTACCATTCAAATTTAACATTATTTATTTTACTTGTGTGCAAACAACTGCAACCAAATAGTGATGTGTACCTAGCTCGTGGTTACCAAGCCTTCACAACAAAAACTTACCATATAGGGCCAAATTTAATTATACAAGCTCCAAAACTTATAGAGCGTACTTCCATATGCATTTTCAACTAAGTTAAAGCCTCAAGATATTTTTTCTATAAGATACAGTGGTCTCATAGCTACACAAACATTTGTTTATCAAAACACAGGAAGTTGATAAAAATTCCACACTGATAATTAAAAACTTGGGAGAAGGAGATCTCTAGGTAAGCTACGCCTTCCCCATGAAAAGGGTGCATTGCATAGGCCCATACAAACATTTTATAACAACTATCGTGGTAAGTATCAATACTGACAGCTTCCTATATACAAGTCCCATGAATACTACCATTGCATTTATAAAGCGAGGTCCATTTGCTATTTTCAGACGAGCTTGTATGACCTCAGATTATGAGTAGATTAATTTAACCTCCAACAAGTTGTGGTATCAAGCAAACACAAACTCAGGGAATCCAATTCGACGACATACCAAAACCTGGGAGACTGGGCAAAGTTAAGTTGATAGCCAAACATGGAGTTTTCCTTAAAACCAAAATAACAAACTTCAATTTAGAATACCTGGCCCACAAATCACCCTAATTATTCCAGCAAATTACCTTCCTGCCAATGTCAGCTAACTGTTGTTCCACTCCACAATTTACCTATTTCAGGTGTTGCAGTCATGTTGAACATTGCTCAAATCGTAACAATCTGCAATCGTCGTGGCTTCCTCACACACTACGAACCTAAGTTCGTACAATGACCCAGATCAACCAATGCTGCAAATACATAGTATGGCAGAAGACCTATAGATGTTACACAAGCGAAGTTTACCAGAGTATGAAGCGCGAGAGCAAGTGCACAAGGTATTAAATAAATTCAAAAAAAGCAATATGGCGCAGATAGAGGATGGGAAAAAGGGAGAAGGCAAAGGTAGGAAAAAGGAAGGAGTACCCAAGTCGGCAAGGAGATTGTAGCCAGGCATGAAACAAAAGTTCTTAAAGTTGACACTAGCACCACCAAGGCGATGCCAGCACTAGTAGCACAACTTCTATGGTGAAAACTATACCTACATTCATGACGTCATATTTTACGAACCAATATCAAAATTTGTCTCATACTTAATCTCGAACTTTAATTTTGGAACGAAGATCGACAAATCGGAGGTCAAGAATCGTGCAGTCTTGTTGGTACAACACTTTTACATTGGAACCAAGATAAAACTGAATCGTTGTTCCGAACTAGGATTATTCTATCTTGGATCGGGCAAGATTGGTGCGACTGGGCATAGTCATTTGCCTAGCCATCCTAACTGAATTCTCCCACTTACACCCGGCTGGTTTTTTACTCACAACTGAGCAAACCCTCCACCATGCCCACAGTACCCCCTGCCTTTGCTGGTTCCAGAGATGGCAGTTCCTAGCTAGAGAATACCCACAAACACAGTGTTCAGTTTGCACAATCGTCCCTGCCACTGCTAACATCAGTCAGGTGATATCTCACACAACAGTGCAGGAGCAAACGAATAGTTCAAGTACCTCCAATGCTCAACAAGACAAAGGGGCTGGTGATATATATTTACTAACTCTTTGGTTGCAGTTCATATGATTAAAACAAAACTGTGCTTTAACAAACCCATTTATGTTGGAATGAGTATACTTGATCTATCGAAAGTCTTAATGTACGATTTTTACTATAATATAATGAAACCAAAGTATGGGGAAATTATTGAACTGTGCTACCAAGATACTGATTAGTACATCTATTATATAAAAACACCATACTTCTACTGTGATATGAAAGAAATGGTCGATCATTTTTATACTTCTGACTATAAAAAAGATAATCCATATGGTATACCGTTAGTTAACAAAATATTACTGGCAAAATGAAAGATGAATGAAATGGAAAAATAATGGAAGAATTTATTGGATTGAAATCGAAAATGTATGCAATAAATGTGGAAGGTGGTGTAAAGAAAAGAGCAAAGGGTGTGAAAAACACTGTAGTCAGAAATGAGATTAGTTTTGGTGACTACAAAAAGTGTTTGTTTAGTAACAAAGTGTTGTACAAAAGTAAGAATCTGACTAAAAGTAAGAAACATGAACTCTATACTGTTGAGATGAGAAAAAAAGCATTAAGTCCCGAAGATGATAAAAGATTTGTTCTTAAAGATGACATTAATACACTACCATGTGGACACTACAAAATTGAAAAAAGAGCGATACTATGAAATATGATATAATAGTAAATGATTACCATTATGATTATCATCTTAATTTTGATAACCTCCAGCAGAGGCGAAAATCAAACACTTTCCACAATAAATAAATTTTTATATTATTTTGGGTACTTAAAAGTACCTGACAAAGATATTACACATGCAAATTCATCAATAGTTTCAAACACTCTCCGACATTTCCAATAGTATCACAACATAACAATTAGTGGCGAAATAAGTAAAGAAACACTGACACTAATCAAAACTCCTATACGTGGTGTACCAGATGATATATTTGGCTTTTCTACATCTATTACCAAATGGACAACGAAAGTAATAAAATGGCATTATGTGTTACCCAATTATGACATACTACACCTAGCTCAAGAAGTGTTTCGTACATGGGCCAAACATATTGACATTATGTTTAAACACGATACTCAAAACCAACACATAATAATATCAAACAAACGTAGTATCCATACAGTTCAAAAGTCTCGGCATTTATGTAATAGCAAATTTGATGGGAGAGGAGTGCTGGCTCATGCTTTTTTTTTTTTTTTTTTTTTTTTTTTTTTTTTTTTTTCCGAAATCAGATAACTCACCAGTTGAAATTCACATTGATGCTGAAGAAGATTGGTAACTTAAACTTGACAACAAATCTCAAGGAAAAATAAATCTTTTTGTTGTGCTATTGCATGAAATATAACATGCATTAGGAATACATCATTCGAATGTTTACGAGTCTGTTATGTACCCAGTTTATGTCTTAGATCGACTAACATTACAAACTGATGATATTTTGGCAATACAGAGTCCATATGGTAAACCTAAAAGATTTGTGCATTCGTTATCCCCTCTTAAACCAAACATATTATTCCCTACAAAAGAAGTAGATTTGTGTAACTTAAAAAACATCAACACATTTTTAGTAGTAAACCAAGTGATGTATATTTTTTATAAAAAATATGTTTGTACATATGACATAGTAGATAAAATAGTTAGTAAACCAGAGCTTATCACTAACTGGCTGTTTTTCTTACCCGCTAATTTTGAAAGCTTTACATCGATTTATCAGAGACGATCGGGAGAAATAGTAATGTTTATCGAGTCTAATGTTATATAATATATATATATATATATATATATATATATATATATATATATATATATATATATATATATTTGAATATTCTAGTCTGCAACTCGGATATCCAAAGGTTATTTATGATATGGGTATACCTCAGAATTCCAAAATAAAAGCAGCTGTAAACACCTACTCTGGTAGCACTTTTGTATTTTACGATGAAATGAATTTTATGGAACTGGACGAGTGCTTATTCAGATCTAAATCTTTCGGTTTTCGGTTTAGTTTCAAAGAAATTTCCGGGCTTACCAGCTGGGTTAGATTCTGCTTTTAGATGCACCAATGCATTATTATACTTCTTCAAGAACACAACATACTATGCATTCAATGAGTTTACAAACATGTTGACCAGAGCTGACAGATTTTATCTTTCAATGTTCAATGTGAAGTGTTCTACATTACCATCCTCATACTCAGATATTCTTAATCAGTTCAAAAAACTAGTGATGCAAATGGAGACGATCTCCATTCATTAAATTTCACTTAAATATTTTTATGTTTTTAATGGGATCTGAAAAAAGTGTTGCGAGTGAATGTAACGAGAAAGTATAAGAAGCCATTGTCGCAGATAAGGTGGGTGACTCGAGTCACCCACCTTAAGAATGCACAACCGCAAACAGTTTTTATTTCAGAGCCGGGGTTGTACGAGTTGATATTCTCGTCTACCCATTGCTACAGATTTCAGTGGATCTCATGAAAGAGCACTTGCTCATCATGTCGATAGGCAACTGTTTCAGTACGACGATGAGTTGCGATGACCTGATCGCCGATATTGTATGCATAAAATCTTTGCGATAGACAGTTTGCAACGACCGATCGATTTGGAGTAGTGTTTCGAGACGAGATGTCGTCTCGAAAGGTCGCAAGCGAAGCACACCATGTATCAAAATTGTTCGCAAGGCACAAGCTGTAGGGAATGAATGTTTATCGACATTGTGAACAACAAGCTCGTCTACGATCGTAGAGAGGTGTATCGACGAAGAAGGCAATACGTGGTTTAAGGCTAAAGACATTGCGAACATACTCGTGTATGCAAATCCGCGAGAAGCAATCAGAGAACATGTAAGAGAAAAGTATAGGCAATCATACGCTGATACAGAGGTGAACGAATCGTTCACCTTGTTAAATATGCATCCGGATACCGTATTTATAAATGAATCAGGCTTGTACACATTGATCATGAAATCAAAGATGGCAGCGGCTGAAAAATCCCAGGATTGGGTGTATGAAGAAGTGCTACCATCCATACGCAAATACGGCGAATACAAGTTAGAGCAAAAGTACAAACCACTACTGGATGACTTAAATAAGAAGATTACAGTGGCTTAAGATGTTATCGACTAAGAAGGCAACCGTGGTTCAAAGCGAAAGACGTTGCGGATATACCAATCTGAAAAAAGCGTTGCGAGTGAATGTAACAGGAAAGTATAAGAAGCCGTTGTGACAATTAAAAGAGGCCTCTCGAAGGACCCATCTTAAGAATGTGCATCCTCAGATGGTTTTTTCAGATCCCATTTAAAACACTCTTATAGCGCTATTAAAGAAAAATTATATAACAGTAAATGTTTTTAATGGATAACCATACATGTTTGCGCACTATTGGACTTCGGTGATTCTTTCACTTTTAACATAATAAATTAGATTTCTTTGGCTTACTAGTACCACATTACAAATAATTGTAGCTGATATTGGTTTATTAAACTCAACTGTAAGTTTCAGATTAGTTCGATCATTTACAATAGCTGTTTTTCTGTAAGAACAATCAATAACATACAATGGTTTTCTTCCAATAAATAACCCAGAGTTGAAGTGCAGTTCATTATTATGATAAGGGGTATCTAATTTAGTCTTTGGATTTCTAAAATCAGTGTAAGCAATATACATATTATCGAAAATTTTATCATTCATGTTTAAATTCCAATTCTCTTTGGGAAACACTTCATTCCGTCCATTCTTAATAGAAATATTTTTGACAAAACAAGAGACAAACATTGAACTGTGTGTGAATTGCCCAGGATCTTCTTTTCTGTTTTGCTAAAAACCAACAATGACAAAGTCTGGCATATCGAATTGGATTGAATTGAACTGTTATTTTATACCAAAGTGAAATGAGTTTGGATTGGTAGGTACTGGTTTTTCAAGACATTGCCAATAATTAAAACCAATTGGAATTTTGGGGTGTTTGTATAATTTTGCTTTAATTTTGTCTCCATAAATAGGATTGTTGAAGTTTTTTCATAATCTGCATTTGTATCTCTTTTAGTTAGCTTATACTGTTAGTATACATAAGATTCATTCGGATGTGAAAATGCATCGCCAATAGGAATATCAAACTCAATGCGCTTGTTGTATTCATTCAAATTATTTTTCGTTTGGTTGTTTGGCGGAAATGACTGATGCTCATAACTTTCAATTTTTTGTTGATCCATTTATTATATAGAAAAAAAAATCTTAAACAACTATGCTTTTCTTATTAACCCAAGAATTATGATTACTATCAAAACCTAACCATTTAATTAGCAGCTTATTTCCTTTTCTTCACAAAACTTTTCCACTAAGTAGTCTTTATCATATTTGGTCTTAAGCAGCTCTGGCTCATAAAAAATACCTTCAATAATTTCATTTTTAAAATCTTTAATTCTATACATCGTGGGGTTTGTGTGCAATACTTCACACACCTCAAATACTCCAGTGGACCAATTTGGTGTATATCCTTTTTCCAAAAAAATTTTACATTTACTTATACGAACTTTATCTTCTATTGCAAACTTTGGTTTAACCATTTTTCTTTCTCCTCCATACATGCTGATTAGAATAGAATTTTCTTTCTTTGCATTTACATTGGTGGGTTTCATTCCGATTGTACTGTGAACGGTGTTATTGCATTCACTTATTAATTTAGGTAATATAGCCACCCATTTATAGTTTCTCTGCATAGTAAATATCTTCCACATTTTCTCCTTCAATGTTCTATCAAATCTTTCTACAACACTAGCCTTCTTTTCACTGTATGTTGAATAGTGTGTTATGTTGTTACATTAATGCATGTATGATTTATTGTAAAATTATTTCCCTTAGTCTGTTTGTAAATGCATGGGTTTGCGATTATTCAGAAATAGTTTTAAATGCTAATGTAACATTTTCAACAGTTTTATCTTTGATTGGTTTTGCCCATGCATATTTGGAAAGAACATCTAACACAGTTAACACATATATTTAAACCCTTTGTTAATTAAAACCTGGACCTTTTAAAGATCCAGAATTCATTTCGACTAAATCAGCTTGCCAAATATAATCAATACCAAAAGATAGAACAGTTCTTCTGGGGAAGTTCTTTCGCATTAGTTTATGAATTTAATTTACAATATCGTTTTTTATACTCCTACTAGTGAATATCGATTTATTGGTAACACGACATCTACAAACACATTTAATTCTTTCTTTGTTTTTATTTCTAAAGTTCATATGAACTTAGTGTATTTTTCATACATTTGAGACAGTATACATTTAAGTTATCATTGTTCATTTTATTTATTTATATAATAAATGAGATAACAAAAAATTGTAAACAATATAGAGAAGAATATAGAGAGAAGAAGACAGCTAATTGAATATTTTAAAACTTTTAGAAAATTTCACCAAGATGAATATGATAAAAATAAAAAACATGATCAACCATTGTTAGATACGATAGAATATTTGGGGCAAAAAATTGGCCATATAACAAATTAGAATAAGAACTTATTAAAAGAACTTGTTCCATTTGCTGTTAAGAATTTAGACTACCCACAAACACCAACAGAAACATCTTTTAACAGAAAACTGTTTGGTAAAACAGGCACCGATGAACGCTATGACGATGGCATTACACAAATTGGCGATGACGATGAACGTTATGGCGATGGCTTTAAACGAATTGATGATGACGATGAATGCTATAACGATGAACACTATGACGACGAACGCGATAACGAAGCATTCGGGTGTTTGAAGACTAATATCTCACAGTTAACTAACTACAAAACAACATTTATTGTTAATAAAGTGGCCGATTTCTTAATTGACTGCAAAGACGATATTTTTGGACTAAAGGCTGATAAAGGTAGATTGTATATTGGTGATAGCGAAGTAACATTCATCAATGACAAATTTACTGTAAAAGGCCGGACATACACTGGAACTGATGGTTTGATGAAATTACAAACTAGTAAGAAAGTAACAGACAGTGACTACACTGCAACCGACTATGAACACTATAGTCGTATCCTAGCAGACACAAACACAGTTTTTCAAAACAATGATCCAAACTTGGGAACGCCAAAATCGTGTAAAGGGAATAAATTGAAATTATTGTTAAAGCTATTTACGATTCGATTAAAAAGAAACGTCCCTCACCTAAAAAGGGGAAAGGTATAAAGAAGTATACAGACTATCCTAAAGAAGACATATGTATGGATGATGTTAGGATGCTTATTGATCGACTTCTCTTTATTTATGGCGAAGAGAATGCTGGAAATGATAACTATTTCAATGACAAAGTTGGAATAATGAATATGCTCAACAGCAAGTTTAGTGACTTTGTTGTGAATAATCCAAAAGGTATACCATATCTGATACGAATGTTAAACACAATACCACATACTTTTTGGCAGTCGGAGCATCACAGAAAAGGGTTACTCAATGACATAATAAATTCACTACCTTTTGAGTTGCGTGCACCCGGTTATCAGTACTTAGGTCCGGGTACTAGACTAAACGAGAGAATTGAGCATGGTAATAAACCCATTAATCCACTAGATGCGGCTGCAATGGAACATGATAGAGCTTATCATCATCATAAAGATCTAGGTGAAAGACATGTAGCTGACAAAGAACTAGAAAAGAAAGTGTTCAAAAGATTGTTAAGTTCAGATGCTGATCTCAATGAGAGATTGTGGGCTGGTGTTACTGGATCTGCGATGCATATTAAACGTAAGCTTGGCTGGGCAATTAAAATGAAATGATAAAATATTTGTTATAATAAATGAAACTAAAGAAAATTGTATTTCAAGTTCCTAACGATGAGTTGAAGGGTTTGAATATTGATTCTTTCCTAACGAAAGATCAACTGGATCACAAAAAAAACAAGAAATTAAAGGAGGACAAAGGGATGACTATCACAATTTCAGTTCCACAGCTTAAGAAAATGTCCAAAGAAATGAAAACTGGAAATGGTTTGACAGTTCACAAGGGTGGATTTTTACCCTTAATTTTCGCAGCATTGGGAGCTCTAGGAGCATTAGCTGGTGGTGCATCATCTATCACTACATCTGTAATTAATGCTAAGAAGAAATACAAAGAATTGGAAGAGCAATGCAGACATAATTTAGTTATGGAGGGATACTGCAAGGGATTCAAGAAAGTTAAGTGGGGTAAGAATATTAAAAAAGAAAGTAACTCCACTCAGTAACTTTGATGTTGATCAAATGGTTAAAAAATTAAACATTAAAAATTTTTGGGGTGTATTTATGATCGATGAGCCACTTAACACACAACTCGATAATGGATGTGGGATTGTTAATCTATATGTTTCAACAAACTCTGGTACACATTGGGTATGCTATTGGAAAAAAGCAAACAACAAATATTATTTTGTTTCATTTGGCGGAAATCCACTGCAACAGTTAATAGCACATCTCGGGAGTAATATTTTTATAACGATGATAGAATTCAAAATTTCAATCAAGTAACTTGTGGTCATTTGTGTGTAATTGTGCTAAATCACTGGACACATAATTTTTAATTTCCAAAAATTAGAAATGCATTAATGAGCTCTTGGATTGAAGATCAAATTAAAGAACACATGGACAATGATGCAACTACTGAGAAGATCAATCCTAATGATTTTGTTTCTAACACACAGTTCAACGACTTTATAGTCACACTGACAAGAAACAAAAGATCATTGGATAAATCCTATCTTACTTACTTGGAAGTAGATAATAATATAGATTTTGAACAAAAAAGACTACGACATGTGGGAGATCCCATTGCACCAATGGATGCAATTAATTTAGAGTACTATCAGAAAAACGTTTAGTTGGAAAATACAGTTCAAAGGAAAAAGTATTTTACTTTGCGAATCGAATTTTTTTTTTTTTATGAGAGATGGAACTATAGTTGAAATAATTATAAAACTAGAAAAATATAAGTGTTATCAACTTATATCATCAATGGAAAAAATCGACATGTATAAAACTTTTGAAGTATACCCTGATTATATGATATATTTTTAAATACCAAAAGCCCACAATGTACCCGAAGGTACAATTGTGTTTATTGAAATAGCTATGGTATATGAATACATTTAAAAAGATCAGATTATGTTAGTTTTTAATGGAAACACTTCCGTTAAAAGCATACGCACAATCTAAGAATTTAAAAAGTCTTTAATTTTATTACGGTACTTGCCATTATTTAACTTACTAGTCATATCTATTGTAACAAAACCATATTCATTATTCCAACATTTAGAACAAGTCTCCCTAAATTTCTCAAATGACATATCACCACCAACAAAATCACTATGAATATGTTTAAGATTTGCATCGTCTTGTCTGAATATGCAAAGAAAATTGGCATTGTCTCTTATAAGCTGCTTAGGTACATTTGAGTATGTCTGGGCTAAAAATAAACAATCAATATCTTTGTGTCTACCGCGAGTACCATATTTTGGTTTTCAAGTATGATATAATCGAAAACAACTACAGACTCTTTATTACATTCATTTACATCAACCATTTCTTCATTTGGTGGAAAGAAGAATGCTATCGGTTCATTAAATAATGTTGATGCTACATCTATATTTTTATTTAAATTGATATATTTTGATTGGTCCAGATTTTTTGAACATACATAGAGAGTACCAAAGTCCAACCATCCCTGAGCATATATAAAATTATCTGTCATAAGTGTAGTTTTTCCATAGTTACTAGGATCCACTATCAAACATCTAATATTATTAGGTAATAATTCACCATGTCGTTTTGTCGATGCAGTCTTGTCTGGTATTCTTATTTTAATATCCCAGTCTACATGTTTCATGCTTTTCTTGCTCATTTATTAATAGATTTTTTTAAATAATATAATAAATGAGTAAAGTATTCAAACTAACAGATAATAAATCAGTGTTGAAGAAGAGACTACATTATCCTTTAGAGATAGAGGGGCACTCATTGGCTTTAGTTCAGTTCTATACTACTTATCTAATGCATAACATTATCTCTAGGAGAAATAAGCTGTATTCTGTGGGACAGAATGATATGAAATCAGCAATTGATATTCCAGTTGGTCAATATAGCTTAAAATATCTTGAAAAAACTATAAAAGCAATATTTTCATTTAGTGTATATTCAATGGGTGGGAAAGAAAATGATATATCTTTCGAGCTGGATAAAATATCAAACAGAGTGAAAGTAAAATGTACGCTTAAATTACAGTTTGGAAAACGGGGTTCGATAGGAAAACTTTTGGGTTTCGTAGAAAATAAAACTCTGAAAGCAAATGTGGACCATTATGGCGATACAATTCCAAAATTTGCTCCATTTGAGACAATAAATATCCACTGTAATATAGTAAATGGTATGATATTAAAACATGATGAATATAATCATAGAGAAACTAACATAATTACCACTTTTAAACCAAGAACAGCATTTGGATTTGGCGACACGATCTATTACGAACCAGCTTATCCATTATTTTTTCCAGTGCAAACAAATCAAGTTAATGAAATAATAGTTGATATTAAGGATGAAAAAGGTAAGTTAATTAACTTTGATTTGTCTGAAAGAACAGTGGTATTAGAGATGAGACCGTAGATATTTTTTGGGTTGGAAGTAGTCATATTCTATATATAATAAAGTTAATAGTTTTTAAACTGTTAAAGTTTCATGCGATAAAGATGAATAATATATCTATAGAAAGTGCAATGAAGATTTAAAAAAAGAATTCAATGTTTCGGCTACTTTAATATGTCGAATTTGGAGATGAGTATTTAAATTTTTAATTAGACTATATTGTAGCACATTGCCGAAGTCAGAGTGATAATTGTGTTTTAATGATTGGATAACCATTAAAACTTTATAGAGATATGAGTACAAATAAAAATAAACTTATGTCTAATTATACGACGACGATCATTTACTCTTTAAAAAACCGAATAGAATGCATTTGTTTAACACCACAATCCGCCATTCCATCATATGCAGGATTTATACCTCCACAATTAACATCATTTAAAACTTTTTCACTTAAAATCTGCCCATATCTGTCTGGTAAGGTTACTTAAAAATTTCCAGAAGAAATTACCACTTTGTATCCATACAGTGTATAATTTATTTCAGCATGGTCTATGGGATAGGACTGTCTAATTATAAGTTCGGAAAGTTTCTTAAATTGTTTGGTTCCGTTTAATACATTTAGCAACTGATCCATCTTTATTATATACAACATTTTATTTTTACGTATTCAAATTATTTTAGCTACTCTTTTTTTTTTTGCAGCTGCGCCCAAACGCAACTTTTTACGCGTATTTTTGCAGATGCACTCAAACGCAAAGTTTAACACAACTTTTTTCTAATGACTACGATCTAACCAAACACAACTTTTTGAGCCACTTTTTTGCAGTTGCTCCCAAAAGCAACTTTTTGAGCTACTTTTTTGCGGTTGCGCTCGAATCGTCATTTGATGTTTTGGATCAGAAAAACATCATTTTTTTTTCTAATGGTTTTATGATGGCTCGAGCATTTAATTTACCGTTGGTTTTCTGATAACTGGGGGCCGCGCTCGAATCGGCATTTCTATACTACTAACATCCGATTAGAAATGCAAAATGAACACAGAGCTACAAATATTAGTCCTGCACACATACCCAAAAGACCTTACACATACCATAAAAATAAGATTTGTAATATTAATACAATACTTGCATACTATTTCTCAAATATTCAGTCCATAATAAATTACGGAATCATATTTTGGGATAAATCGACAAAATGTAAAGAGGCTTTTTAGATTACAGAAGAAAATAGTGAGATTAATAAGTAATAAGGAAAAAGAAGTCGTTGTAGGCCACTATTTATAAATAACAAAATTCTCAATCTTCCATGCGTACCGTAGTATTGTTTTATACATGGAAAACATTTTAAAAAGTTAAAAATAGTGATATACACTATTACTACTACACCTGACAAGATGATAATCTTCACCTATTCTCCTGCAGAACCTCAAAATTTGCATTAAATCCATACTATGCTGGGCCAAAACTAATAAATAACCTACCCAGTCATTTGAAGTAAATTAATAGTTTTCAGAAATTAAAAAGAGCTGTAAAATTATACTTTTTAAATAACGCCATCTATTCTATAGAAGAATACTTACATAAAGATAAATTTCTATAATGCAGAACAAAACTGATATAAGAAGACTTCCTGTAATACCTTGTGTTTCAATCTAATGTAGAGTTTACATATTTATACTTTAATATCTATCTGTACATGAATTGTAACAACTTGTACTGCAACCAAATGTAGTCGTTTGTAGAGCTGTTAGAATCAAGAAGTGTGTAAATTATATTATTTATATGTTATATATTTTTATGTTAATGTAATTGTGTGCAAATATCCATATTGAATAACAAAAAATAATAATAATTGACAATTCCTTTCCAAAGAATATTGGATATATATGGGATGCAAAAAAAAAGTGTGTTTCATGAAACAGCGAATACTCTATCCGCTACACCACCATGGCCTCCATCATCTTATGACGGGAGGAGTTGAGCGAGGTTTGGTGGTTTGTAACAACCAAGGTATTTAGAGCCAATGAGGGTGAAATGTAGCAGATATGGAGAAGCATTGAAATGCAAGGGTGGGGAAAATGGGAAAACCTCGAGAAAACATGCCAGCCAGCAGCATCAATCATCACAATTCCTATATGTGAAAATCTGTGAGTAACCTCACAGGGAAACTAACACGAATCACACTGGTAGAAAGGCAAGTGTCCTACCACTTTGCAAACCACACCCCACCCCCCTTACAGATCCTATGGAAGGGAGAGGAATAATTTCTTCAGCGATAATGCTTTTTCATAGAGGAGTGTTTGTTTGTCAAGTTTGTGCAGTGTGGTTCTGAGATATTGAAACTGAATATTTTTTTTATGTATTCAGTGGAGAATTTCACACTAAAAATAATAATTGCACAAGCTGGTAGGTAACAACAAAGAAATTTCGTCACAAATGTGTCTGTGGGCCACATTGGCAGTGGTTAGTACATATGTGCGTGTTATCGATATCATTGTGGCGCATGTGTCTTTCACCCATTGTAGTTCAACAATGTATCCTAATCTAATTAAACTACCCAACGTAACCTAAAATGCTGGCGAATAAGTTTTCATACATTTTAACCTAACCATAGAATGGTTCCTTTACTATCCCAAAGAGTGTATTTATAGAAATAATATCCTATTGTGGTTTTCTCTCCCAATGTGACATTTTTTTAAATGTTGGGCTGAATTAAGATTGCGGCTACTGACTGACTAAAGCATAGGCTACATTCACCATAGTGTTCCCATAACAAAATAACAGTGGTGTTACCAAGGAAGTATGAAAATGACCTGGCTACAACCGCAGTAAGAAAACTGATATGCGACTAATGAGAAACGAGCACAAAAAATGTAGACTGTACATGTATCATGGATATTTTCAAACAGTGTGTTGGCTAACCTGATATTTATTTTTGTTTATTTACTTGTGATGAAAAATGTTTCGCAGGAATCGTGATTCGGGATATTTAAAATGTGGTATACATGTTAACAATTGTGTTGACAATTAAAATAAATGGAAATCTGATCTGTACCATAAAATTAATTTAATAACTATGTTCTTGTTATAAGCTTGCACTGTACTGACTCTCGTGGTTGGAAATGATGTCTCATGATTAGCTGGCGTAGAACTCGGTGTACAAGAACTGAAAATATCCAATCCTCTTAATGCCACTACCGCGAGCAGTCCGCCATCTTATGTTGTGCTGTAGCTGGTGCCATATGAAAGTGTGGATTCAATAATTTGTTGAAAATTCTTACGGTGATTGTAGCTGGACCTTAAGCCCTTGGTACTAAATTGCACTTTTGGAGAAAGATGTAACACAATTTTTGTAGCTATAAGGAATAAAATTATCCATAAATGTCTCCTGTCCCTCCCCCCTTTTGTTCGTTCCGAAAAATTTCTAAAATACTTGATTGTCCAGTGCAGACAATTCAGAAAAAATTTTGCTTTCTGTGTTTAAGTTATGTACCAAGGGTAACTTAGCCCTGTCCAACATTGTAGATGCAAGAAACAAAATTGTACCCCACAATGAGGTATAAATAAGTATAAAACTGTATCATAACAGAGAAGTAATGTAATGCAAAGAGAGGGAATAAATAGAACGGGATTTGAATTTATTTACCAGTAACCATTTACTATATTTACATTAAATATGTATGACGGAGACGAAGTCGTATTTGAAACAAACCTCTCGAGTCATTGTCAGTGTTATGAATTTAAATATAAATGCCAGCAAATAATCATTTATTCGTACCTCACGAACATGTGAACTTTGCGTTCCAGAAATTCAGCTAGGCTGCTGGGCGCAGTTTTGTTGCACTGATCACTGATACGGAACCTGCAATACATTACACGACAATGGTAGCATGCTTGTTTACTTTATTTAAACATTTATTCAAAAAATAGTTTCCCACAAATCCTGATATATGAACACTATATCTAAAACACGTTCTTATTGTCGCACAATCCAATCAATACTGGTCCGCGGTACACACACTCACGATCGATAGTTTCACGAGGAAATTATTTGACTGCACAACTAACACAAGCCAATAATAAACTAGTAAAGCTTGACATGTGGATTGTAATATATATTTATTTATTCATCGGCTTCTTTGTTCAACACAAAATACTTCGAATGTAACCTTTCTCTCAGCGTCATTCTAAAGCAAACACAATGTTTTAGGTCACTGTCAAGATGGCGGCAAATATCCATCGAATAACCGCCTATCTTCAGTGGCTTCACTGACGTCATAACTTGCCATCTCCTGTATACTCCTAACTTCCTGTGTAGTTGAACACATCGAATACACATATCTTTTTCGTATATGGAATCACATTTGCTTTAATTTATTCTTGGTATTCGTCAGGCAAACGATAAAGCTTTAATCGTTTATTATAAAACAAATATTGGTTATAGTTGATTCACGATAACTTCGGCCTTTTCTGAAGCCCTGCCAAATTTCTACTTTTGGTTAATGATTATGTATCCTTCCGCTACATGTAAATATAAACACTGCCATGTGACTTATACTTTTATAACTGTAAAATGCATTGGTTGCTCTTTACAGCTGTTCCTTGGAATGTTCACAATGTATGCCTATAACAATATTTAGATCAGCTTTATAACTATTTGTTACACACGATATAGCACGTTACACATAATACACATTAATATTTTGCCACTACAGTGTTTCTGACAACTGTGGCGGAAACAACAGTAGTATTTAGCCTGTTGTTATTAATGTGTTTGGAATAAACATTAAAACGAAGGGACCAGTCCAACGAAACGACGCAGTAAATTCAAGCACGCAACTCATGTCGCTTATTTATTGCACATCGACAAACGTAAAAGATAGTGATGAACATGCAAGTACATAGGCCGACCTTAACATTTATTCTGCTAATATTTACATGCATAATTTTATCTGGGCGGGCTTCGTATTTCATTGGGTTTGTGGCACACATTCAAATCACAGAAATGTAAGCTCGTTACACAACTATTTTCCAAACACCTAGTGCAGAGGTAGAACGTTGTGATAAACATATGTGAATGTAAATAATTAATTTCGTCATAACATCAGTTCATGGTTAAAATGTATAATTTTGCACATATTTGAAATCAACACACATACCTAGCCTGCATAACGACAGAAACACACCATGTCATCACACCATTGTCAGTCGTAATGCACTGGGTATAATTGCCCCCAGCCGCCATATTGGGAATGTTTTCCACACCGCGTCTGCCAACCTGCTGGATTTGTAAGTGTCGCGAAACGAGCTGTGTCGCGCTATCACATCTAAAATATGTAGTTGCGTCTAAATAACATATCATAAGTATTTAATACATAAATTCTCGTTTCAGTTGCAAATTATACTCTCAGACATCATTACTGTTACTGTAATTAGTATGAGATGTGCTGGAATTAGAAATAACAAGATGTATACGTTTCCTACACAGGTGGTACAATCTTCCCGAGAGCGAGAGAAGAGAGGCAGAGAGAACGAGAGAGACACGCTCTGCTTCGCTTATTGAACCTTCATTCCAGACGGGGAAAAAAAACACGTCTACACACGGGAATTTGCGCGGATATTTTTAACTGCAGCAAATAAATGTGTTTCCGCCAGTGCTACCTAACAATACAAATATATCAATTGGCAACGTTTAACTTACAAATAGTATACATAAAACCAGGTTAAAAAATATGGTAACTGTGAACTATTGCTTACCGGCCATTGCCAATACGTCGTTGCTCTTGCTGTTGTTAATTCGTATTTAATACGAAATAAATATTACAAGTTATATAAGATACTAATTTAATGTTTCATTTATTCAATAATACAGTACTCTAAAGTTAATCACAGTGTTAAATATTTGTGGAATACAAGTTATTGGATAAACAGGTTGACATAATACGCCTAAGGTGATTTTTCAAAGCTTCGAATCCAAAAGGCCGAAGAAAGTGTGAATGGACTATAGTATTCGCAATGTTCATAACAAAAGTAAACATAACATTTCAGGGGGAGAAATGTATTTTTCCCTTTCATTGAAATAATTCTCATTGGTTCGTTTAATCACATAACCACAATGTGCTACTACCAACATGAGAATATTTTAAACATGTTTCTTTAAGCAAACCCAGCTAAGATGCGCTTGTAAAACTGAGTTTTATAATGGTGAAACACCTCGCCACTTACGTTTAATTATCGCTTTGCTGAAACATAATTTATTCCTTGTTGGTGAAACTGGTCCTAAATTAATCTTTTATCCTTTGGCTGTAAATTATATTTTCTTTTTTGCTAGGAGTGTATACATATTTTGGTGTTTAAAGATGATTTAACTACGTTAAAAATGCACTAGTGCTATGGCTTCTGCCCTTTTCATTATGCGACAGTTATCTAAAAATAAAAATGAGCAGTGTGTGATACGACATTTAACACGTGAAATGTATTTTGCTTAAGGATGTACAAACACCTGAAAGTTGAGTAAGTGTTTTGCACGTGATAGTATTTAAATTTAGCACGCACTAGACTCACCTACATACAGTTAGGTATGCATGTCCCTTGGGTCGCACACCTCGCGCTTTTAAATTGATTAAAGTTTTGATGATAATTAGTGTGGTAGTTTAGTCTAGTGTTGTTTTGTTCTGAGATGCTGAAATACTTTGTACTGACATTGAAGAAATGCTTAACTTAGGCTATTTTGAGGTTAACTGAGCATAAAAAAAACATATAAAAATAAATTACTGCCCCTAAATGCACATTTGCTCATATAAACGCCAGCTGGAGTGTGTATGATAAGTGAAGTGAGTGAGATTTGGGCGGCTCTTAAAAGCGAGTTCTTGAGAGTCAATGAGGGTGATTTAGGTGAGTATGGAGGAAGTGCCGGAATGAAGGAGATCCCAGAGAAAACCTGCAGAGCAGCGGCCTCATTTGGCACAATTTTCACACGTGGAAATCTCCACCAAGAATCATACCAGGTTCACCTACGTGAGAAGTGAGTGGTCTAACTACTACACCATCGCGGCCCCTGAAGTGCAACAAAACTACTGACTGCAATTTAATAAATTATGCGGCATCTTAGCGCACAAATAAGATTTTTATGTAGAGGCAAAAAACTATACCGTCCGGCAGTTTCAACAGTAAACTTTCACAATTGTCTGTTGTGTGAAGTCAGGGCTGTGTGAGGCTGTCTCTCAATTTAAAGAATACTCTTTCGCACAACCAGGCAAGAGCACTGCTTTGTGCTCACTCGTGCTCTCGCTCTGTGAAATTGAGACAACCACTCTCTCCTTTCTCTCCAACATCACA
Organism: Dryococelus australis; assembly: GCA_029891345.1. NCBI lineage: Eukaryota > Metazoa > Arthropoda > Insecta > Phasmatodea > Phasmatidae > Dryococelus > Dryococelus australis. The sequence continues at coordinate 102,914,922 of CM056995.1, read as the reverse complement.
TAGACAGTGATTTTGAGGGATTATTAGTGATTTTTTTCCATCGTGCACATTGATTTTCTTAAATTGTTCCCTCTGATTTTACAGTACACTTACACCTGTCGCTATTTATACTGCACTTGTGCTCTGTGAGTACCTGTTATTAGATGACACCAGTCTATTGAAATAAATTATTATAAATCCTCCAATTTCTTTGCAGGAAGTTGCTGAAAATGAACTTTGTGCTAGGTAATACAAGTCACGTAACGTTCTAACAATTTTTTACAACAACAAGGGGAGGTCAGGTATATGCTTTCGGCATTGTACATTGAGTTGAATTAATATTTTTTTAAAAACCATGTTGATTTTATGCCAGAAACACCACTAATATGGGGGGGGGGGGGGGGGACAACCTTTAATCACAAAAAATAAATCTTTGCTAATAATAATGCCCCGTTAAAATGTTTTGCCTTAAATTTTCAGGCGAAACCGTTTGCTTTGAAATACTGTACCTGGCACAGAACTTCTTGGCCGTTTATTCTCACCCTATTGGTGGGCGTTACCAAGCTCTGTTGTCCATCAAATGTTTGTCCCATCATAGTACATGTGTCGGGAAATTTTAATTTAGAAATATAAAGTACAATGCCAAGCATTAAGAAACATTTGAAAATAGCAGGGAAAGAAATTGATAAACCGCATACGTGATTTATTTCAGAGTTTATATATATTAGAAAACTTTCAGCAGACAAACACCTAAGATTTTACGTTTGTAGTAAAAATGACATGATACTTAAATTTACAGACTAGCAACATCTTAGGAAAAAATATATATTCGATTAAAGTTAAATACCGCAAGTAAGCAATATTTTCGGCATTCGAGAATACTCAAACGTCGCAATGAATGAGTTAAGCAGAGCAAAATCAGTGTTATTATCGGTGTGCGAAGCGGCCGACAACTTTGTCCTTTAGAAAGGGTTTTGAATTAAATCAACATTATTCAATTGGTAATTACATTAACTCTCCTTCAAATTGACCGCATATCCAGAGTTCGCCGCATGCCGTCGGCCGTATGACCCTCAACAACATAGTTCGCTCTACCGAATGTGGCGCCAGGCATCTTCATTTCCTGTCCTACGCCTGCTACCAGGTAGGACATGAACACGACTCATCACCTCTGGGGACGCGCAGCATCAAAGTGGCTTGCCCAACTTGGGCTAATCGAACATCATAGTGCAAAGGAGAGCACCAGCAACATGTTAGTAGCCTGCTCAACACAACACATAGTCAACAGGCTACGTTTCAATCAACAGTAAAGGTAATAGTGCTCGAAAGTGCATCACAACGAACAACAGCAGCCATTGGTGAGTAATCTGAGACCTTCAGACACGTGTAAAACAACAAATTCATGACTGGGAACATTGCAGTCAAAACTACGTTTCAATTGCGACACATGATGCTTGTAGCACTAACATTCAATTAATAGTACTAGTACTTTTGTACTACTCATACTGTTCTTTGTATAATTATTTGAAAATTATCAACACTGTGAGCTATGTATACACTATTAAGGGCTTATGTGTTACCTAAACAGACGTACAGTGATCCGAGTGGGAGTTGCACCACATCAACAGGCGTATCGTGTGGGCTTGCATTAGTCAAAACAACCCTCTGAGCTGTGCTGTTTCATTGCCACGCCAGCTGACGTTTTAACGATTGCAGAAATACACTGGTTAGACGTTGCAACACGTGAAAGCATCTTAGAACAGCTGAAACTAACGATAACAGCAGGAAACAAGGCGCCGGGAGAAAACGATAAAATCCCCCTCCCCGCTGCTAGTCATTTGAGAGGGGCAGCTGCATCAACAGGCTTGAACTTGAAGCGCGTGCTCCGCAACACGTGGGAGACAAGATAGCTGAGGGCAACGCGCGATTTTGAGCAAGATCAGGTTATGTCATCTGCACTAAGAACGCATTGCATGGGTTTTCAATTTGACATACTGAAGTTAATATGTAAACAGTGCAATAAATTCGCATCAGTTGGCAACCTCACTAGCAACTTTTCAATATGCACTAGCTAACCAGAGTCAGAATGGAAACAGTTTCAAACTGCACCATTTTTCAGCCAGTTCTGGCCCAGCAGTAGAATTGTGCTCTGCTTTTGGGACAAAGAAAAGTAGTGCGATCGTTACCATATACTGTTCCGACTGTGCGAAATTATGTCCGCTCGATAAACGGTCAACAAGGGAACGAGAAACGTATAATGCGTTTACCTGCACATACTGGTGTGACGAGTGCCATGCAGGTAGGAAGTATTGAAGTACAGTCACGCCCAAAGTAACGCTGAGGAACCACACAAAAAGCGCCCATTTCACAAGCGCCTGGGTTTACGTCTGCAACCTTCACACTGCCAAGCCAGTGCAATGACAGACCACAGAATAATCAGAAACAGAAGCACGCAGTACCAGACGAACCACAGCCATGGGAGGAATTGGGGAGGAATGCGATTCCTCGGAAATCCGCAACGCACCGACGCATGTATTTCGCGACAAAAGACGAGGTGAAATAAGAGCAAACTCGTCGGAATACCTGCGCAGCAATATACGAATCAACAGCTGAATGCCCATGTGATCAGTTGGCGCATAGGCTGTCCTTTGGTCAGTTGAGAGTTGCAAACACCCACCTGCAACCAGGGTGTAACCAATGCTTAACCGAACCGCAGTGACCTGTGCTCCAACCACATGCGAGCATCAGCGAAGCAGCCGCATCAACAACAAGTCCGTTCGCAAACGCTATGAACAAACGAGTAGTACGAGCGAGAGAGGCTGAGTTCACAGATGAGAATTTGGAAAACTGTTTTGACCTCAGAAGGGGAAACAGGGATGGCAGTTCTACGCAGAACGCCATTACCTCCCAGCATCAGGTACAGCAACATTTCAGTGATGTGTACACAACCACAAACACAACAGCACATTTTTGCTGCCCACCTCGCAAAATTCGGAGAGGGGAAAAACGTAGCTGCCAACTGTGTGACAAATAGGCCGCATGGCAACATTCAATGCTACCAGCCAGGAGTAAATGCATCAAAATAACAGAACTCATCAAACAAATGTCTGCACATCCTGGCACCATTGGGAGCAATACCAACAGCAGTCAGCGCCACCCAGAGGTCACACTGACAGTAACCCATGGAGCATTAGAGGTTCAGTGTCCGAGCCAACGTGCTACCGGCGACAAATGATCTTCTTAGAGGGACAGGCGGCTTCTAGCCGCACGAGATTGAGCAATAACTGGTCTGTGGTGCCCTTAGATGTTATGAGCCGCACGTGCGCTACACTGAAGGAATCAGCATGTCCTCCTAACCCGAAAGGGCCGGGTAACCCGTTGACCCTCCTTCGTGCTAGGGATTGGGGCTTGCAATTGTTCCCCATGAACGAGGAATCCCCAGTAAGTGCGAGTCATAAGCTCGAGTTGATTACATCCCTGCCCTTTGTACACACCGCCCGTCGCTACTACCGATTGAATGATTTTGTAAGGTCTTCGAACCGGTGCGCGACGGTTCAATTACCGAGCCGTTGATGTTGCTGGAAAGATGACCAAACTTGATCATTTAGAGGAAGTAAAAGTCTCCTGCCAGAGAGTCATCAAGTCACCTCATCCTCCTCGTTCGAAGGAGTAGTAGGAACAGCATAATTCTGGACAGCAACAACACTCTGCTGAGATGGAAGGTGGCCAAGACCACAGCAACTGACAAGATCATTACCAACCAGGAAGAAACAAGCAAAACTGGCATGACACACATCGCATCACTAAGCAGCATCAACATCATCAAATAAGATGTCACCATCACAGCAGTCACTGCAGCACGAAGTGGGTCAGATGGGAGTATCCGAACATGCAGCGTGGTGGCGCTGACTTCTGAAAGAGTCACCCAAAGCAAGTTAGTGGGAGCAACTGTGGGACCAATCAGCCTACAGGAAAGCTTCCCATCGGACTCTGCTACGACACCAACCAAGACAATCATACCGGCTGATCTCACATTGGAGGACCACATCAGAGACGCAGGGGAACGAGCAGTTTAAATTAGTACAGGAACATTTAACTTCATTCCATTAAACCGAGGGGAGGCCTTTCTGCATCCTGAGGTAAAATTCCAGGACTTCACATATCGGGACATGTTTTTTCATTTAATCATCAGTTGAGGCCCTGGCCTTATTTTGCAGCAGCGACCACCAGCAGGTCTGGAATGCCGGGTCCACTTTTAAAAGGGTAGCATTAATTTGCAGTGACATTATATTGCACCCTTTCAGCAATAAAACTGTCATGCATTGACGAGACGAGTTTTATTGCATTTATTTTCCTGAGTACATTGGGTACTGCACCCTATAGAAGAATCATTGTTACGTGTATTTTCAGTGTTATATGTTTTGCATCTACAGGGCCTGCCTCCCTTAAGCAGAGTAAAATCAGTGCTAGTATCGTCGTGCAAAGTGGCCGACAACTTCGTCCGTTAGAAAGAATTTCGAATGAAATCCACATTATTCAATTGGTACATTAACTCTTCTTCAAATTGACCACGTATCCAAAGTTCATCGCAGGCCGTCGGCCATACAAACCCATCATCATCGTTCGCTCTGCCGAATGGTGCGCCGGGCAAAATCACAATTTTCTGTCCTACACCTGCTACCAGGCGGGGCATGCATCATCATCATTAACATCTTCTATGGGATGCAGTGCATCTAATATTAAATCACATTTTATTTTTGGATGCTCTGGAAAGCAGCATTACAAGGAAAACTTCTTTAAGAAAGATAGTCATAATATTTACTGTGTTCATGTATGATAAAACCATAGCAATAACGTATCATGAATTTTATAATTAACTTTATTTACATTAGTTTCAGCCATAAAGTTTGTAAATTGATGCACATAAAATCAATAATAAAAATTATTTCCTACAATAATATTACAATTTTCTTACACATAATAATAGTAAACATTCTGATGATATTCTATGACCAAGGTTTTCTTACAAATTCTGCTTTCTGTAGCTCCCAGAATGGAAATATGCATTTCTATAAAAATGAAGTCTATTTTAATAATTTTTTTTTACATTTAAAAAGTATATTTTCGTAAAATACTTTATGATATTGCAAATATATACATTGTGATTTTATATACAGCATAAATCACACTTTTCTGACCATTTCTATGGTGTCTGTACTGCCTTTTTTACAAGTTCTTCACATATAGTCAGGTGCAGTGCTCCATAGGCAGTTGATTTACCTCAACCTTAACCTTACCCAAAAGAAAATTTGATAAGTATGTAGTTAGTACCAATTAGAATATTAAACACTATTGGGACATAAATATTTTTGGCGAAGTTAGTTTGTCATACAATAAAAGTGTTATTTTTATACATTTTAATAATCATCTCAAAATACGTTATCCTTATTTACCACACACACTGACTTACTGTTCGTAATTCCTATTTATAACTCCTGAATACATGTTGTTCTGTTGCTATCCTTATTGCACATTTCTCTGCCATTGGTACAAAATAATTAGCTGAATCATTAAATAAATACGACACTTCACCGGCTTTCCGAAAATAGTAAAATGCAGAATGAAAATAAATTGTGCTGCTTTCTGACAATTGGGGAAAATGGCGGACCATTCCATACAAATGTTGATAATATTACATTTTACGCATTGAACAAATGTATCGATATGAACGTCGCAACACTCAATACGTTTGATACGTCCCAGTATCGAGGGGTATCGAGGTACTGATAAATCAAATCTTTCATCTGTATTAAGTATTTACTCTAAAATTTTTCCCAGTATTGGAATTCGGAAAAGATCAAGGCGCTTTCTTAAAGTCACGAAAAGAGTACGATTTTGGTACATTTTATGGAAAAACCGTACAAGTTGGTAAGTCTGCTGTGGTCATTATGACAGACACTTGGACATCAGTTTCAAATGATGATTACCTTAGTCTGATCATCTACTACTTGGACACAAATTTCGGTTTGCACCACTGTTCTATTGAGGTTGCAATTGGTCTTTAAGGATGGGTTATTGGGTTTAAAAAAAAATAGTAATGAACATACTTCCTTACATGTGGAAAGCTGATGGGGCATTTTAAGCATTCTGCACATACCATAAAAAAACTCGAAGAAACAACAAATGACAAGTGGAGTACTGCCCCTGCATTAACTCATACAAGACGAGCCGACAAGGTGGAATAGTTCTCTCTACATGATGAAACGACTCCAGGAATAGAAAAGAGGTATTCTATTAGTTGGTGGGGAACTGGACTTACCTGAACTGAGCAGACAGCAGTGGACTCTGGTTGATAATTTAATTCCAGCACGTATTCAATATACCATATTTTGGCATGAATAGGCTTCACATTTTTACAAAAAAAAAACACTACAAAATGTTGGCGGGATATTGGCAAGAAAAAAGTTCAGATATTCGTCAACATACAATATGCTTAAATGTTTTACTTAGAGGAGACTTTGTGTGCAGCAGGCTAGGGCGGCAACTATCAGACACGAGATCATTTCTTGAGATAAGTTTGGTGCACAATAACTGTCACATCAAGAAGTCACTTAAAAGAAGGTTGCACTAATATTCTTTAGAATAAATATTGCACTTGTTGAATAACATACTAATACATCTTAACAAAATCAGTCTTCACTTTAATTGCCCACCTCATAATTACTTTCATCTCCATCACTAGCACTTACATAACTGCTAAAGTCCCCATGGGTGTCTGCACCACACACACGAGATCCAGTCCTTAACAAGTAATTCGGACATTCGCCCTTTTTCCTGCACGTGTACTATTATCCCAGGTGGAAACTTTTAGTTTGGTAAAGTTTTTCCTTTGAGTACAACTTAGGGTCGCAATTTTCTGCCATCTTCAGTTATCCATAATAAGATTGTACACCATTGTTTTTCTGCTCCCGTCCCAAGTATTTTTACAGAGTGAGCACAGAACAAGTGACAGTTGTTGACTCCGGCATATCAAAATATATCACAGTCATATCTACACATCCGATTTGCCATAGTTGGTTATAGTTCTTACTTTTGAAATTTATTATAAATCCCGGAGGCTTTCAGGAAGTTTCTGGGCGATAGACATCCACATTCTTATGCTGAGGTATTTTCTTGCCATTAAATGCCTCAGCCACCTATTACTGACTTTCAATTTGGTGGCAGATATTGTGTCACCATGAAATCTTACTGGCTTCAAACAGCAGCATATAAGTTGTAACAGAAACTATTCTGCCGAGTATTCAAAACGTACTGAAACAACTCTTCTTCAATCTGTAGGTGTTTACATTTCCTACCTTGCAAGGCACACTTGTTTTTTGCTTATTGTTTGCAGTTGGTCTTTCCATTGGCACCATCTCCTAACATTTTTATAATCCACACTAAATTATCTCCCAGCCACTCTTTAACAGTGTTTTTTTTTTTGCAAACAGCACAACTTTTAACTTTAAGTTTGCCCTGTAACTAGCTCTGTCATTTCCCATTTACAGCTTCAAATGCACACGTTAGTATTACAACTACATTACTGCACAACAGCACAACTCAAAACTCTGATTAACAATACTGGTAACTGATTTACAACGGCAAATAGCTATACAGGTACGGGAAGGGAAGGAAACGCGCAACACATGGGCGACACTGAAAAGTGAATTCGACAATGCCAAGAAACAGACGAAGAGGGGTTGTGGCCACAGAGGGTACAACAAGGTCAAACAACCCCCCTCCCTCTACCCTTGATGTTACACTGTCTGGCGGAATACTGTGGAGTTAACACTTTTCAGCACACGGAGCCCAACCAGCTCTGCAATGATATACTCGATGGCAAAATAATCAGTTTGACATTGCTGTAGTTAGCTGCTATGCTGGTTGGCCTCCAGACTAGAACGAGGCCCAGAAATACTTACAGGAATACAACGATTCAGTGCAGCCAATACTTAAAAATTAACTATCCCTAATTTTTTTTATCAAACACTTTTGGTGCCACCTATACATGGTATTTGATTCTGCTACACTCCAAGTGAGCTCAACAAATGTCACTGCTTCAAAGGTTAAGTGCAACAAACTATCATTACTTTAAAAAAATAAAAAATGGCTGTTAGAATGCTGACTGCCCTCCCTGGTTCAGCAGGTGATACTACGGCAGTGTTTTGATTGCTACTCTAACCCGGTGGGTCGTGGTAGTTTCTACGGACGCCGCTTAAGGTGAGGGGAATCAAACCACAAAGTAAGTCGAACCGCGATTGTTTCCCGCTCGGGGCGAACAATCTTCCTCCCTACCCGAGCTGCCAAGATGCGGGATGCCAGCTATCCCGGGGTATGTGTTGGGAGATGATTTATTCAATGAGAATGATAGAGTTGGATGATCCTTCCGGAGGGATGGGTGCTATCCGCCATGGCCACATAGGCCAACGAGTGGGGATATAATTTACGGGAGATGGAATTACTCGAGGTATTCGGACGACCTTCAGCGGTATTCGAACCTAAATAATCTTCCCGGAAGCTAGAAGTATAGTGCACCTATTCGGTACGTCTTTCCTCAAAGCTACCTTGGGTGGGGTTACTGATACTGCATGCGATGGAGTCTCCGGTTGGAGGGGGCATGCAAGTTCTTGTTCCGGTTCTGGCCAACAGCACCGAGATATGCGTCGAGCTCTGACTCATTAGCAAGGGGAATAAACTGTGAGATAGGCCGAGATCTAATGTCTGAGTCCGCAGATGTGGACATGCCCTCGCACACAATTTCTGCATCTCCTTGTGTGCTGTTGAAACTCTGTAATGCTCGCCACTCTTTGCGATTGTTGCGGCTCTGAATACCACCATTCTTATCCTGCATATAGACCTGCCTTCTGACCTTTCCGCAGACGTGCAGTCCTGGGGGTGTGTCATATTTAAACAAACCCAATGCACTGGCGGCGATAGGTGCGATCGGGTATTAGTACACCACCGAGGTTAAACGAGCGAACACCGGAAACCCAGGAGCCGCGGTATGTCCTTTCGGACTCAAAGCCTTCTTCAAGCACCATCTCCTGTCGAGTTCGGCACGCCTCACGACCAAATCTCAGTGGGGGTTTGACGCAACAAAGTTTTTACTGTTAGAATTAAATTAACACAAGTGAACAAGGAACTATAATTAAAATTATTGTGGTCAATGATTTCTAATTAACATAACATTTATTATTACGAATTAAGAAAGTGGGAAGTCCCGGTTAGATGAAAAAGGCTAGTTAAGAATTGATTATTTATGCTAATTAATACACGTGAAGGTGAGCCTGGTAAAAAACAATTAAAAGACTAATAAAAATGACGCATTTTACAGCATTCCTCTCTGGGAAATTTATCCAGAAGGGTAATATGTTGTGAAGGCCTATTACCATGGAGTCAAGGGAATGACTAGGATAAAAGGGGGGAGGGTGCAGGAAGTGGACATTGTAGGTTACCTCTGGAGGGATGAGCCGTCCTTGCAGTCGACTGGTGAACGAGCCTTCACAAGCTACTGGAGAGCCTTTGCAAGCTGTGGGTTAGTGTAGCCTTGACAAGCTGCTGGAGAGGCTGGAACCTTAGCATGCTGCAGGGGAGGAGAGAGGTCTTGCGCAGACCCAAGGAGTGCTGCCGGTGGGCCCGGCGCCTCCTTATATAGTCGAAAACGAGGAAGGAGATTTTTGGGGAAAGGAAAGTGTCCGGGAACCAATTGTTTTTCTCGAACTCTGACCTTCATAGTTCAAGGACAGTTCACATACCAAGAGCTGACTGAAAATTATTTAAGCAGCAGGTTTTACAATAATAATTTTACACTTTTTTAAAAGTTGTTTACATATTTATCTCTGTCCTCGAGAACCAAATGTGCAGCTAACGGATTTCACAAATAATACCACACGCAAAGGATTGGCAACAGGGAGAGTTTACTGTGGCCTCTGCGAGACAATTTTAACTGATCAGGTTTTCAACCAGCACTGTCGCATGGTAAACCACTTGCATGTGAAAAGGTGCGAGTTTTTATTATGTCCTACACTACTCTGGGGGTATTCCCATACAAGAAAAGAGATATAACACAAGGAAACAATCTCCTAAAGGTAGACACGTGTTAACACAAGACACTCAATGGTTTAAAAATATATATTTTACATACCATTTGTACGAGAATTCTTAAGACTAGGTTTCAGCTACTTGCTGAACATGACACTCTTAGTCTAGGTTACATGTTTCCATCATTATCCTTTCTGATACATGATAGTGGTTAAAATAGGTTACCTACTCTTTTCCAATGCTTACACACTAAGGTGCATACACCTGATTTGCTTCTCTCTTTCGTTATCTGAACTAATAACATTGGTTATGTAATATCGTTGGCACTGTCTTCAATTACTTTACCACACAAAAGCCTTGTACTAGCGTGAAAATTCATGTGTTTACAGGGAAGGTTCTCTACTTCTTTTAAGCAAAGATGCAATAACTAGAATAATGCAGATTATCTCTCCCTAATCTTACATTACATAACTGGGGTGGGAGGATCCTCTTTACACCTCTGCTCAACTATGCCTAACTACAACATTTTAAATTACTGCTATGAGGTTATGGGGGTTACATCTCTTACATTCTAATACACATTTTCTAAACAAGTACACTTGGGTATGAGATTACCCTCATGTTCTTCTATGGGTTAGCATAACAGATTTTAACATTTTCACACTTTGCTTAGGGTTTGTTAGCTTGGGGATGAAAACGAATTTCTCTTAGTTTTTAAACTGCAGGGGTTCCCTGAGTCGTTCGGAGCAGACATGATTCTCTTGCTGTACTGACAGCAGATTATGTCACTTTTACATTTTTTACTTTCAAAGCTAATATATCTCTCTCGACTGGTTAAGCTGAATCTAATTCTTATAGGTATTTCCTCTTAAAGGAAAGGTTCTTTCTTTCTTTATTATAGTTGATTCACGATATCATCTGCCTTTGCTGAAGCCCTGCTGAATTCTTACTTTTGGTTACTGATTACGTATCATTCTGCTACAAGTAAAAATTAACACTGCCATGTGACTTTGACTTTTATAACTGTCAAATGCATTGGTTGCTGTTTACAGCTGTTCAAAGAATTATGTCATATTGCAGAAACCATTTACTGCGAATGTTCACAATTTAGGCCTATAACAATATTTAGGTCAGCTTTATAACTATTTGTTACAACGTAGCACATTACACATAATACACATTAATATTTTGCCACACCGGTGGTTTGTTACAACTGTGGGCGAAACAACAGTAGTATTTAAACTATTGTTATAAATATGTATTTGGAATGAAATTAAAATGAAGGGACAACAAGTTTAACGAAACGACAGTAAATTTGAAGCATGCAACTTATGTAGTTTATTTATTGTACGTAGCATCCACAAATGTAATAGATAGAGGTTAACATGCAAAGAGTAAAATTTATTCCGCTAATATTTACATGCATTGGTACTTACTGGTTTGTAGGTTTTTAATTTAAAATTTATTTAAATCATCGGGTTGGGTTTAGTATTTTGTTGGGATTATGCAGTAATACAAATTACAGAATATTAAGCTTGTTACATAACTATTTTTCAAACACCTAGTGCAAAGGTACAACATTGTGATAAACAGATGTGAATGTAAATAATTAACTTCGTCATAACATCAGTCCATAGTAAAACGTATAAATTTTTCACACATTTGAAATCCACACACGCCTGACTATCGTAACGATTACAACACAGCCACCAAGCCCTTTCGTACGCAACGATCACAACACATTTCACTCTGCCATGGTAACACATATTTATCACAACATTGTAACTTGCCTAGGATGTTTAAAAAACACGAGTATGAACTTGATGCTTCGTTAAGAAACACACCGTATCATCGACATGTCGCCACATCACTGCCAGTCGTAAGGCCATATAAAAACTGGGTATTATAGCCCACCATATTGGGACAAGCACGTGGAAGGTGATTAAGTTCTAGAATATCCTTTCAACACACCACTTTTGCCAACCTGCTGGATTTGTAAGCATCACACCATCGCATCTAAATAACAAATAATGCGTATTTAAACAATAAAATCTCTTTTCAGTTGTAAATTCCAAATTCAAAAGTCGTTATTTTGCTGTAATAATAAGAAATATATTACAATTTTAAACATGTATAAATTTCTTTTTTACCAGCGATGGGAAATTTCCCGAGAGAGAGCAACAGAGAGGGAGGGAGAAATTATGCGATAAGCTTCGCCCAGCCAACAATTTCGTCGGTCGAAAAAACAAACACCACATTACTGCGGCCGCCTACGCACGTTATTTTGCGCTGTTAATTTTAACTGTAACAATGAAAAGGTTTCTATCGGGGCTACCTAAATATTGAAATACTTAATTTATAAAGAGCATACCAAAAAATTTTGATGTTGAAACGATATTCGAAAAGAGACTATTTCTTCCTAGCAGTTCTTTAATACACCACTGCTCTCACTGTTTTTAATTCGTATATAATACAAATAAATATTAAAAGTTATAGAAAATACTTTAGAGTCAATCACAGTGTTATGTATTTGTGGAATACAAGTGATTGAGCAAACAAGGTTGACATCTTACCTTACATTAAGGGTATTTTTCAAAGGTTCGATTCCAAACGTCTGAAGAATGCATTAATGGTCTATACTCTCTGTGTTAACTCAGTTAATTCGATTAAACAAACTGATATATATTCTTACAAGGGTTTCACATCAGTGAAAAGAATGTTTACATTTTTTTACTTTAACAAGGACTTTCTGGATATACGATCTTTTTACACAATTTGCACTCTGCATTACTTCTACGTTTATACAAATGTCTTTGCACTAATTTTACTTTAATATTTTTGATTTTAAGAAAGTTGGGAATTTCCTGGGCCGCGGGAGCGGCATTCTCACAGCAAGCTCTCGCCTCATGCTCTTAATTGATTCATGTTCACACTTCCTTTCAGTCCTGTGCTGTTTCAAATACGTCAGTACTTTTTACATGCATTTTTAATTACGACATTAAGATTTTAATATAAGTCCCTACACATTTTATTTTCAGGCGACTATTTTTTTAATTATGTCACCATAATTTGTCTCATAAGTATTTACTAATTTTTTATAAGCGTTTCTCTATCAATATATTTATGTCTCACTTTTTGAAAACATAATTTTGAATGTATTGAATAGTTACTACATTTAGTATTACCATAGCCGTCCCTCCCTCTAATACTTAACTTAATTTTATTATTGTCTGCATTCAACTTATTTGCCTATATTCTGAGTTTTTATCACATGTATCCTTACTTTTATTATTTTTATTATGATGGTAAATAATACTTTTATGCACATTTTGAATTACATATAGGTTATTCGATTAATAATTAAAATTAATTTCTATATATATTTAATTATCTCCATTTTTTTCATAAAGTATCTTATATATTTTTTATTTTATTTTTATATGGCGATATAAATCGATTAATTTTCATATCTCAACTTACTTCATAAGATTTTATTAATATTTTAAGATTTAAAGCTTTTCCCTATGAGTTTTGTTTCTATAGTGTATTAGTCGTACTTTCAAAGCTTCGTTTTCAATCTTGTTACCGCCGTTCAGGACCGCATTTCATGCTTTGTTTTCCTTTTTCACTGAACGTGCTGTGAAACGTAGCACATTCCTTTGTCCTGCCATCAGTGGCCCTCTTCAATGTGCTTTTTCTACCGTAACTCCTTCAGTTCAGTAGTTTTTTTCTGTAATCACGCAGTCAGCTAGTGATTTCGTATTTAAATAAGATCAGTATTTTCACATACTAGCAAACATCTACATAGCACTCTACCGCATTTTAGGATTCCTGATGTCATCTATTGGCAACCCCGGTGTTAGCCATCTCCTTTGCTCTGTCCATTTACCCGACGTTTCCCCGGCTCTTTGTGTGTGGCCTGTTGTCATCATGCGGTAACAGTGGTATTCTCGGGGACTTAAAACCCACTTTTAGTGTTCTTTACGCTAACTATCACATAGAGTAGAGGCCACAGTTATGTAGTATTTTTGTGGTGTGTGGATCGCATTTATTTATTTAGTTATTTATTCCTTCTTTCTTTTGGCGCTTCTACTGCAAAACAACATATGATCAAAAGTTTATTCTACCCTTGTCTGGTGTGTATCCTTTTAATTGATTTTCGCCCCTTTCGTGCTCCCATTTATATTTTATACTCACTATTTTGTTTCATTAATTTTGTTACACTGAGGGTTTCTCGTCTGCACATACTTTCAATCGCACACATTCCTTGCGTTTCCTATTTTTACATTCCATTCCACAAGTGTTTACAAGATGTGATCTTTCCATTCATTCCTGAGGAATGAATTCAACTGGCCACCAGTCAAGATGCATGCGGCAATTTTCTTACCTTCCATCGATACTTGTGGACACTCTTCATTTTCTACGAGTTAATAAGTCAGCATAAGTCTGTTTTTTTTTTATTTCCACTGTAATGTTTTGATATAACTCACTTCTTTCTACAAGATATAGTCTCAAGAGACACTCAATATCAATCTATGGCAACCTGTGTTTGTGGACGTATTTATTTTAACCTAAAAATTATTTGAACATATTTTACTGTTCCTTAAAATATAATTGTGTGACTAAATATATATGTATGTATGTATGTGTGTGTGTATATATATATATATATATATATATATATATATATATATATATATATATATATATATATATATATATATATATATATATGAAGGAAAAAATGATGAACTTTATAAAAGTTAACAAAGTCTATTTGTACATGCTGATGATATGGACACCAGCAGTGCTTCCCAATCATCGCATTGTTGAGACTCAGGATTCTCAGTGATGCTGTGGGTTCTGTGTGTCCGTCTGACCCGAGCACACTTACAAACACGTTAGCAATACTAAACTTTTACTAAACATTTTAACACTTTGAAAAAGAAACACATGTGGCTAGGACACTGTCACTACAAATGAAATAAAGAAGGTTCACTGTGATACCTGTTTTATTTATACCATTCGTGCAAATCAACGTGCCATGAAATTAATGATAAACTCGGTCGTGTCTCGCTAAAATAAGTTTTTAAAATGCAATGATGGCGCGGACATAGACTTGGCATCGGTTAGCCACATGGTTGTATGTGATGTCACCATGAAATATTTAAATATGAAAAATACCCTCAAACACGTACATCGAATTAAAGCCCTTAAAATTTCACACAGCAATAATACAGAAATTACAATGAAACGCCTTTAGAAGAAGCAGATAGCACCTGATTCAAGTTTCGCAGGTCGCACGACCTCCCCGACATATCTCTCATCCGTCTTATCGATTAAGTTAAAAAATGCCACAAGGGCGAAAATAAATTAGTGGAGCGGAAGCATAATACTGGAGAAATGTCTGGCAAAATGTAAGCAAGCAAAGGTTAACCAGTATAGTAAAAGTACTATTGAAATCTACATCAGTGAACAAACAGTCATAGTGCATACATGACAACGTCTTACCTCGCCAACTCTCTTAGACAGATTGCCCAGAGGCAAGAATCACACAGACCTAACATGGCCGCTTATTGTGTTCATATAAGTGGAAGTGCTATGCACGCCGACTAAACTTTTAAATACTTTGAAAATAAAAGTTTCACAAATATATTAAATAGTGTTTAACATGTTGTAATTTTGTTGTGAATTTTCGGTATTACCTCAGTGTCTCTTTTTATGATGGCTTTCACACAGAAATAATAGTGTTTTAAATCTCCATGTAGTGCACACAATGAATTTAATAACCAATCATTTCTAAAACAACAACAAACATTTTAAAACACTGTAGGATATATCAAACCCTGAAATTAAAAAAAAAAAAAAACAAGACATATTTCAAGCTGCAAAATAATATTCTTTATGTCAAAGTTCAAAAATATTGGCCTCTTTGCACATTAGCAGTACATGTGACATGTGCATGGTGAGCGTAGTCATGGGCTCTAGCGCCGCTGGCTGTTAGCCGGCGTCAAACGAACCCTCTCTGGAAAGCCAAGACAGTGCGAACAACACAACATTGCTCTGCCGGGCTCTGCCCGGCTGGATGCCGTTTGAGAGCAAATAAAACATGGCCTCGGATGTCTTTTATTTCTGTAGGCAGAAACAACATTATCGGTACGTGGTGGTGTCTCGCCTCACCTGATGCGAGTGCTGTGTTTAGATTTGTTGACACTTGACATCACACTCACTGCCCTACTATTCTCCTCAAACCCTTCCAAACTCTCTTGCCCTGCTAGGCTCTTCCCTGTGGGAACTAAAAGGCATCTTAAAGGCGTCTCGCCTTCACATGTGGTTTCAAAATTTACGTTTTCACAATTGTTACAACAAAATTCAGCTGCGTCCTTGGGAAACCCCTTATAACTTATTTCACTGGCACTGGTAGTGTTTACATTTACATGTGCACTTATGTTTCCACTTTCTTCATGTATACTTGAAAACACCTTAAGATCACTTTGCTTTGTTGTATCATTACAGGCATTAACAGAAAATCCTAGAAATGATATTTCGCTACTACTTGCTCCTACTTCCTCACTACTAGGTCTTACGTGTTCTGCCGGTACAAAATCCCTAAATGACAGTTCATTACTTTGGCTGGGTGTTCCCATGTTAGTGTTGTTGTTTATAGTACTGCACGTGTTGACATTTCCCTGTGTACTCCCTGGTAAACTGCTCCGCTCTCGCTGAGGTACTGAGCATTACGTTGTCTCCTTACCTCTTTCCCTACAGGTGGTCGGGATATATGCAGGTCATGATGGTGCCATTTTATGACACATCTTGAACCCAATTTCACGAAATATGTGGAATTCTCCATCTTATCTACCGCTCTTACTGGCCCTGACCATCTAGGTGCCAGCCCGGCACAGTATTTTTTCATCCCTGCTGATAGCTGGTTCTCTCTCACGTGAACATATATTCCGAGTAAAAGTTCTGGTGGCGGCCTTTTGCTCTCCGGTACCCACACATTGCAATAATTTATTTGATTTGCCCTTGCTTCCTCATGGATTTGTGTCTGGTGTTCTACCATATATTCAGGTGGTATTAGTGGGTTTTCGCAGGGTGCTCTGGGGTATGGAGTTCGCTACCTTGTACTATTTCGGCGGGTGTCTTCCCAGTTGCCGTATTTACTCTGCTCCTTAGGCAAAACATTACCTCCGGTATTAACTCGGCCCACCTAGTGTGATCATCTCCTAACCGGATGCGTAACTGGATTTTGACATCTTGGTTACGAAGTTCGGATGGGTTAGCCTTGTGGTGGTATGCTTGGGTGGTACTGTGTTCTGTTCCCCACCTGGTACTGTATTCTCTCCACTTTGGCCCTACAAATTACGTGCCATTATTGGTTAGCAAATACTCGGGGTGTCCCCATCTCGTGTGTGCACGAACATTGCTGACAGTAAATGCTACGGTCCAATGGGTAAACAAATCCATGGCAACAATAGGGAATATTTTGCCAGTTTTGGTATGCAGGTATGGGCCCAAGATAACAATCGCTACTGTCTTAAATTGATCAGTTGGCAGCCTCGGTTGGGAGTGTCGCCGTCTGTTCTCTGCAGCTTCCGGGTGTTACATGTGATACAGCTTTGTATATGCTTCCCTACATCTCCCTGAATCCCTGGCCAGTGAAAACATTTCTACACATTTCTTCGTGTTTGCTCAGATCCTGGGTGTCCATGCTCCAAACTGTCGTGTCCATACTTAAGTACAATATCATGTTTCTCCTTTGGCACATATGTTCGCTATAGCTCGCAGTTACCAGGTGGTTTGGTTTGTATCCCTCGGTCCACTACCCACCAGTGTTCTGTGTACCATGTGCCACAGTGATATTGGTGTTGTGCAGCATCTGGGGAATTTTCTTGTGCAGTGTGTACCTTTCTTAACACGCCCCGTACATTAAATAAAATAAGTTCGCCGGGTGGTGTGGCAACAATGTTTTGTACAATGAGAGTTTGTTTTTCTGCAGTTGGTATTGCATGGCATGGCGAGCTCGTTGGGATTTCCCACCACATGTTCTACCTTGTAATCATACTCCTGAAGTAATAGAGGCCAGCAGGCAAGTTTGCTCTTCCCGTTATACATACCTCTAACCACACAATATATTGGTTGTCAGTTATGAGAGTAAACTGACTTCCTAGCAAATATGGTCGACATTTTCGCAATGCTTGTACAATTGCTAAACATTCCTGTTCATTGACGTGGTACTTGCATTCTGTTTCCCCAGATTTCGTACTGTGGTAACTGATTTTGTGCTTTCCCCCAGGTCTGCCCACCTGATACAACACAGCCCCAATGCCTCCTTGACTGGCATCTGTTTGTACAACAATGGGTAACTCTGGGTTGAACCTAGATAGCAGATTACAGTTCTGAAATACAAGTTTGATTTCCTTAAAGGCTTGATGGGCTTGTGGTGTCCAGACAAATTTAAGTTTCTCACACAACAAAGCAGTTAAAGGTACAGCAATCACAAAAAAGTTTAGGACAAATTCCCTTAGCCAATTAATTAAGACTAAAAATTTCCTGACTTGTTTACATGACCTGGGTGTTAATTTAATTTGAATGTTCTGTATGTGTTGCTGTTCTGGTTCGTGGCCCCCACTGTTACATAGTGTACCAAGAACTCCATTCTACTCATTCCCTACTTGCACTTTTCCACTTTGCATGTAAGTTTGTTACGCTCGAACTGTTCAAAAGCAAGGCTCAAATGATGCAAGTGCTCTTCCCAGCTGTATATTAACCATTAAGTTTTGAAACATTGCAGGTGTACACTTTAAACCAAATGGCATGGCAAAAAATTCAAATCTACATCCATCTCGGGGTAGTAAATGCTGTTTTCTTTCTGTCCTGTGGGTGGATAGGCACTTGCCATTATCCGGACTTTAAATCAAATCATGTGAAAATGGCAGCTCGTCCTAATGTTGACAGTTACAGAGTACTTTTCGGTCTTGTATTTTGTATTTTAACATAGCACTCTTTGCCTAATTGCCTTACTGCGCTTTAGCCTCCCAAACGGCGGGGGAGAGGAATCAAATCCTCTCAGCGCAAGGAGGCGAAGATTAATGCGACCGGTGGCCAGATCCGAAGGCCAAACCTGGCACGCCCACACATACTCGCCCCTTCTACCAAAGAGGTTCTGAGATTCTCGTCTTCAGAAAAGGTGACTGATCGTTGCTCAGAAATCAAGCGTGTGATCTGGTCGGGGTTCTATCCATATCCCTAGTGCCTTTCTAGGGCACAACCAGAGCAGGTTACCGTTCACCGCCCAGTCTGTCATCGAGAGTGGGAATCTCTCCAGACCTCCTCCAGCATACGGAGTCAACCACTACCACCACAAGTCCAGCCCTATGATCGGACACCAGAGAGAACCTTATGGTGGGGCCAAACAAACGTCCCATGCTACAACTTAATTTCCATGGTACTTGTGGGTTATTCATGGCCGACATTTTTGACAAAGTGTATTTCATATTAATGACTGATGGTGGCATATTTACAGTGATTTTATTCAAAGGGCGGAAATCATTACATAATCGCCATTCGCCATCTTTCTTTGGAGCATGGGTAATACCTGAGTTATAGAGACTCTGCATAGCTTCAATTATATTGTCGTTTAGCATCTCACGTAACTGCTGGTTGATGAAGCGGGGAAAGAAAATACCTGGGTCTTGTGGCTTGGAGTACACCGGGTCCTCACATGTTGTAATGATCGCATGCTCTGTGATGTTGGTATGCTGCAGCTTACCCTCAGTGTGTAACACACTGGCATACTGGTCTAGTAGATGTTGCAGACATTGTTGAAGAGTAGCGAGCATCTCGTGCTCGAAGTCAGCAAGTAGCACAGCAGTTGTTGTTGTCGGTAGAGTTACTTCCATGGCATATATGGTCCTCCTGCCACACATGGAGACGATCCAGATGTATCTCTAGCAAGACATGGTTGCCAATAAGCCATGACAGTCCCAGAAAAATTTTCTCCCATAGGTCCAGCACAATGTAAACATCATACTTGGTACGCAACTCTCGGATCCTTACAGTGATGTGCATGACACTTCTTGCTTCTCCCTGTTGGTGTGTGGTAGCCAATTACAGATTTCGCAGTGGCACTCTAGTTGTTACGGCTTGTATAAAACCCTCACGCACAAAGTTGTGACTGGCAGCAGTGTCAATTACGGCTGTGACATTTTCCCCTTCAAGTTCTACATTCACTCGTAATACTCTCATGGTACTGTCACTTAAATGGAACACTCTTTCACATGAAGCCAGCGAGTTTTCCTGCTGTGGCGGCGATTGTGAAAACTGCCTGACAGGCGGCGGCGGTCGCGTGACATCTTTAACAACCGGGTGGTTGGGGGGGGTACAGGATGCGGAGGTTCACGGTGTCAGTCCGGTACTTGTTCTCTTTGTTCCACCTGTTTCTCTCGTTTGTAGGTACATGACTCCTGGGCAAACAGTTCCACACTCTCCCAGCTGGCTCCCCGAAACAATGGTGTAATTTCCGGTTTTGATAACGCCACAATTATCTCCAATACTCCGCAGGTTGCCTGTCCCAGGTGTAGTCACTTATACAAGCCTTACTTGCATTTTATGAATTCTTCAATTCATTCGGCCTCCCTCTGTTGTTCGTTATATAGCCGCACTTGTGCCTGGATAGCATCTCCGTCAGTGTCGAACCGACCTAGCAATCTCTCGCAGAACTCTTCCTATGTAACTCCATAGTCCCTGACCAAGATCCACCACATGGCAGCGGTTCCCCTTAACCTGTTTGCTGTTACTTTGGTCCAATTGTCTCAATGCACATGGTGCTTATGCAATTTTTCCTCACAACAGCTAGGAATGTGCCCAGGTCTTCTGAATCATCTACCAAATAATATGGCAATAATATTTTGGATCAGGCCCAGTGAAGCCCTGTGGCGTGTAAGTAATAACAACTGGTGGCAGAATGGGTTTCACCTCTAGTGTTTGCGGTGGCACGATCTCAGCACAGATCGTCTTATGGCACTCGTCACATTTTATAACACAGTTTGGGTAGGTGGTAAACTCCACAGGCCCTATGCATCGTAAATGCGAGTTCTTCTTAGACTGTTGGCACTGCACCCACTTTGTTCCTGCCCCATCACATCCAGTGCGTGCGCACATCTATGTTTCTGACGGCAAAGAAATGTTGTCGGACATGCATTGACACAAGGTTTATTCCTAAATACGTCCCTCAAAGAGTTTATCTCAATCAATCTCCCACAATTCACGCATCGATCGATCGGCATGTCCAAGTAACTCGTGCTCGCGTTCGAGGGTGCCGAGGGTGTCGCAATTTCCGACGTGGATGTCATGAGGGCTTCTCGAGGTTGTTCAGGCATGGTGTCCACCATGTTCTTGTGGTTGACGCCATCAGTTGCGCTTCCCAATCACCATACTGTTGAGACTAAGGGTTCTTAGGAATGCTGCAGGTTCTGTGTGTCCGTTTCACCCAAGAGTACTGACAAAAACGTTGGCAATTCCAAAATTTTACTTAACATTAAAACACTTTACAATAGAAACACATGTGATTAGGACACTGTCACTACTAATGAAAGAAGATGGTTCACTATGATACCTGTTTTATTTATACAGTTCGTACAAAACAATGTGCTATGAAATTAATGATACACTTGGTTATGTCTAGCTACTCCGCTTCGCTGCTCCACAGCCCGCAATTACCCTAGTGCACGCTTAGATGAATGATCTCACCGTGGTGTATGAAAACACAATCTTCAAAAGGTAAGAGAGTCGACAGCTGCTAGGGTGGACTGTCGATTTTCCCCTGAAGATAGGACATGGCGAATTACAAAATGAAACACTCGATGATACATTAACACATGTAATTATTACCTGGCATCACTAACGCAATCTCGTCTGGGCTCACCCGCCAGCACTTGGGTATTGTGGTGACGGCCTATACACAGAGCTGGCTAGGACAGAAGTAATATCACCATACACAAATTTCAAAATTATGTAAATTACACAAAGACCCTTAAAAGACGATGGGGCACGAGATGAGTAGTCGCAATAAACACACACATGTGTTAAAACACATTTGCATGGTGTGGATGCTGCTGGTTAAAGTTTGTAGTGGACCATGTGGTGCAGGTGACATTGCAATATTTCTTCATGGAAACGTCAAATTAAATTCCAACAAAATATCATTCTGGTAGAGAAAATTATTTTCTTTGCGACAACAGTGTTACAGGTGTGTAGAACACCTCATGGCGGAAAAAAAAACATTAACTTGATTGCATGGTCAAACACAATAGCATCTATTTACGTGAAAATTACACAGATTCCTGGCAAAATTTAACATAGAACCCTGAATAAAAATATTGCACACATGATATTACAAAATAAGCACTCAAAATGCAATGATGGCACAGACATAGACTTGGCATCAGTTAGCCACATGGTTGTATGTGATGTCGCCGGGAAATATTCAAACATGAAAAATACCCTCGAATACATACATAGATTTAAGCCCTTAAAATTGCACACATCAATAATACAGAAAAAATAATGAAGTGCCTTTAGAAGAAATGGGTGGGGCATGATTCAAGTATCGCGGTTCGTACGACCTCTCCGAAATATTTCTCCTCCTTCTCCGCGATTAAGTTGAAAAATGCCACAAGGCCGAAATAAATTATTTAAGCGGAAGCATAATGCTGGGGAAATTTCTGGCAAAGCGTAAGCAAACAAATTATAAATGGTATACTAAAAGTGATATTGAAATCTACATCAGTGAACAAAAAGTTGTAGTGTGTACTTGACGGTATCTTACCTTGCCAACTCTCCTAGATAGAATGTCCAGAGGCAAGCATTGCACGGACCTACCATGGCTGCCTATGGGGTTCACATAAGTGGAAGTGCTATGCACACCAAGTAAACTTTTATATATTTTGAAAATAAAAAGTGGCACAAGTAAATTAAATATTGTTTTACATTATATATTTTTCTTGTGAATTTTCTGTTTTACCTCAGTGGCTCTTTATGATAGTGTTCACGCCGGAATATTAGTGTTCTTAATTTTTGTGCAGCTTTAAAATCTTGATAATAAAAAAACAAGACACATTTTACGCTGCAAAATAATATTCATTATGTGAAAGTTCAAAAATATTGGCCTCTTTGGACATGTGCATGTACATGTGACATGCGTGTGGTGAGCACCGTCATGGGCTCTACCTCTGTTACATAACTTTCTCACTACATACTTTTATTAATATAAAGTAAGCCTCATCAAATCTGGTTTAATAAACTCTAGTATATAACAAGGGGCTGTTCTCAAGTTCAATCATTCTCATAACCAAGTATATATGTTGCCCCAGATGCGTACAAGCAGTCATTGGTAAAGTAATTCAAATGGTATACCCAAAGACTATGATTATGAAATATTATTGTTTACCTTTCATGTTATATTCAAGATACTGCTGTACCAAACTTGTTGGTATCACGTAAACATTTTATTATAAAGACAATACTCTTTCTTTACAATTGATGTTATATCTTACAAATAATGAACTCATGGATATACAAAAAAAAAAAAAAAAAAGAGATTTATATCACATCACCACAATTAACATGTTTTTATTCATAATCTCTAGTTGATTTACCTCTGGCTTTTATCATGGGATTCATTTCAGGTACATGATGTTTGCTATTGCTAGCCAAGTTTACATTTTATCATTGATATATTTCATATTTTACATATGTTCATGAATACTTTTATTGCTTTTACACTGTTTCCGTTTGTATGTCGTTTGCACACCCTGGTGCTCTCAACTTTTTGTTGATATAATTTAGTAACATTTTTGCACCTGGTTGAAATAATTTTATCTACCAATTAGGTTAGTGAATTCCAGGTAACATACAGTTTTTGTGTACTTTGTGTGAGTCATTGCTATCCATTTGCAGTGGTAGGTGGAAATTTTATCGCTAAATTTGCTTCCCACTTTCTTCCTCTGGCCCTTTGAGGTACTTTTTTTTTTTAAAAAGCAGCATTGACTTCCGTGCCTCATGACCAGCTTTTTCGGGTGCCTGGGTACATCTTTTTTTGGGTTTCAAACTCTTTGCTCTGGTCCCTGGCCAGCCTGTTCGTGCCTTGGTACTCATTTTGACGACCCATACATGGAAAATTGTTTGTCACAGTGGAAGGTTGCAGAGTTCCATATTCAAAACATTATTATTTTTGTTAACTGATTTTTAATAATTTCGTAAATTTTATTTAATATAATTATTTAACTTTGTTTCCAAATTTAGAGTGTATCCATTGAGTGATGTTCACCTGCTGCTTTAAAGTAACATTTTCTTAGGATCTTCGGATTACTCAGTTAATTATTCCTCACAGGTTTGTTTACTATTTCTGTGGTACTGTTCGTTGTGGACTTTGTTAAGGTTTCGGTGCACCATGTCAGTTTCCTGAGTGGAACGGGTATGGTCAAAAAATTTTCCAGGACAGCTGTATTCCCCAGTGGTTGCTGCAGAAGAAGGCACACTGTTCTCCAGCTGCTTCTGGTGGGGTCCATTGTAGCGTAATGGTGCGGGGCTACAATAAATAAGGTCAGGCGGACTACAGATGGTAGCCAGGTACGTTTGTTTTATAAACATGCCCCACTTCGCCCAGCTATATGAGAGACCTAACAGGCCGGTGCCCACCCTCCCTCCATGCCACCAAAACAGTACCCTGACTTGAAGCTATATACTTGGGAGTGAGATTGAAGGCTGAAGACGAAGCAGATGACCTTAGGCCCGGTGAGCTCTGAGGCCTACCAGAACTTCTGATATTTTGGGTGAGTGTAATTGCTTTTGCGGTAGGGAGCAATTACTGTTACGAATCATCGTCCCCTTCCCCCCTATGAAAAGTAATTGCGTAAGGCTAGGGAACTAGCTGCGAATATATTGTGAGCCCTTTATAACTTCTGTTCGGTATATTTAATTAACGTAATAATATCCTTATTGTTCTGTAAACATAATTGTAATTCTATTGTTGTCCAGTAACATAAATGTATTGTGTTCTGCTATTTAGAGTTGTTATAGTAAAGATATATATTTTCATAAATAATAATTCTTATTTAGCCACCATTGCGAGTACCCCACAGTATACCCCTTGCCTTCTTTACAGTAAAGCAGAGTTTGATGTTGAGTCTAGCTGAGTATTGGAAGCCAGAGTTGGAAAGGAATCGCAGAGATTGGAGTTAATTAGTAGTCTGGAAGAAGGGAGAATGTTACACTGGCGGAGCTGCCGTTTCATTCCCACCTCCTTGCTGCCAAGCGTCACCAGTTCCCAGCCCACTTCATTATTGTGTCATCAACCATTTTAATTAATATTTTCAGACCACTGCGAGTAAGCTGCCTTCCCCCATCTGTAACAGACAAGCCCACCCACCTACACTATCATACACCCACAGTAGGCCAGCATTGTATAGGCCAGTTACCACGCATGCGACTCAGCGTTTGTGTAGCAGCATTGCTGAGCCACAGTTCCTTCCCGCCAATTCCCCTCAGAGTTGCTTTATTTCAGTAGTTAGAGTAGTGTAACTTTACAGCTTTTAATGCATGCGGAACACCCTGTTCTTTTCTCAGCTTAAACCACTGCAATGTGTTGTGTCCTATTGGAGTGTGTTTGACCTCTTCTCTCCTGTAGTTTAATTTAATTTTAAGTTACACAAATGTGCACGGGCGTACACTACCACATTGCCCACTCTCAGCTGTCACAACTAGTGTTCATTTCATAAGTTTTATGTGGAATTTACCCCTATTTTCGTTTCCCGCCTGAGCGAGGAGGCATCCACAATGTCTTGCTCGACTGATTATTAAGGAATAGCAACACAATAGACCATATGGAAATGGCCACCGAACGTCACCCAGGGAAAATAAGGGTGCCCCGCGAAGAGAAAACAGCAAAGGAAACCCTCACGATGGCGAACGAGCAGTGCAGCCATGACAAGTGGTGATGGGGAATTGTCCTGGAAAATGATCTCCAAAGATTATATCGTGGCAGGGCCTCCCATGAGTCCAAAGTCACTCATTCTTAGAATATAAACTCTCTAGGATGTCATAAGTAATCAAAGCTAGCATATGCAGTTTCAATAAATCTCCAATTAACTAGGTACCTAGAGTTAATATCATCGTATTATGTAAGTTAATCATGCATATAGCCATTGCCTGTATAGAGGATATTCACTTTAGCATAATTGCAACTCACAATGAGTTAAAAATTTAGTATTATCTCCCAGTGAATGTTTAGTGAAGTGCTATTCAGTTGGACGGTGACAGTAATATATAAGAATGATCTGTTTTTCATAAAATTTTGAATTACTTGCATTATGTTTATTAGCCAATCATCATAATAATTTTAATGAATTTTAGAATATTTAACAGTATGTTCAGTAATAATGGACTTTTCATTTCTAAAGGTAAGGCAGAATAGAGACATCTCAGTGAGCATTTAAGTAAATAGCAGCAGTGGGCTATAGAGAACAGAGTCATGGCATATTGAATAAATTTTAAAGCTTCACAGACAATCTTTTGTTTCATTGGAATTGCTGTACGTAAACTTTTTAAGGTATATCAATTATCCAGTATAGTCCAGCTTAAATGATGGGTCGTGTATGTGTCAATTTACAGTATATTGTTCCTAGCATAGATTAGGACTTCGGATTTTGGACAGTTATACAATGTTTAATATTCTACACAATGGATTGTGTACAGCGCTAACAACACAAGAGGAACCAACGACTGGCTGTATTGCCCCCTCTCCCATACTTTGGCGTCCTACCCGGCCTGCCACGGCAGCGACCGTGCGTGTCAGCAACATGTTGGAAACGCGTGTGCTTTCTAAACGGGCACTTTGTGTACGCATGCCTTCGTTACACTTCGCCACCGCATCCCAAATTCTGCACATATGGCAACCCCACTACCGTCTTATCAGGCATATTAATGGTGCCGTGCCAAGAATTGGCACATGAACACACGTGCATGCTATAACTTCCACCCCCCTAATTTAGAAAATTCTCCACTCAACCATGCTTAAATTAATTTATCATTTTATAATAAATTACATTTCCATATTAATTTCTAAGTAACTTCCCTTTTCCATTATTGAATTTTCAAGTACTAAAATTCTTTATAGTTTAATTTATATATCATATTACTCAATATTTTTCCAGGTACCTTCAATTACGTGATAATGCCTCTGTGTGCATTGATCGTAATTTAGCTTCGACATGTGAAGTTCATACCATTCTATGTTAATTTCCTTGCTACAGTCAATTATCAGTGTTCAATAATTATACACGGTTTTGATGCAGTGCCAGGTTCTATAAATAATCCGTGTTGCCGATAGCATATTTTTCCACTGCAAATTTCTAAGAAACAAACTAAGGGTATACATAGTGACCTGACATTATATATTATGTTGGTGTGGTATGTTTATCAGTTCCGGAGTTCATAATATAAACGTTCTCCAGCCCCACAATTAAAATTCAACTCAATGACACACTACCCTCGAGTACTCTGTGAACAAGGATGGGAGGAACGCTGAAAAGTAACGTATCACTGCGGCTAACAGTTTTAGCCCAGTCGGATGGTTACTTACCCCGGAGGTCATCCCTGTAGCCCCCTTTATTTTGAATGAAACGTGGAATTGCAGACCTGTGGACGGGAGAAGGATCCCGCCAGGCAATTTATCCCCTTTTTACCCTGCTGGTCTTGATGGAGCTTCAGGTGGTGGGGGTGTGAACCTATTTATCGTGGGGTTCCTATGTGCGACACAATTATGTCCCTTTGGCAGAGTACACAAGTGCATTGACCATTTCTGACTTCAGTGCAGTTTTCCTTGTTCCTTATTATATTCGTGTGTTAGAGTGTAAGATACAAGTTGTTTTCCCCTGTTTGTTTAATTTCGATCTCCATGTGTACCGCCATTGATATACTTCATTGCCCACATTTATTTTATATTTACTTATTTTTAATGGTTAGAATTTAACTTTGATTACTAATCACATTTCCATGTCACGTGATAGCTTGTTTCTCTATTGACGTGCACACAGACGGTAGTTAATTGGTACTATATAATTATAGTAGGAATGATAAGCATTCTATGTTTCCATAGTGGTTGCATAAAACTAATTATTTTATTTCAAATAATTTTAATATATCTTATCAACTTATTTAGCTTCTATAATCAAATCGCTTTAAGTTTTAGTTCTTTACATGTTTGAAATGCGCGTGCAGTCCATCATGACTGTAGAAGGACAACTTATTTTTGTT
This sequence comes from Dryococelus australis, assembly GCA_029891345.1. Classification (NCBI taxonomy): domain Eukaryota; kingdom Metazoa; phylum Arthropoda; class Insecta; order Phasmatodea; family Phasmatidae; genus Dryococelus; species Dryococelus australis. The sequence continues at coordinate 102,886,545 of CM056995.1, read as the reverse complement.
TGACTTCAGAATGTTTCAGGACTTTCGTATTCACTATATTATATTTGGCTAATGCTCGCTGCTTTCCACTTGGTTGTTTCATATGTCACTGAATGTTTTCTCAGCCTATGTCTCTTAAGTTTCAGATCCCCGCAAGGCTAGCCCAGCAACGAGCTACTGTCCCTGTTCCGTGACTCAGATCTGTAGAAGGGATACCAGGCCTGCAACTGCACTACTCGCCTCATGCCGCCACACCCGTGTAACTACAATTCTCTTCTTGCCGCCAGCCAAGGTTGGCTGCATTGCATTGGGGCGGAGCCACTGCACTGGCGCTGGGCATTGCACGGCAATGGCCTTCCAGAGCCATCCCAGATTGATGCGATAGCGTGCTTTGGGCCACTCACACCGCTGCCGCTGCCATTCAAGTGTTTTTGTTGTTTTGTTCCCACAGCTGCAGTCTCTCTCGTCTACACCTTATCACACACATGCTGGCAGTTACTACATCATGGAGGAGCTTGATGTCATCACGAGACTGTCATTACCCTGCCCCACACACTCTAATTCCAGCTCCCCTAGTAAATAATCTCAGAATTCTGTTCACCTACTTCATTTGTATCGCGTTACATGGGAAGAGTTTTGTGAGAGATTTCTAGGTTGGTTCGACACTGACAGAGATTCTATAAAGGCACAAGCGCGACTGTATCACGAACAACAGAGAGAGCACGAGGGAATTGAAGAGTTCATACAACACAAATTAGGCTTGTATAAGTGGCTACATCAGGGACAGGCAAACCACGTGGTATTAGAGATAATTATGGCATTATCAACACTTGACATTAGCCAGAATCTATGGAGGGCGACACGTGCCAGTGTAGAACAGTTCACGAGAGAAGCATGTTTGTATGAGGACGTAAGCGCAAATCAAGAATATCAGTCACCACTGCAAAATTAATGCCATGTTGCCAGATGTCACAAGATAACTACCACCATTCACACCAATGAGAATGAACTGCGGACATGGAACAGATTTTCGCAATAGTCACTGCGAAAACTACTACCAGGGCAACAGGTCGGGAAACTAGGTAGGGAGATTGGCGAAACAGCATCTGCACCAGTCTCACTGCCAGGTCGTAACAATCCGCCTACTGAAGGTGCAAAAGTGTTGCAAGTGGCTGACAATACAGTGAAAGCATTTAGGATCTGTATTGAACTTGAAGGGGAAAATGTTACATTCGTAATTGACACTGTCGTTAGTCATAATTTTGTGCATGAGGGTTTGATACAAGCAATAACTACTAGGGTGCCACCGAGAAGCTTTCAATTCGCTACCACAAACCAACAGGGAGAAGCGAAAAGTGTTATGTATGTAACGGTAGGAATCAGAGAGCTGCATACCAAGTGCGATATCTACATTGTACCAGACTTGTGCGAGGAAGTGATTCTGGGACTGCCATGGCTTATTGACAACCACTCAGTTATAGAACTGCACCTGAATCGTCTGCACGTGGGGACATGTGGCCGATGGGCCTTTTATACCGTGGGAGCAACAACACCAACAACAATAACTGCTGTGCCACTTGCTGACTTCGAGCACGAGGTGCCTGCCACACATCAGAAATGTCTGTAACATCTGCTGGACCAGCATGCCAGTGTGTTCCACACTGAGGGGAAGCAGCAGCGCACCGACGTCATGGAGCACGCGATCGTCACAACGCACGAGGACCCGGTGTACTCAGAGCCACGAGACCCAGGTATTTTCTTTCACTGTGTCACCAACCAGCAGGTATGTGAGATACTCAATGATAACATTATTGAACCTACACAAAGTATCTATAATTCAGGTATTACCCTTGCTCCAAAAAAAGATGGTGAATGGTGATTCTGTGTCAATTTTAGACCACTTAACGAAATAACAGTAAACATGCTGCCACCAGTCATAAATATGAAAGCCACTTTGTGAACATTAGGACCAGCTTCATATTCACATCACTTGATTTAAAGTCTGGATATTAGCAAATGCCTATCCGCCCGCAGGACAGAAAGAAAACAGCATTTACTACCCCAGATGGAAGCAGATTTCAGTTTGTAGCCATGCCATTTGGTTTAAAGTGTACCCCTGCAATGTTTCAGATCGTAATGGTTAATGTATTGGATGGATTTACTGGAGACTTTGCGATAGCATATTTGAATGATGTACTTGTTTGGTCTGACAGTTGGGACACAGCGGGACTCAGCAATTTCCAAGCAGCGATCATTGTTTACAGGTGCACACTTTCATTGCATATTAATAACTACAAATTCAGGCTTAAAACTAGCACATTTAATAATGAATAGTTCTAGCGAATAAACACCGACTTTGTGTGGCATGTACAAATGATATCTGTTTGGCAGTCCCGTTTTGTTAGTCTGTATTCGTATAGTGGATTCCCCAAGGTCTTGAACCACTCTGTAGGGGCCACAGTACCGATGTGTCAACGCATTTGACATCCCCTATTCCTTACCCAGGCAAGGTCATTGACTTTTATGGTACTCTTCTTATGGACTTTATTATTAAACAACTTGGTTTGATGTTTTTGTGCGCATATTAAATTGAAACGGATGGTTTCCCAATTATGTTTAAGAGTTTCGCACCACATGTGTGCTCTGGGGGAATGTTGTTTGCTAACCACCTGAGCCAGGAGGGAAACATCTATGCCGTGCATAAGATAAAAAAAAAAGTGAATTTTGTTGTAGTGTTTATACTGGTACTAAAATTGAAACAAATGAATTGGACGTTGAGGTCCCAGTTTATCTGATCAGCATTGTACAGGCGGTCAGCTGGTCACCAAGAATTTTATTCGAGAATTCCACAAGGCCATTGCATCGTGGACTGTATGCTGTAGTGGAGAGTTTTTTGATGTTAAGAGATTGTAACAAGCAATTGACCTGTTCATTTTGGATGCTCGTTCCCCTATCTGTAAGTATTTGTTGCAGAGAACCAAATTGCAAATTACTCTTTGATAGTTTGGTGCATGTGGCCGCTTCTATGGAGTGTATAGGTTTAGCAACAATGTAACGAGTTGCGTTCTCGGTCAAGACAAGAATGTATTTTTTCTTACGGGGAGTAGAGTGGAGGAGACCTTTCGCATCAAGGGCCCAAGTGTAGAGGAATGATTGAAAGGGTTGACAAAAAGGGCAGGGGGGATGGCCGACAAGTGCCCAGGGGGTTGGGAAATACCGGCCTTGGTTTTCCGACATGCGGAACAAGATTTTACATGATTTTTGACGTTATTGCCCATATTATCCCAGTAATATGAGTGTAATAATTTTTGCAAGGGTTTTTAGTGTGCCAAAATGACCTCCCCCGAAAATGGCGTAGTGGTGAGCTTGTATAATTTCGTTTACATAATTCTGTGGCACAAGAGTTAATTTAGATGGGCCTTGGGATGAGTTAATTCTGAAATGTATTTCGTCGTTGGCTGTGAGCTCATAACGGCGGATGTATTTGGTGTCGCTGTGGTCGGGGTTTTGTAGGGCCTGTGTAAGTTTAGCAATATGGGGGTCGCTATCGTACTCGCAGGTGAAAAGAGAGGTATTGACGGTAATGGGTTACAGCAAAAATATGGCGTTATCGTCTATTTTTATATACTCTTATGCGTGGGTGTAGACTAAGAGGTAATGTAATGTATCGGAAAGTAAAACAATAAGGATGGTACATTTTTAGACAGGATCAATACAAGTACTTTCTAAAGGATTTTCACAGTGTTATTTAACAATTTGAACATTAACTTTATAAAGGGAGGTAATAATTTTGGAGATGATGACTATAGGAAAAATGTGTTCTTGAGTTATTCCAGAGGCGATTCTATCCCTTTCTTTTATGCAGTGTACTTAAATTAGTCTTGATTTTGTCCCAATGGTTTTTAACATACTTCGAAGCTGCGGTTTGATTTCTTGTGCCTTATCGGGATTCTGCAAGATGGCTTTAGTAAATACTTTAAATAATGAAGTGCAGAGGTTGACGCAAACACAGTTATGTTTCACTCATTATTTTGGGGGTTTTTGTGGAGGGCTCAGTCTGCCGTCTTGTCACTAGCATTGCATGCTACTACAATTTCTCGATACTCATGAAATTGATGGAGAATAGAGGCTTGGGAAATCGCTGTTTTCAAATGAGTAAACGCTGTGTTATGTTTATTCGTCAATTTAAATAGGGTGTTGTGTTTTGTAAGTTATATGAGGGGCTGCGCTATGGAAGCATAATTACGAATGTAGCGACGTAAATACAACGTCATGCCTAGGAAGGTTCGTAATTGTTTGATGTTTTTCGGGGCCGAGCGGGGCGGGGTTGGGGGGGAGGACGACATTTTGATATTGGCTTCAACTATCTCGGGGTCGGTAGCTATGCCTTCAGGCATGATAATATATCCGAGAACCTTAATTGTCTGTCCCGCAAAATAAACATTTCTTTGTGTTCACCTTCACATTAAATAAGCGGAGTCTTTCAAAAACTTAGGCGATATTTTCAATATGCTCTTCAAAGGAATTACCGAGAATGAAAATGTCGTCGATTTACATGATTGCCACAGTCCATCAGAGGGGGCCTAGGAGTTTGTTTATACACATTTGGAAATATTGTGGACTTGTACTTAACCCTATTATCATACTTTGATACTGGAAAAGTCCTATGCCGTCAATCGTAAATGCTAATTTGTGCCTATCCTCGGGTCTAACAGGGATACTATAAAATCCCGAAAATAAATCTAAGCCAGTTATGAAAGCTGAATTTAGAAGAGCATTCAAAATATCTTTTCTACATGGCAGCAGGTATTGTACTCTATACAGGTATTGGTTGAGCTTCCAAAAGTCCGTTAAAAACCGCAATCTGCCAGACTTTTTAGAAATAACGATAGTGTGTGCGGAATAAGGCGAATCTGCTTCTTCTATAGTGCCCGCATCTACCATGTCCTTAATTTGCTTTAGGAGGTTGCCTCTTACCTTGGGACTGATTCTGTATGGGCGTGTTGTGACAGGTTTATCTGTAGTAAGGTCCAATTTTATTTCGAAATTTTTGGCTCCTGTGAGCTCCAAAATTGAATTGGCAAATCTATCTTGGTACTCATGTATTATATTCTGAATTGTTGATGTTTGTTCGTGTGTAAGATCAGTATTGATGTGGGGAGATGTGGTATCACCATTATGAAATGATTCCAGTGTGTTTATGTGGTGTTCAAGGGGTGTAATTACTTTGGTGTTGTCCGGGTGGAGGTGTAGTGGAACTTGTGTAGTTTTATGAGGGTTGTGTTTGTGTATGAGCATGATGTATGTCAAAATGGGGATAACATCATAATGTTTAATAAAATCCACCCCTAAGATAGTGTCTTGTAGATTATCTACTTCTAAGAAGCATTTTGTATAGGTATGCCGTGAAATATTTAGACACATTAGGGTTTCAAATATAGCTGCCGTAAGTACACTAAGGTAATTTTCTCCTTAAGGAGGGAAAGGTTTCGATCAAGTACTAGAGTGCTCGCAATGCTGCTGCATGAGAACTCTGTATCAAGGAGAGAGTAATAATTTATACCATTAATTTTGATAAGGACATGGGGTGTTGTGGCTGAATAACTAGCTTGTTGGTGTAGGGTGCGATGAAGTTTTTGTGGGGCGCACAACGACAGTTTGCTCAGCGTGTCACACTTCTGCGAATTCTGTAACGCATTTTCATAATTGCTTCCAGAGTGCTGTGCGTCATGAAGTGAGTGATTTGTGACAGAGGTACAGTGCTGGTTCTGGTTGGGCAGTTTCACAATCTGAGGCATAAGGCCAAAATTACTTTTAACTTTGTTGAAACGCTTCCCAATATTGGTATTGAACTGAAACTTTTGATGAGGGAAGAGGGGATAGCAGTTGGCTCTTTGACCAATGTAGAAACAGAGGGCACATGTAGCTTGCTCAAGGCTGCGTGTTTCGACAACCGTGTGTGTGTGTGTATGTGTGTGTGTGTGGGTGTGTGTGTGTGTGTGTGCGTGGATGGCGGTGCAGGTGGGGCACCAGTGTTGTGAAGGTTATGCTGGTGTTGCAGTTTGGCAACGTCGATGGGTTATGTGCAGGTTGGGGGATGTTGCATCGGCAATTGTCACGCGGATCCAGCTGCGCTTGCGTGGTATGGTGTTTAAAAACATTTCCTGTTTGACTGTGATTGACTGGCCTTGCAGACTGTGTATGTGTGTGTTATACTGTCGTGGGATGTTGCGTGAGCCTGCAGACGGCGATGATTTACGTGTTTGGTGTTTATGTGGCAACTCGGTCGGATTACGTGACCGTGATTGTAAAGGTAGTGCAGAAATGTTTTGGTGGATGGCCTTGTGGTGTGCGTGTGTGTGTGTATTGCTTGTCAGCTGTTCAGTGGCATGCTCGTGTGGCCTGTTTAGATTTTGTAGCGTGTTTTCGTTTTTCTGTGGAGGTTGGTTTTGCGGCGGAATGTCGCTAAAATAATTGAACTTCGCAATTTCCGCGTATGTTCTATTGGACACTACCTTATTAAAGATAGTGTTGCATGATCCACAATTTATTTGTGTAACATCATCAGGGGCTTCATGGGCCTGTACTGGACCGTATCGTCTGTGTTCTACCCTAAAGAGTCATGTCCGGGGGATGTGTGTGTTGTTTATAAAGCCCATTGTGTGTCGTGTGGCTGTAAGGTTCCCTATACTATGTCCACTGTGTTACTGATGGCCTACTGTATCGTGTCTGCTTGTACTTGTCTGAGTGGGCGGGGGGTTGAAGTGCTGTGTGTGTGTCCGTGATGGGATATGGGGGCGGTACTGTGTAGGTGTAGTCTTTTTTGAGAGTACGTATTTGGTGTTTTAGTGACTGTATTTCTGCTTGGAATTTGGTATAATAGGCGGCCCGTGAAACCTGGTGTATATTTTGTTGGCGTTGGTAAATGCCCACTTCAATGTTTCTGACATTGTCGATCAGCTGGTGGAGGGTATCGTTTGTTAGTGGGATGAGTTTACCTGCAATGGTGCGTGTCAGTGAGGCCCAAATAATATTCACAAATTCTGACTGATACTTGTGTGTCACATTTGTTTTTATAAAATGTCAAGTTTTCAATGTGTGCTAGTGTGCTCTGCTCCAGGTGTTTTGTTGTGTGCTTGTAATATTCTTGTGTATCCTGAATGCACGTAAAAGTTTCGCTTCAATCTGTTGCAGTGGGATTTCCTGTGTACTGGTGTAATACAAATTTTCGTACATCATTTTGGCAGTCCCTGTTAGATAAAACTTTAAACGTCGCTTTTTGTCTAATTCCGACCAGTTGTTGAGTTCACTAGCGGCGTTGAATGTTTCCAAAAATTCCTCAATGTTTTCGGTCTTTTCCCCTGAGAAGGTGGGAACGGGTTGTGGAGATTGTAAGATGATTTGTGTGGGTACTGAAATGTTGGGTAACTCTGGGTTTTGTACTGTGTTGTTCGTGATGTTAAGAGTGTGGTGTTGTGATGTAGACTTGATGTTTGTGTACAGGTGTTCTGGGATGTAAGTATTCATGATGGGGATAGAAATTAAAAATGGGTTTGTTGTCTGCAGTGTTGAAAGTGGTCGGGGTCGGCGATAACCACTGGTGCTGGGTACGTGTGTGTCGTGAAAAGAGTAATCAAACACTGTATTCTATTGTGTAGGGGAAATGTGTTCGATGGGTGTTATGTGTTCTGTGGTAGCAGTGGTGACTTGAGTTCTCAATTGTTTGTGCACTTCTACAGCATGTTCCGCATCTCCGAAATGCCACAATAGGGTTTTAATTAATTTGCAAATGTTTGTTTTTAGTAGGACTTTTTGTGTTCATTACGGGATTTTAATGTAGGTGGTGTAGTAATGGTGTCACCAGCACACTGGTGTAACTTATATTTAACTGAAAGTGGACAAGAAAGATCTGTTGTGGAAACATTTCGAATTCACTAAAAACACATGGAGTGGCTCCTATTATCAATATAAATCACGAGTAAACTTGGGGGTAAGGAGGATATAAACGTAGCTGTGGCGTGGCAAGGAATGCTGAGCGATTATTCTGCGGTCCAAATGTGGCTCCCTAACCAACCATTATTGATGCCTGCTGCACATGGCCTTGTCCAGAAGGCTTACAGCTGTTCGCATGCTCGTGCTCCTATGTTATCCGATACTCGTTTCTGGGTATGCAAAGTACGGAAATCTGAAGTAAAAGCCTGGACTGAATACTGAATTGAACTATTGTACTGTAAAAGAATATCACTGCTTCTACGAGCATTGTGGACAGCGTGAGGGGTGCTGCCACATGCTTTCGCTGCGAACATCAAATTTAAATAATGAATTTAAGTGTGTGGTGGAGTTTACTGCTTGGCAACGAAAGGGAGGAAACGATTACGCCTCCACCAGTGTTGAGTCCTGCCTATCTCTCCGTAATACTTTCACTACTACTCCTATCTCTATCCTTTATCCACGACTAAGACTAGGCAGGTACGCACATGGGAATACTGAACACTAGGGTTACTGAATAAAAGCGGGAATTCTACAAAACTTATTTATTACAACTCTATGTGATATACAACAATACTTGAAACACTACTACAGAACGACACTCGCCTCACAATACTACTTTACGTTTCTCCTTCGGACAAACACTTAACAGGTTCCAAGAATACAATACCGATGAACTACTGTACTGACATGAACTGATATGAACAAATATTGGTTATTTATAAGAATACAAGAATATAACTTCGCACTATGCCCTAGCCTTGCCACGTGATTATTGCTCTTTAATTACGGATTTATGCTCACCAGTAAAGTGTTTCATTGATGGCCGGAGCTCCCTGGAACCCAGCGCTCTTCCATGTCACCCTGACACTGACATCGACCCTTAGCTGTCAGTCGCTCGCCAGGCAAGGGGGTGGAGGTGGGAAGCTTGGCTCTCACAAAAATACTCACTCTTTGCTGGGTCAACCAGACTTGTTATCAAACAGGGGCCGGTCGAGGAATCTATATACCAGGCTATCTTAACTTGTCACTACTACCATGGCCACTCATGAATCCTACTGCTACTTAATATCTTTCCAGCCAAGAACGGCTGTTTGTTCAACCGAGGAGGAGGGGGGTACTGTAAGTTTAGCGTCATGTGATGGCAGTACATCGTCTAAGGTTGGGCAAGCTATAGATGGTAGCCGTGCACGTTTGTTTTATAAACATGCCCCACATCGCCCGGTTATATAAGAGACCTAGCAGGCCGGTGCCCACCCCCCCCCCATACAGCACCGTGACTTGAAGCTATATACTTGGGAGTGAGATTGAAGGCTGAAGATGAAGCAGATGACCTTAGGCCCAGTGAGCTCTGAGGTCTACCAGAAATTCAAATATTTCGGGTGAGCTAATCGTGTTTGCGGTAGGTAGCCATTCCTGTCATGAGCCATCGTCCCCTTCCTCCTTTGTAAAGTAATTGCGGCAAGGTTGGGGAACTAGCTGCGAATATATTGTGAGCCTTTTATAACTTCTGTTCGGTATATTTAATTAATGCAATAGTATCCTTATTGTTCTGTAAACGTAATTGTAATTCTATTGTTGTCCAGTAACATAAATGTATTGCGTTCTGTTATTTAGAGTTGTTATAGTAAAGATATATATTTAGAGTGTTACACCATGCTGCTCACCGTCTGCTATGGAACACAGGTTTTTTATTTTCATTTAAGGTAGTCTTCTGCCAATATTTTTTTCTTATATCTGCTTGCTGGATTAGGGGTTGCTCTCGGGCTAATTTTTGTCGCTCGTGTTTTGAAGTTTACCAAGTACATTTTTCGCTTTGAGTTGTCCCTGACCCAGTACACAGTATTAAAAATGTGTTTTCATTGTTCGGCGAGTGTTCAGCGGTACCACTGGTATAGGATGGTGTGCCTGTTTTGCGTTTCATCGAACCATGCAGTAAATTTCTCACACCAACCTAACCTCATTTCATTTCATTCCTTTTCATTTTTTTACAATCTTATATTAAATTTTCTATACTATTTCAGTAGCTTTGTCTTTTATTAAATTTTAAATACAGTTCCAATGATACTAATGACTTCAAGAATTTTTCATATCATCATACTATATAGCTATTCTGCTTAGGAGCTGCAAAACCTAACAGTTCACTTCTCAAATAAATTTCTGATCCTGACTTCGTCTTGTTCGTGGACTGATCACCAATTGAACTGAGTCATCTCATGATACATTATTTCGTGTGAGCTCAATATTTCAAGAAAAATATGTGGTACTAGGTTAAGTTATATATAGTTTGTATGTTGTTTACTTGTGTTCTTATGTTGATCGTATATCATTATAAGTGTATATTTGGGGAATTTCCCTATCATTATGTCTCAGTATGGAACTAGTTGTTGGCCTTGACAGTTGCGATGTCTCAGTATGGAACCAGTTGTTGGCATTGACAGTTGTGGTCACAACTTTGATAAATGTTTTGATTTTGTCCTTTTATTAGTGCCTTTTAAGTCGTGTTTGTAATGTCTGCCACATAACGTTTGTTTAGATACTTTTTTTGCACTTGGAATAGTCTAATTTTTCTTAGGGGCTGTAGGAAATTTCACTTATTTTTTGCCGAATCTTTTCTCCCAAATAATTTTGACTCGATATGACCCTCTTGATTTTCTCTACTGATCTGTCCTAGGTACTTGTACCTTCATCACGATTCATTAAATACAATTATTGCAAGCTACTTTGTTTTGATACAATTAAATTATTTTCAACTTCTTTCTTGACATAGTTTTTTACTTGTGCATGTCAATATTGTTTTATACATGGGCTCATGAACTTACTTATTGTCTGATATGTAAGTAGGTTGTTCCCCCCCAACTTTCCTTTTCAGGGCAAGCATATGTGCCATCTCACTTACGTCACTACTTTTCAAATGCATATTTAATTACAACATTAAGTTATTAATCTATTATCATACTCATTTTTTTCGTGTTTCTATGTATAATTATGTCACAAAAATTTTCTCTTAAGTGTTCCTCTAATTTTTTTTTATTATACGAGTGTCTAACAATATATTGATGTCTCACTTGAACTTTTTGAAAACATAGTTATAAATGTTTTTAACAGTTACTACATTAAGGAGCATATAATCGTCTCCCGTTCTGATACTTAACCTAATTTTAATTTCTATCAAAGTTAATTGCCTATATTCTGAGGTTTTATCATGTGTCTCGTTACTATTATTATTTTTATTATGATGGCAAATAATACCGTTATTCACATTTTGAACTGCATGTAGGTTATTTGATTAATAAGCAAAGTCCATTTTCTATATAGTTATTTATTTACATTTCCATTTTCATAAAGTAACATATATATTTTTAACAAATAAATTTATTAATTTTCTTATCTCAACCTACTTCAAATGAGTGTATTAATATTTCAACACTTAAAGCTTTTTCCTGTAAGTTTTGTTTCTATAATGTATAAGTTGAACTTTAAAAGCTTCGTTTTCAATATTGTCAGTGCCGTTCAGGACCACATTTCATGCTTTGTTTTCCTTTTTCATTGTATGTGCTCTGAAACGTAGCACATTCCTTTGTCCCGCAGTCTATAGTCCTCTTTAAAGTACTTCTTCTGCCATAGCTCCTCAGTTCAGTAGTTTCATTCTGTAATCACACAGTCAGCTCGTGATTTCGTATTTAAAAAATGCAATGGTTTAAATTTTGGAAATTTTAAAAAGCTCTCTACCACACTTTAGGACTCCTAATGCCATCTACCCTCCAACCCTGGTACTAGTCATCTGTTTTGCACTGTCATATTCCCCGACATATCCCTGTCGTTTTCATGTGGCTTGTAGTCGCCATGGCGCTTTGTCGTCACGTGGTAGCTATGTTGTTTTCGGGGACTTAAAAACCCCATTTTATTGTTCGGTACGCTCACCACTCGTGATCCTGGTATCGACGAGTTAGGACGTGTCTTCAAGGAGTAAGGAGTTTGATCTGCCACTGTAGGTTTGTATAGCTTCCGCGACTTGTGAGTGTCTGCTCATCGGCTGTTGGGTCTCAAAACCTAACAGTCATCTTGAGCCTAGCCCCTTGGGGGTCAGCGGCGACAGACTCTCTTGCAGCGAATAGGTATATTTAATTCTATCTTCTTACCGTTACTTTCCTAGTACACTTCCCCCACCCCCTTTTTTTTTTTTTTTTTAATTCTCCGGGTCCTGGACGGGCGTAGCTCGGTGGAGGGGGTTGGCCCCCCCCCAATGAACCTGAAGATAATCATCGTCATGTGAAAAACACAGCACCTGGTGCTGAATTATATGACCCGAACCTGAACAATAGGTCTTCTATTTTTTCGAGCCGGGAAGTTAATTCCAGTTTTCCCCTCTCTTACTCCGAAATGGATTTTGAATTTGAGCTTCAGGGTAGCAACCTGAAAAGGCGCAACTCTTATGAAAACTCGGAAGATGCCAGAGCCGCTCTTCGAACCCAATTAAGTAAACGCCAAGCTAAGGAAAACATCGAATACGAACAGCAAACCCTGGGTGAGTCCAGCCAACAAGCAAAATGTTCCACTGGCATGGCACTGGACGTGCAGCCTAACATTCCGGTTCGAAACCGGTACGCCATTTTGAGGGAGCAAGTGGCTTCCACCCCGACCCCCAGCTCTTCAAGCCAACCACCAAACGTTAACCTGAACCTTCGCAACAATTCGAAACTCAGAAAACCTACTTTCCGCCTCGTGGTGCGTGACACAGGCAGGTACTCTTTCCTAGTTCGGCAGCTCCGAACTATCCATCCCTCTGGTTTTACCATCAGCATGGCCAGGAACGGTCTGCACATTGTTGCAACCGACCTACAAAAATATGAGGCAGCGATAAACATGCTCAAAAACACTGGCATTCCTTATTTTACATACAGCACAAACATAGATCCACCCCAGAAGGTCGTGTTTGATCTGCCGGCAGACACGGACCCAAATACCATCGCAGAGGAGCTCACACTGCGCGGGTACCAGGTAACTGAAGTGTACCAGTTTAAGTACAAAAAAAACAACGATCAAGACCCTTCCCAATTCCAGCTCGTACCACAGAACCGCTTCTGTGTCACTGCAGCTAAAAATGACACTCTCGACCCTCTTATATCAGTAACCCGGCTTAACATGACAGTTGTTCATCCCCGCCAGTACCAGAGGAAGCTCAGTGACGTTGCCCAATGCAAGCTCTGCCAGGCCCTAGACCACACAAAAAACTACTGCAAACTGAAAGTAGTCTGCCCACACTGCACTGGGTCACACACTCTGGATGCCTGTCCCCAGATAGCTGCTGCACCGAAATGCGTAAACTGCAATGGCGACCACCTTGCCAACTCAAAAGACTGTCCTAAATTACTAGCAATCGTGCAGCAGCGACAGCAAACGGCATTAAAAAAAATGCAATCAAGAATGAATACACCAATGGCAACGACGTCTGCCCCACAAGTTCCGCCTAGGGATATCTCGCAATATCCTAAACTCCTTGACGCAAAATCTCTTCCCCCGCAAGCCTCCTACGCACAGGCAGCCAGAGGCCCCGTCCGCCACCTTTGAATCCCAACACACGCCACGCAGGTGCCCCTAGACCACGAAACCTTACAGATGCCAACCGCCCCACCCAGCCGGCAAACCCCCGCACCTGTTCCCAGCTCCGCTCCATCGGCTCCTGGCGACCTGGGAAGCACCATGAAGGACCTCATGGACCTCATGAGGTTCCTAAAAGAGGCAAATTTCCGGGCCATCATGAGCCATTTCCGCGGCTACATGATAGTAGCAAACACCCACCCAGACCCACAAACCAAGTCCATGCTCCTCATGGAGGCGCTCATGACTTTTGCGGAGCAGATGCCCTAAATGGATCCACAATCCCTGCAAGCTTCCGGATCCCTATCCCTGTTGTACTGGAACAGTAACGGTATTTTCACACAGCTTTACGAGTTGGAGCGAGTGCTGGAGACGTACGGGATAGAAATCGCGTTAATACAAGAAACCAGACTGAAACCACGTCGTCGTTTTGCCATTTAAAACTACACTACATACCGTACGGACAGAGTACGAGCAGGCGGAGGTACCTTAATACGAGTTCATAACAAAATCCAACATCACGTAAATAAGGACCCCGACTGTGAAAATGTAGAAACCACCACAATCAATATAAACACAAACTCCGACCATATAACCGTCATCTCTGCCTACCTAGCGCCCCGAGCGAAACTATTAACCACGGATCTCGATAAATTAATAAACCAGCCCTACCCCTTCATTATTGCAGGCGACTTAAACGCAAAACATACTGATTGGCACAGTAGAATTAATAATACTAGTGGTAACATATTACAAAACCACGCGCAGCTCCACAGCTATATTATTCACGCCCCCGACTCACCTACCTTCTTTCCTGCAAATCACAGACATAATCCGGAAGTGCTTGACATAGTTATTACTAACCTACCAAATTTATTTACAGAACTCACAACCCTAACCGAACTAGACTCAGATCACATGCCAGTCCTATGCAAAATCAGCACAAAATCACTTCAACACCCAGAAACCATCTTAGCAAAAATCCCGGTAACTAACTGGGAAGGTTTTAAAAGTGAACTGGCGGAAATATTTACAGACCAACACCTAACGATTCGCGACAAAATTGATATCGATCCAGCTATAGAAATCCTGGAAAATACCTTAAAAACCCAATTAGCAAAACACACACAATTTTTAAACAGGCGAGAATTTTTAAAGCAAAATTTCCCAGACATAGACATGCTACTTGGCGAAAAACGACAAGCTAGACATGTATTCCAACGCAACAGGACAGAAGCAAACAAAGCTAAATACAACAAGCTGAAAAAAACAATTAAAAATCAAATTAGATACACAAAAAATAACAAAATGATAAAATTTTGTTACCGAACTTTCAGACAACATAAACCAATTCTGGCGGATATCCAGAGTGCTCCGAGGTTCTAGCAAGAAAACTCAATCTACACCTATCCTTTCCCCAACAGGACTAGCTTACGACCCCCAAACTAAAGCAGAAACTAAAGCAAATTCTTTGGAAAACCAATTCACTCCGAATGAGGACCTCGGAGACATAAATTTTACCAGAGATGTAATAACAACCACACAGAAATTTCTAAATAGAAAACCAAAAAAGGAACCGGAATTAATAACCATGCCAGAATTAATAGCTACCATTAAAAACATACACCCTAAAAAAGCGCCAGGCCCAGACAAAATAAACAACCAAACTATCAAAAACCTCCCATACGAAGCCCTCTGTCTTGTACTGGATATCCTAAACGCCATACTAAAATTCAACCACTTCCACCCCGCATGGAAATTGGCAAAAGTGATCACTATCCCTAAACCAGGCAAGGACCCACAATTACCTGCAAACCGGAGGCCCATATCGCTACTCAGCTCTCTAAGCAAAGTCTTTGAAAGAATCCTCTTAGCTAGATTAAACTCACATGCTATTAAAAAACGCATTATTCCGCAAAAGGCAGTTCGGTTTTAGGGCAGGCTACTCCACCCTCTTCTATTCAAAAGATAAGCATATAAAATATGCACATTTGTTTGCACAATGCCAACTAGACGAGCTGAGTCAGTGGTATAACCGATGGAAAATTAAAATTAATGCAGAAAAAAGTCAAGCACTCATTATCACGCGCAGGAAACAGCCAGAAATTAAACCATTAAAATACAATAATGTAGACATTCCCTACTCAGACACAGCTAAATATTTAGGCTTAACAATAGATAATAAATTAAAATGGTCCGCACACATAAAATAAACAAGGAAAAAAGCTCTAGGAAAAATCCCATTAATTTACCTTCTACTAAAATCGCCTCGGCTTCCTAAACGGCTAAAACTTTTAATATATACCTCTCAAATCCGCTCAGCCATGATGTATGGAAATGAAGTATGGGGAACCGCATCTAAAACATTAATTAAATCACTTCAAGTCGTCCAGAATAAATATTTAAAAATAATAACAAATGCACCGCCGCGTACACGCATTTGCGACATTCACGACGCACTTAAAGTACCATACGTAGGCAATAATTTCCATTCTCAAAACAATAAATTCTATGATAAATTATTAACACACCCAAACCCCGTACTCAAAAGGATAGGGCAGTATCAACCAGACACGCGTAACCACTTAAAAAGACCTAAAATGCCGAAATTAACACAGTAAAAGAAACTGCAAATAACACATTAAAACCTCGGCAGAGCGAGGAAATTCTCTGATCAGTCCGGGACGGTAATTCGCAAACTTTTAACAAAACTACTTCTCTGTGGCTGTTTCAAGTACACTTCTCAATCATCATCGGAGCTGCGCACATCTCCCCACCCCACCATAACATAACAACACGCCTCCAGCATTAGCTCCTTCTCATTCAGCTGCAATTTGAGCCTATTTCGCATCGATTATTATAATTAACTTAATAATTTTTCTCCATAATGGAAATATAAATTTAAAATCACGAATTACACATTACACTTCACCTACATTCGCAATTCATGGCAGCAGAACTCACACTTGAAATTAACTTCACGGGAATCTCGGCTTAATTAATAACTTTATATATATATATATATATATATATATATATATATATATATATATATATATATATATACTGCAGGCATATGGATTCTTCGAAACCATATGCCAGCCTTGTTAATATTTAATTTCACAAGACCTGTATTTTCAAAATTGATACCGTTACTGAAATACAAACTTGGGCACTCAGTTAAATGTTTGCCACCCACCAACCCCCCGCAGGCAGGGAAGGACAGGGTTAGGGAACCGCGGCTTTGCTGGTCTGACTGGTGGGCTGTCTGAGTTGCGCCGGGACGTGCAGGGCGTCCTGACCTCTGGGCTATGTGTTTTTTGCGGTCTGGAGAGGGAAACTTCCTCAGCCCGCAGAGAGATACAACTGCTGCAACCGAATGGGTGGTATAAGGGCCCTCACAAGGGCCCGAGCACACCCCCTGCTCTGAGCTTCGGCAATGATGAGAGAGGTACGCTCACCATCACTTAGAGTAGGGGCCACAGTTATGTAGTATTTTTGGGGTGTGCCTATCATAATTTTTACTGTATTTCTTCTTTCTTTTGATGCTTCTACTGCAACACGTATGATCAGAATTTATTTTACCATCGTCTGGCGTGTGTCGTTTTAATTGATGTTCACCCCGTCTCGTGCTCGCATTTAAATTTTATACTTACTATTTTGTTTCATTAATTTTGTTATAGTGAGAGTTTCACTTCTGCACTTGCATTCAATCGCACAAGTTTCGTGCGTTTCCTGGTTTTCCGTTCCTTTCCACAAGTGGTTTCAATATGTGATCTTCCTATTCTTTCCTTTGGAAAATAATTCAACTGGCCACCAGTGAAGATGCATGTGGCAATTTTCTTCCCTTTCATCGATACTTTTGGACACACTTCATTCTCTACGAGTTAATAAGTCAGGATAAGTCTGTTTTTTATTTCCACTATACCATTTTGATATAACTCACTTTCTTTCTACAAGATATATTCTCAAAAAATTTCGTTTTAATCTATTGCAATCTGTGTTCGTGGATGTATTTATTTCAACCTAAAAAAAGTTGAACATATTTCACTGTTCCTTAAAACAAAAACGTGTGACTAAAAAATATATTTTTTCCTCAACCTAAAAATAATTTGAACATATTTCACTGTTCCCTAAGATTAAAAATGCGTGTCTAAATGCATATATTTTTTCAAACATGAAAGAAACAATGTGAACATTATAAAATTTAACAAAATATATATGAATATGATGCATAAAATTTAATTCTATCAGTTTTGGGGTTTATTAATCGTATTTTGTTTGTTCCCACTAATATTTATCTACACTGGCACCGGTATAATTTACATGTGTTTTAAGGCACTATGCCCTTTTTATTTACTTATGCTTCTTTGTGTTACCTCAAGTATATTTATTATATTATTTGTAGGAATCATTTGTCGTAATACTAATTTCTTTTTAGTAACTAAGGATGCATCCTAGGCATAAGTGTTTGCACTTAAAATAATAATTCGTCATTTAATTTCTTTAACTAATAACTATTATACAGGCAGAAATGAATAAGATTATGAAATTGTCATATTAATATGATTTCTGACCTCTGCTTCTGCTACATAACTTTCTCACTATTTATTTTTATTAATATGAAGTACTCCTCATCAAGGCTAATTAGGTAAACTCTAGTATATCATAAGGGGCTGTTCCCAAGTTCAATAAATGTAACCAAGTATAAAATGTTTTCCTAGATGTATACAGTCATTGATAAAGAACTTTAAATGTTATACCTCAAGACTATGATTATGTAATATTAACGTTTATCTTTCGTGTTACATTCGAGATATTGTTATACGAAATTGTTGGTATATCGTAAATAATATATTATATTGATAATACTCTTTCTTTGCAATTGATATTATATTTTACAAAGAATGGATTCAATCAATAAACAAAAAAATAGATTTATAGCACACTACCACAGTTAACGAGTATTTATTCATAATATTTAGATGATTTTCCCCTGATTCTAATAGTCATTACCTTTTGATAAGCAAGTATTAAGTCTTGCCCATTTTATAGGATCTTTTCATCCTTTGTGCTATTTACGATTCCCAGCATGACTAATGTGTTTCTTATGCCACTTCTGTTTATGTGTATTTTATT
This sequence comes from Dryococelus australis, assembly GCA_029891345.1. Lineage (NCBI taxonomy): Eukaryota > Metazoa > Arthropoda > Insecta > Phasmatodea > Phasmatidae > Dryococelus > Dryococelus australis. The sequence continues at coordinate 102,867,837 of CM056995.1, read as the reverse complement.
TCTTGGTCCTTCTATATTGTAGCTATTTCTACGCAATGTTATGTGGTGATTCTGTTTCTGAGGGCTGAATATCTTTCTTTTGAAGTGAAGTGGACCTACAGTGCTCACAGAATCCAAGGCGTTACGTTGTGCTAGATTTCTCAAAATAACAACAAACAACATTTTTCAGTTTCTTTACTATGCTTACGTTACATGAGCACTAGGGAGGTTTTCAGGGTAATGCAAACATTAACTTTTCAGTCTGCTTGTGGGTTTGATTCTACGTTAATTTTCCTCAGAAATTTTTTCTGGCAAACTACGGACCAAATTTTATAAGAAACCATAAAACAATTTTGAATTTTTTTTTTGTTGCAATGCCCATTGTACATTAATTATGGCACTCATTAATGTGTGGGACCTTGGTTCCTTCCAATGTGATTCCAGAATTCTCAAACGTTGAGAAATTTAACTAACAAGTTGCAGGTACCCTCATCGCACTGCCTACTCTATCAGGTTAGGATTTTGGTATGGGGGCATTTTTTTTGTTACTAACCTTCTCTACTAAGCTAACTAATGAACTGTTGCACTCTCGTTTAATCAATGTTTTGGCGTTTCTATTCTATCACTCCCTACTACTTTGGCTCTAGCTACAAGTTCTGATGAGGGGCTAGACTGTTCAGATACTGGCATCTGCCAGGTACTCACTCAGATGCTGGTGGTGCTGGATGTTGGCGGTTGGTGATGTGTCGCTTCAGCTGGCGTCCTCGTGTGTGGGGAGCTGCAGCGGGGGCAGCAGACGAATGTTATGTGGTAAGTACCCTCCATGGCATCTCCCTGTAGCGTCCGTGGATGTGGTGAGTGCATCTCGCACGAGTGGTGTTGCTCGTGAAGTGGCAACAGCGGAAGGTGGCTGCTCAGGAATGACCAGGATGCTGCTTGTGTCAGTTTCGTGAACAGTTGGTGGCATCTGTTCAGGAACAGTGGCCGTGGCTCTCGTGGTAGTGGGCCGACGTTCTCTCATAGTAGCAGCGCGAGTTACAGGTGTATGGTACTCATATATACTATCCGTTCCAGGCGATGGAGAGGCTGTGTGGGCAGCCGCAATGCTCACAGGCATCCGGCAAAATGCGCTTGCTGACTGATCGACCCGTGTGTGGTGCCTCTCCTCAGCTACAGCCTATCTCTGTGGCCTGCCAACAGTCACTGTTGTCCACATCGGTCACCCTGTTGACCGATGTGGCCATCATTGTTGAGGGTTGTGTCAGACTTTCTTCCTTCGCTTGACCACTCTCTCCATTCTTTCTGGGGAAGGGGTAGCATGGGTAGGGCATGACCTACTTTCCTTATCCTGGAGAGGTTCCACCATCTCTGGGGGTGGGGTAGCCGAACTGATCCTGGCGAGAGCGAATATGCAGCCATGTCCAGGTCATCGTCCAGGGTGGGTGCTTCTTCCGCTGCAGGACAGAAGGCCAGGTGGTACGTGATCGCAGCATGGCGCTGACGTCTTGCGATTTTCCAGGTGATTGATTGACAGCCAGCTGAAAGGAAAGAAGGGGGACAAGGGGAGTTTGCGACCTATCTGCCATACTCTCAGGGTTGGCTGGAGATTTATGTGCCTCCACTAGTGCATTACGAGCAAGTTGACTCATCATGGACAATCGATCATCTGAGTTAGGCCATAATTGCTCTGGGTTGACACGTGGTGGTGTCCAGGGGGGTGGGGGTAGAATGAACTAAGGGCACTCGAGCTGGGCGTGTAACAAGGCTTCACAGGAAACAACCTCCTTCAGAAGTTCTCCCTCGGGCATGTGCGATAGAATAGGGGAAGGGGTGTGTCTACACTTCCCAAGTTCGGTGATGCCTATCTAATGGCTCTGGTTTGAAGAGGGCGCTTCGTGCGCCTCGGGGGTGTCTGGGGTTCGGTTCCCGTGTGGGATTTCATCCCTGCTTAGTTCATGTTCAGGCCGTAGTATGTGCGCCCCTGCATGTGGATTTGACGGGGATTGAGTGGCCTCCCATTCATAGTGGTACAATTTGCTTCCCCGTTTCCGTGGAGGGGAACACATGCATCAGGGTTGCGTAGCTGCACATTTGGAGGGCAGGGAGGAGAGCTGTGGGTCTCCTAAGGCTGCCACGTCGGGCAGTCCCAGTTGAAATGCCGGCCCAGGCAATGCCAGCAGCGTGGTAAGGGGGCGGCATCGTTGATGGCACGTGACACAGGGGTCTTCCAAGGTCGGGGGCGGTCATTCGAGTTCTGTGTGCTCTCGGCTAGCTCCTCCACCTTCTGTGGTCTCGAGGTTAATAAGAGGTTCCAGAGTGAGGGTAGGAGGGTGCGGCTTATGCGCCTGACTCTCTGTCCTTCTGTTTGCTTGGAGTACACTTGCTTATATAAACGTTCCTTCTGACTGACGAATAGCTCAACTTCCTTGTTGGAGCATTTACGTGGTAGTGTAAATCCATATTGAGGCCTGAGAGAATTTCATTTCCCATAAAATGCAAGGTAAGTTGGGATTTGGAGTAGGGCCATCCTTCTATAAACTCTTCGTACTTATTCCACCATTTCCTGGTGGGCTCGCTAAGTTTGTGGCATGCTCGACTCACCCACTGTTTCCGGGGATGAGGTGTTCCCTTAACTCCCGTTCACATTTTAGAATAAAGTTCTTGGATCCTCATAGGGTTTCCCGTGGAACTCAGGCTAGGTGAGTTTGCAGGGTAATTCAGGGATGTCCAGACTATTTCGGTTTATTGGGTTGTCAGGTTTGTAGGCGGCCTGCTCCCGCCTACATAAGTACACTCACGCTTAATCGTGCTTCGCTTAACCAGTTTTAGGTTTATCCATACGGCAGTCAGGGGATGCTGTAAATTGTGTCGTTTTACACGCAGTGGTGCTACGTGAGCTAAAGTTTCTCTCTTTAAACTGTCAGCCTATCACAGACACCTGCATGAGACATCCATTTCCATCCATTGAAGCATGCCGGACTCTGACTCATCTCAGGCCGTGTCCGAAATGACAGATTTTGTTGACAAAATGATAACGTTACCCAATAATGAATTAACTATACTTTGTGCAACATAAATATCAGTTAAAATATTGCGTACTTTAAATCCTGCACATACAGGGCGTAATATGCATTTGATTTGAAATGTATAATAGGTACAGTGTTTTATCACAATTTTCGGAGGTAATATCACTGTTTCATTAATAGTAAAAATGTGTAAATTCGATTATACAGGTTTTTAAAATACAAATTCGCTTATTCGTGTTTTCTCTGGTCTTGATTAACACAGTTAATAAGGAGTTTACTGTACTTCGCACCTATACACTTGGCATGGGTTCTGGATATGTATGTCCACTCAGCCTATACACAAGTGGTGGAATTCGTGATTGCATAAAATGCAATGGATGATGTCATGTCCTTCACATTCGGGCCATTGGCAAATCCATGTGTACTCCTGACTACAGGACTGACACCTGTATTCGAGGCCGTCCGTGTACCAGGGCATGTCGTCCCATCCGAGACACATAATGGAATTTGAGATAGCAATAACTGCACCTAATCAGGTCTGTGCCTGTCCATATGCACATCGGGGTGGGGCAAGGCTTGCAGTTTGCTTCGGAGGTGATTACTTCGGCTAACGCACTGCGCGTTTCCATGAGAATCGTTTTGGAGTCGGACATGTTTGTTAATGGGCACCACGGGGTGTTTAGTTCGACTACCCGAAGTCGGGTGTGGTCTCTTCTACAAGGAGTTATTCGGGGGGGGGGGGGGGAGGGGTGTGGTCCTAGCTCTGAAGTCTCAACTGCCGAGAGCTGTTCGCCCCACCTTTGGCACAATTGATTCACGTCCTTACTATTTTACTCTCAGATAAGTGGTTAGAGTGCTGACTGCCTCCCTTTTTCAGCAGGTGATCCTACCGCAGCATTTTGATTGCTAATCTAGTCCGGTGGGTCGTGGTAGGTCGTAAGCTGGGGGGGGGAGCATTTAAGGGGAGGATGCTGTCTGAGGTGAGGGGAGTCAAACCGCGATTGTTTACCACCCGGAGTGAATAATCTTCCTCACTACAAGAACTGCCAAGATGCGGGAAGAACTGCCAAGATGCGGGATGCCAGCTATCCCAGGGTATGAGTTGGGAGATGATTTAATCGATAAGACTGATGGGGCTGGACGTTCCTGCCGGAGGGATGGGTGATATCCGCAATGGCCGCATAGACCGACGAGTAGGGATATAATTTTTCATTGGGGATGGAACTACTCGAGGTTTTGGGTTGACCTTCGGCGGTAATCGAACCTGAATTATCTTCCCAGAAGATAGACGTATAGTGCATGTATTTGGTATGTCTTTCCTCAGAGCTACCTCGTGTGGAGTTACTGCTGCTGCAGCCGATGGAGTCTACGGTTGGAGGGGGGCGCACAAGTTCTTGTTCCGGTTCTGGACAACATGCAGCTAGATATGTGTCGAGCTCTGACTCGTGGGAAAGGAGAATAAGCGGTGAGATAGGCAGAGGTCTAACGTCTGAGTCTGCAGATGGGGCTCTGAATAGCACTCTTCTTAGCCTGCATGTAGACCTGTCTTCTGACCTTTTCGCAGACGTAAAGTCCTGGGTGTGTGCCTTATTTAAACAAACCCAAGACACTGTTGGAGACAGGTGCGGTCGGGTATAAGTACACCACCAAGGTTAGACGAGCGAACACCGGAAACCCAGGGGCCGCGGTATGTCCTTTCGTACTCAAAGCCTTCTTCAAATACTGTCTCCTGCAGAATTAATCATGCCTCACAAACAAATTTCAGTGGGGTTGTGATGCGATAAAGTTTCACTGTTAGAATAAAATTAACACAAGTGAACCAGGAACAATAGTTAAAATTATGATGGTCAATGATTTGGAATTAACATAATATTTAATATTACGAATTATGAAAGTGGGAAGTCCCAGTTGGATAAAACAAGCTAGTTAAGAATTGATTAATTATGCTAATTAATACAGGAGAAGGTGAGACTAATAAATTATGCTCTTTACAGTGTTCCTCTCAGGGGAATTTGTCCAGAAGGGTAATATGTCACGACGACCTGCTACCATTGAGTCAAGGAAATGACGAGGGTAAACAGGGTACAGGAAGTGGATGTTGTGCGATACCTCTGGAGGGATGAGCCGTCCTTGCGGTACGCTGGTGGACGAGCCTATGCAAGCTGCTGGAGAGGCTGGAGCCATCGCAGGCTGCAGGAGAGGAGAGAGGTCTTGCACAGACCCAAGGAGTGCTTGCTGACCTATGCGGCCTGCTTCTCTAGCGAGAGACGTGCTCGTGCCTTTTATAGTCGAAAATCCCTTGATCAGCGATCTTCCAGGTGTGTGGGGTAGCATAGCCTTGCATTGTAGGGGTTGGTTTCTTAGGGTTGCAGCAGCACCGCTCATTTCTTTCTTATCTCCCGGCTTCGAGACTACAAATTTTTCCACCTCGGCCCAAGACTGGCGGGTGTGACATCACAGGGCAGCAGAGGTGCTGTGATCCCGTGGTATTGCTGGGACTTCCTTCTCAGATAATCTCAGGATAGTGGTCAGTTGTATGATGCAATATTTATTAAAAGACAAGGCGCTCACAAGCCGGATTCTGGGCAGGCAGTACAATACATAATTAAACACATTAATTAATTCCGTATCTGAAGCTGTCCAATGCGTGGAGTCCTTCAGGGAGAAAGTGAAAAGTACTTCGCCACTGTTCTTGACTTCTCATTGATGGGACGAAGTCGGCCATAGAGAGCATAAGCGCGTTGCGCAGCAATGTGACATGCGTCAAACTTAAACCAGCAACACCAAGCCCTAGTATTCAGGGACTAAAAAAAAGGATCTCTTGACTTTAATGAAAATTTTTCTATAGAAGAAATCAATATATTTGTATTTACAACACTGCTGGATCCACTCTTCAAATTGGCACCATTACAAAAGACAGATACAGTTAAATGTTGTAGCAAAACATGTCCAGGATGCAACACAAAACTAAAAACTTGTGTAGGTGTGCATAACCTTAAATCACTTGTTAAAATAATTTAAATAAATTAATGGAATGGTCAGACTCTTTACATCTGTTTTAGGATGACGTTAAATCTACAAGAAATGAAGCTGTTAAGGATGATATGTGCGCGCTCCTCCTTGCTTTCTGTGGAGGAAAGCAGTTACTACGCTGACCACCCTCTCTGTTTCATTGAACAAGAGGGGAGTCAAACCCTAGAGTGAAGCAGATTGAAATTGATTCCCGCCCAGGGAGTTCAACCTTCCTCCTCACGACTAGGACTGCCAAAAGATGGGATGCCAGCAGTCCCAGGGGGTATGAAGGGTGATTAATCTAGAGTGATGGTGGCGGTGGATGATCTGGCCGGGAGCTATAGGGTCCATCTGCAGAGGCCTCGTCGGTCGGCGTGCGGGAATATAGTTGGGTGGGGGATGGTTTCCATATGGTTTTGGAACCACCTTCATTGGGAGTCGAACCTGGATGATTTTCCTCGATGCCAACTTTGTTATGCAAGAGTTTGGCAGATCCCCCTTAGGCGAGTTTCGAACCCATATGAATTTACCCAAGGTCAACTTTATAATGAACGAGATAGGCGAGTTTGCATTAAATGGGGTTTCCTTGGGTTTAATCATGTTTGCAACTGGTGGTGGTGGTGGTGTCCCTGGTTGAAAAATTGTGTTCCTTCCAGATCGTACTATGGCCAATAAGCGCCTAATAAGTGGTCCAGCAGGGATTTTGGTGTGGGCGGTAAGATGGATTCATGACAGAGGTAAGCACTCTGGTTATGAGTGGAGGCTCGACTGTACTAGGGGTGACTAAGTTTACCTTTGTAGTAGCCTGCCTGTGTAAAGCATGTCTCTCTCTATGCCTTATCTGGCTCTTAACACCGATGTGTTTACTGTGCATTTGAAAGCACCCTTCTATATTTCTGCTGACGTACAGTCACGGGGGCGAGATTTTGGCAGTCTTACCCAAGGCCCTGTTGTATGTAGTGCAGTCCAGTATATAGGACTAGGTTGAGTAAAAGCCGAGGGAACACCAAAAACCCAAGAGCAGCTGCATACCCACCTCGGCTCAAAACATTTGCACGCTCCGTCTCCTGTGGATTTCGATGCACCTCACAGCTTGATGCCTTCTCTATCATAAACTACTGTTACTCATCTGTCAACTACACCCCTGACAGCTCGTCCACGAGTCATGTCGCTGCCGCCAACGTCTGCAAGACTGTATTACCTACCTGGCAGGGACAGGCGTCCCATTGATAATTATTATTTTGCCCAATGAGCCACTCAGACTATGCAACAGGTCCGTGGCAAGTACCGCAGTGCCCCGCTAGATGCCGCCACAGACAAGAGACCTGGCACTCTTCACTATGTTGCCTGCTTGGAGGATCCAGATGCCGGGCTCGCACCTGCTTTCCCCCCTCGCCAAAGTACTATGCCAGTAGAAGTAGGGATAGCCGAGAAGTTTAAACGGGCCAGCAGCCAAGCCTGCCACTTCTCACTACTTGATCTCTTGCAGAGCTCTCACCGCCTGGTGCCGAGGCTCCAACCTCTCCTAAGCTTCATCGCTCTCTTCGTAGGGCTGAAGTTCTCCAGCAGAATCCTAAGGAAGACCCAGCAGACGTCAAGAAGTTACACTTAGACACGTTCGGTCCTTTATGGACAATCACGTGAGAGTAGAGCTCGCCTTGAGGAAACGCACATTAAGTAACTGCATAATACACCCAGCTAAGTGCAGGGCGCCTTCCCCGTTTGACGATAGGGTGTTTTACCCTCCATATACTCCGTGGGGGATTTAGGAGTTAACACCTCTGCCATCAGTGTTTATTTCACTTCGGTAAATAAACACTCATCTCATTTTTTACTCCACGCTCCTTGTGTCACATCAGGGCTGCAGGACTTAGCAGAGGACCGGGTTTTGCTACTGCCGAACGCACACTACACAACAGAACAAGTACATTCTTGGAAGACCACGCATTCCTTGTAGGTCGTAGGAGGAATGGTAGAGCCACGACAGGATACCATCCTGTGGAAATTGGCATGTCAGCACGAAGTCGCCCCTTCCTCATTACTCCCTAGTGGTGCAGAGGAGGGGTTATTTCAGTTCGGGGAGACCAGTGACCCTCACCACACCACCATTGGAAGGCCACCCATTCCTTGCATCACGTAGAAGGCACGGTGGATTAGACTTGCCAACAAGGTGCCCAACTCTTATCACCCCCCTTGTGATGCCGAGAGAGCTGCAGTCTAGTGCAGGGAAGTTTACTCCCATGGGACACCCGCACACTGTTAAACACTGACCAACTTCTGCTGCTCTGATCTATACCTCTTACCATACACCCATAGGGGTGCAGTTGATAGATGGGCCAGAAAGACAATGGCAATTGTTAAGCTTTCCCAGGGAGTACGTATCCTTCCTAGTGGGTCCGGGTTACTCAATCCACGGGAACATCCTGCACTTCAACAACGACTCTGTATACCAGTTTCAGACATCATTCCAGTCAGATTGTTCGAGCCACCCACCAGGGTCGCGGAGGAATACCATTCGGTAGTGCAAGAGACACTCTTTGGCATCAGACAGTGAGAAGAACCAGTACCAGAGCAGATCACACCCCAATCAGTGCGAATACACTGTTACCCGCCAACCCCATGCCACCTCGCCGAACTGTTGCGCCACTACCCAAGCCGGTACCCCGTAGGGGGGCCAAGGTCATAGGGTCTGACTTCGTGCCCAGCCAACGACCCACGTGGCCCTTACTGTACACCGGGTGGGCACCTGCACCTCGGACGGAATAAAGTAGAATAGACGTGACTCGTCTAGCATCGCCAAAGTTACCTGGGGGCAGTCTGACAGCCGGGATTGTCATGCGTCAGGCTAGTTATCAACGGGTTTAATTTATTGCACAAGAGTAATTACACCACAATTAACAAAACAAAATGAAAGGGATCTAATGATAAAATTATGTTAGGCGAGGCACAATTTAAATTCACGTAATATTTATTACAGCTAAATGGAAATAGGGAAGTCCCGGCTGACTGATACACAATTAAGCTAACTAAAATAATATTAATAAAAATATCTATACTCACTAAACTAGGCGAAGGTGAGTCTAGATGAATAAATAATAGAAATATTAATATACTCAATTCAAAGCATAACCTCTGCGATGGGGTTGTCCAGAGGGCGTTAGAATTGTGACGACCTGCTACCGCAGGCGTCAAAGGAAGTAGACTGTGGTAAAGGGTGTTGGATTACCTCTGAAGAGAGCTGATGCCTTGCAGTCAGTTGGTGGTAGACAAGCTGGAGAGGGTGCTTCCTTCACAAGCAGCAGGCAAGAGTTTGAAGCCATGTTGCAGGCTGAGGAGAGGAGAGACATCCTCTTGCAGAACAGAGAGAGAGCTCACTGACCTATGCGGCCAGTAAGCCCGGCATCTCTGCTGGAACATGATTATGGACTTCCTTATAAATGGAAAAATCAGCAATCTTCCGGGGTACGGGGGGAAGTGTAGCCTTCCAACACAGCGGTAGGTTATTAGGGGTTGCGGGAGCACCACACATTTCTTATCCCCCCGCTTGGAGGCAACGACAAATTAAAACACCTCTTTCTGAGGCTGTCGGGATGTGACGTCACAAGGTCACAGAGATGCTGCCATCTCTTGGGTTTGCCGGAACTTCTTCCACGGCTAACTGTAGGGAAACGGATCATTAAAAATATTTAATTTATTCATGGGGTGGCGCTTGCATGCAGTGTGTCGGGCGGACTGTAGTTTTTGTAATTAGGCACGCCAATTACTTTTACGTAGTCGGCTGTCCAGAACATGGAGTCTCCTTCCTAGATACCTGAAATTACATTTGACACGGTTAATGACTTGCCCCTAGTTCAGGTCAATCGTAGATGGGGACTAAGTCCCAACTGGAGCATATAACTGCACTGTGCAGCAAGTTGTCATGCATCAAGGATATGAACTTTTGGCTTTACTACAGCAATCTGTTCTAGCAGTCTTCAAAGACATACATACAAGACTATTTTGTTAAAAATGAATTCAACATATATTTTTCAGAGGACAATCTGACTCCCAATGACAATGTTTTTGACTACTGTAAATCTAAGGAGGACTGTAAATTGTTGAAAAGAACTTGCAAAAAAGTATCCTCGTGTTCCACCTGCAAGTGTATGCAGTGAACGACTTTTTAACACAGCACGATTTATCTACGACAGAAAGTGTAACAGGCTCAATAGAGAGATAGTTAAAATGCTTGTCTTCCTGAACAGAAACCTGTAAGCTTTTGTCAGTTTGTAACTAGAGATGGGACCAAACTTCATTTTGTCTACATTACCTATGCCAATACAGTGAAATTCCATACCTACGAGTACGGCCTATTACGAGAATTCCGTACTCACAGCAGTTTTTTAATACATTGCCATATATTAATATACTACCAAGGTTAAATTCTCTGGTTACAGCGAGTGAGGGTTTATTTGGTATTCCCATTTTTACTAGCAATTCGCATGCATTTCGATTAATTGTATTTGCCTTTTATAACTATTGTGGTGAACTGAAATTGCTTAAATTGTATATTTAGTATATTTAATTTCGTAAAATGTGTATAAACTACACGCCGCATCCTTTGTCAAGACATTTAGTTACAACAGCGACACACAATAAATACAACGGTGAGCAGATGATTGGTTGAAAAAATGTGGAAAAATCTGTGGCCTGCAGTTTAGGTTTCACAAGATGGCCGGTATAATAGGGGCATGGGCATTTAGTTAGAACAGAGGTACTGGATCAATACGAGTGTGAGCAAATGATTGGTTAAACATTCGTGGAACATACTGTGGTGTGTGGCTCAGGTTTCGTTATAGATAAAAATCTATAAATTGTTGGTTTACGTGTGGAGTTAAATTTGCTAATAATGTTTACATAAACAGCGACATTTTCATCATCTTTTGGTCTTGCCGGATGTTTTGAAATGTACGTAGCTTAAATATTTTTTGGTTTTTCCCTACTAAGCCGCCATGTTGAAAAATTGCATTGCCATTACAGATGTTTACACACGCCTTTTTTTACATTTAGCTGCACTGCAAAATAAAAACAATGTGCAGTAATACTAACGATTGCCCTTTATTTTGATCCTATAATTGTGTATTTGTCATGAACATAACCACAAAACACAGATGAGTAGAGACGGCAGTGTTTATAAATACTGCGCACACATGTTCAGTGCGTAAATTACATTCATCTGCTTTATATGTATGCACTATGTACTTTTGTCACATAACCAACATTTTTTGGTTAGCGAGATGTTTGTTTATAAATAAAATACACACAGTTATAATTCTGCCATTGAATGAGTACCACAGCCATAGCGATCCAGCTCATATGTCGACATTCAACCTTCCTACTAATCAATTTACGAATTGTGTCATCCTGCTAACGAAATATTGATATACTATAACATTTACGAGAATGAAAATGTATGATAATGAATACTATAGTGGTAAAACATTTTTTTTTTTTTTACAAATGATTTTAACTACCTGAAAACAAGATACCAGTATAAAATTCCTTTTATTTTATGGATTTCACCAGGTATGGGTTATATAGTTAACTATGTAGCAACACTAAAACCAACCATATCGGTTTCTGTTTAATTTCGAATCACCTATTATTCAAAGATAAAAATAAAATTAAGAAAATAGTTTTTAGGTTGCAAAAATTAAATTCTTTGTTTGTGAATACCTGTCCCGTATGGTAATTTCCACGATGATTAAATCATTTAGGTTGATGAAATGAATTGGTTGGACCACAGCCGATATCGATTTTGGAATAGTAGGCAGATGTATCCTTATCTGTCTATCCCTATTTGTAATTATGTTTTGTTGTAAAATCTCCAGAATGACCACTCAATTTGCATTTCAAAGTTCCCCGACTTTTCCATGTTTTCCAGACCAAATTTGTGTTTTTCCCTGACCGATCACTGGCTCTATCTCTGCTTATGGCAAAATTTATCATATAAATAATATATACAATTATTGTATAATGCGATGAAAACAGTCAAAGTGTTACCTTGGTGGAGCAGCCACAATAATAATTGAATTTCAGAGTCAGTAATCTAATTTTCACTAAATAATACTATAATGGGGTTTGGTAAACAAACCCCCTCAAGCCAAAAACTCATACACAATGTTAAGTTTTTTACCATGGCTATGGCATATAAGAGTTTGAGATACGGATCTATCCCAAATATATTGTAAGCTTCAAACATTTCTTATTCGTAAAATATCTAATATACCACTGCATTTATTGAGAAAATTGCATAAAATATTGCATTTACTATCACTTTGATTTGTAAGAAAAATTGCACAAGTTTTTTTCTTTCACTAAAGTTTGGTTTCTTCAAAAAAACATATCTATTATGACTGCTACTTTAGAATAAAAAAAACAGACTATGAAAAAAAAATATATATATCATGAACACCTATTGGATACATACTGAGCTTATTTATATTTTCCAACATGATTGGTTAAAAAAAAATTAATGTTCAACTTCATATGTTAACATCTACATAAAGAAGTTCACTATAGAGATAGTAATAGTTTATTCGCATTCATATTAATGTTAAATACTAAAATTAAATATAACAGCTGAAAATAACTGAAAACTTTTCACACATGTTTCTTTGTTGAAAAACAATTTCTACGACACTGTACAAGCCAACTTTGTCCTCTGAAGCTGTATTTATGAAGCTATGTCTGAATCTGGAAACATTAACTGAAGTAGTGTTACACTCGATGCACCTCCACGTATAGACTTGGGTTGCATGATAGTATGAATGCATCAAATAATTTCAGATTTCGTCAGATTCTCCAACAAAAACACTTGAAGGATACATTTCTTTGATAAAGGCTTGCCACTTTCAGTGTGGGTGTTACTGGCATGTCCGAACTTACCTTTGTCTCACTTTCTGCTTATGAAGATGGCCCTACCAAATCTTGAGACTGTGGGATTTTAGCAGCAGCACTGGTCTTAAAAAATGCCCTTAAACTAACTGATTTTGCACTATTACTATATCCACCATTTTAAGTAGCATTCACACAGCAAGTTGATACTAAAAATGCAGTGTCAAAGTCAAACATACGCACTTCCCATAATAATTATATTAACAGTTCTGCTTAGAAACTTAAATATACATTTTCCAACAAAAATAACCAACAAAACCGTAATGCACTAATTTAGCATATTATAATAATTTTCAACAAGCAACTGATGGTGCACTAATCAAAGTTGTCAACACAAAACAAAGAAATCTCACTACGGCTCTGACTAAATTAAGACACTTTCCACTATGGAATCACAGCAAAAATGTGTGTTGGTTAGCATTACTACATCACTCTCGTACAATACATTGTTTTTCCTTTGTTGAAGAAGAAAAAAAAAATGTTATACCTTATGCAAACAGATTAGGTAAAGGATGCACCTAACAAAACTGGAATCTACTTATCGATGATTCAATGAGTGTATCGATATATATCAACTCAAGTCCTATCAATATACACTCTGAAGAATGTTTTTAACTGCACAGCCGATCCAACATAATCAGAAAACAAATAATCTTATCATTACAAATTCTAGAAAAGATATTACTCGTAAGCAAAAGTAAAAAAAAGATACCACACACACAAAATTAAACTATTACTGCCTCAAAAACTCCCTCTATTTTTGGGAAATTCCCCAACTTCTCCCGGTGTTCCTAAAGCCTGGTCACCCTGAATCAACCATTGGTAAGTTATTTCTATAATTTAAATACAAACAGATTATAGAGTAGGTATTTTATTTTGCATTCCTGGAGCCGGAATTGAAATCGGAGCATTCGGCACAGAATCATGAGAACTGGTTTAGAATGAAAAACTGAATAAATAATGCCATATTTGCTTCTTTTTTTTCTGTTTACATTGTGCAGCATTTTCTGCAACAATGTTGCAGTTTTTAAGTGCATCACTTGGAATGTATAGTTCTTATGCCAGATCAATTAAATTTCCTGCCAACTCATCAGGCTTCTGAATTTAATATTTATATTTAATTGAATATGTCTGCTGCTATTTTTCACCATCATGCTAAACAAACTTGAGTTAATAAAAAACACAAAACTCTTCTAAACCCAATTTCCAAGTTGCTCTGTTTACAGGGCTGAAGTTTATTTCCATACAACCCACAACATGCAACACATTACGAACATACCAACATGGCACACAGTTGAATAACACTTGTAATTTCAGTAGCAGTAAGATTTGACTGTTGCTGCCATCTTGCTTTCTCAGTGTTTATTGTGCTCTGATCGCGGTCCTGATCATGAGAAACACTATTCCAAGTTGCAGTAGTGTAAAATTTCATGAATTCATTACTATCTATGGCATTGGCAACAGTATTAATGTCATTTATGTAAGTACATGAGGTAAAAAGCGGTTCACGTAAGTACAAAGTCATGTTCTATTTTCACGAACCAATACTGTTTTATAGCACAGAGCTTATTCTTACAGCAATTTTTACACTTGTACAAACTTGATTGTGAAAACAAAATTAATAGATTATGATGGTCCTCAAATCGTCAAATTTGACAAGTTTTAAAGCGTGGCATTTGAGGTTATGTATGTTTTGTCTGACATCCGAAACATGAAACCATTCACCAGCCTAGTTAATAATGACACACCATGTGATATTATAAAAATAATATATTTGGCATTACTATCAACAGTATATTTTCTTTTTCACTTTTATTATTGTTTACAGACCACACAACTCAACCTTGATTTTACACACACGATATTCAGAATTTGTCTGTACGACTGAATCATCCATCAAAAACAAATAAGCCAAATTTTGACCATGTGACCACACCTACATGTGAAAATAGCCAATCAGCACATTTTATTAATTGGATGAAAGGATCATATTTTTTTTTACAACACAATATCTCAGTTGTGCAAAAGCAACTGAATGGGTCGAAATTAACAAAAAAAATCATATAGCAGCACTGCACACAGGTCCTGACATTGCAATTAAAATATAGTCTAGCAATTTAATATGCATAACAGGAGTTAAATGTTGATGAAATTGACCATTAGGGTAACAATAATAAAAGTTACATTACACACAAGAAATATTTTAAATTTTATTAAACAAAAAGAACACGTATATAACACAAATTATCTACAAAGGACACAGACATGTATACTTGTTGTTCTGGGGCATTGCTGATGGGGAACTGGTATATAGTACTGCCTTGAACTGAAACACATCACAATAATACTTGGATAAGATAAAGTGAAAGAGCTGATGCAAATCTGTGACAACACCTGTGGCAATGGATAAAGGAAAAAGGGGTAGGTACGGAGTAGCAATGGAAAAAAGGAAGCGACCCAACAGGATATTTATGAATGGACGGGGAAAAAATTAATACGTATTAACCCAAAAACTTCTTAGGAGGGTTTCACTGTACATAATACAATCAACTCTCTTTTAAAGTTATTGATTTTCATGACTTGGTGCGATATATCCTTGCTACAATCAACACTATGGATCCAATGCACACATTTCACACATTTTTTACACTATTTATTTCATAGCAGGTACTGAAATAGTGGCGTTAGCTAATTTCGTTCCAATATTCACGTAGGATATTACAGCTGTGTCTCAGTTTATATTGTTTCAAATGGGAGGTAGGGAGATGTAAGAGGGAGGGGAGGGGGCTTTAGCTTAACATATTTATGAAATGGCACTGATTTGCAGTTCCTCTGATAATACGATTATAACTTCTTTGAATTGCATATTGTTTTATGAAGCAGTGGAAAATTCTGCTCATATGGGAAAAAAATTCTACAATTATTTATATATGAGTGAGAGTGAGAGAGTGAGTGATGTGCGAGAGTGTGTGTGTGTGCGTGCATGTGTGTGTGTGTGTGAGACAGTGTGAGTGAGTGAGTGTTCGTGCGTGTGTTCATTCATGCATGCGTGCGTGCGGAGAAATTTGGACGGTTCTTAACGTTGACATCTTGCGAGTCCATGAGGGTGAAGTGAGACGATTATGGAGCAGCACCGGAATACAAAGGCGGGGGATCCCCAAGAAAACATACAGATCAGCGGCATCGTCTGGTACGATTCCCACATGCAAAAAACTGGGAGTGACCCTGCTGGGAATTGAACCCAGTTCGCCTAGGTGGGAGGTGAGTAGTCTAACCACAACACCACCGTGGCTCCTTATATTATTTTAGAAGGTTTTAACTTCATTAAAAAAATGGAATGCAATATATATTGTTACAATTTCTCTCGAAGTCAGTGGGCTAAACCAGGTTGGTTAAGGGATGGAGGTCTTACTTAAATAAAAGTGTTAATTTTAAGTTTCCTAATTTATTTACAATAATTACAAAGGAAATGCTCTCATCTCAATATCTCACGATAAATTTATATCTCTTGCTACTACAATTAAAAAATTCAATCAGTATAATTTACAATCTCCTCAACAAAATTAATGTAATTAAATAACTAAAATTAGTCCCGATAAACAATGTATCAAAATGTATAATCCCACCAGTCCACAATGTTTTAAGAGTTCTCCGAGCATCCTCACTGAGCACCCTCACGCACAGTAGCATTCACTCATTGAGTTTAAAGTCCTCTCATCCGTTCACACCATAAACACCTCATCTGCAGTGGTCTCGCAATAGCTTCTATCAAAGACTGACGAATGTCCAACTGCGGCTGTATGCCGTGTTGCGCTGAGGGTCCTAGTTCCCAGAATATTCTTGCGTATCATTTAAAGTTGTTGGCTTCTTCAGCTGAAGGGAGGAGGGGCAGTGACACCAGCTAAGTCACCTGTCAATCGTTCCCGGCCGCCCAGTGATGGGACCTGCGATGGGGGGGGGGGGGGGGGGGGGAGGAGGTAGAGGTGGGTCAACCTCCACAGAGCCGAGTCCGCAACATAGTACCCGCGCTTTGTCCAGTATTCGGCACGTAACAATAAAAATATGTCACTGTTCGTATAGTTGCAAGGAATAAACAACTTGGTAGATAAACATTTATAGTGAACTTTACCCTGCACTTTTTATTTTCTATAAAATAAAATATTTTTTTATATTACAAAAGAAAAGGTAAAATAGGCATTTTTTTAAATGCCACATACATTTCAAACATTCTATTAAAAATTTGGAAATACATTATTTATAAAAAACACCGAAACCTACTGTTTATAACTAACTGCATCTCCAAATCACATGTGCGAAATCTGTGGAAGATTACTTTGTTAAAATCACGTCATTCTGCCGCTTACACAGAATAATTTACTTTTAGAATCATTCATGCTTCATGGCAGATCAAGCTATTTTATGTAGCAGTTAACATGTGCCAATATTACATTTCAATGAAAATAATGGACTGAATATAATCCACTGAAAAGGCACCTATATATCATTCATGATAAAGTGAGCACTCTCCAAATCAACCTTTAAAAAAATCACTGCCAATCAGTTCATGGGTAAACTAGAGCAAAACTTTCTGAGCCACAAGCAAACTCAGCCACTCTGTAGGATGTGTTTTATAGACATCTTCATGATCTGGGATTCAGCTGAGGACAATATTATCCACTTCCTCAACCCACCTTAACTTGCACAGTTTGCTTGTTCACCTTGACATACTTTAAATCACACGCCATATTTTTTGATGAACTAGCCCTTCACAATGGCAAAATTAATTCAACTGTTCACCACCTACAATTCGACAGCTATACTCCATTTATGGTTTATTCAGACGTTTTGAAATAAAAATTTTAAAAATGACCTCAGGCATAACATGTCAACCTGTTTTTTCAATAAATTGTATCTTACAAATATATAACACTGTGATTAGTACTGTATTCTTGAATAAATGAAACTTTAACTTAGTATCATCTATAAGTTCTAATATTTATTTTGTATTAAATACAAATTTAAAAAAGTGAAAAGTGATGTGTTGGTAACGGCTAGTAAGAAATAATTCACAGTTCAAATATTGTTTAAAAATAGTTTTTTCGTATACTATTTATAAATTAAATGTTGCCTATTGCTATACTGTATTTATTCTTGTATAGCATGCACTCGTGTACAGTACGCACCATGATTTTTTTAACAAGTTACAGTGAAAATATTAAAAAAAAATAAAATTGTACCAAAATTTATGGCGCCCTGTTAGTAAGAATGAAACAATTTATTCTTTTTTACATTAATGTGTGGTGATTGTGATATGTTTGCAAAATACTTTAATGAAATAACTTGGGTACAAAAAGCCAAAATCCAGAAACCTCTTTCTTCTACTACTCAACATTTCCAGCTTGTTTTTTTCTTTTTTCTCCTTTCTCCTTTTAGCAGTGACTGGTTTTTGGAAAAAGGATTTCCTCGATCCTCCCCCCCCCCCCTCCTTCGCCCTCACGCAAACATGACTCGCTAGTGTCTGCCATGGGAACAAAGAACAAAGAGGGATGGCGGAATTATCGGCTGGCAATATCTGGGTGTTATTACAAGGGGGTGGGGTGGGAGGTGTAAACACGTGGCTGCTCTGGTTTTGTGGCATGACAGGATGTCATAAGTTGGTAGAAGGGGGAGAGGAGTTTCGACCTACACATAACTGAAGGGTCGCTGATCGACAAAGATAGAGAAGGTAGAGGAGTGATGTGATAGCGAGAGATGAGACAACAGACAGTTCTGCCACTTCCCTCAACCCCGGACTATTTATGGCTACCGCTCCCCCTATTTTTTTTTTTCCGTGTATAGTGTACATACCAAAAATTTTCCCCTTTATTTTGGGGAAAAAGGGCACACTATACACGAGGAAATACGGTATTTGAATTTTTAGGTAGCACTGAAGGGAACATATTTCATTGTTACAGTTAAAAATATCAGTGCAAATTTCAGTGAGTAGGTCCTAGTGACAGTGATTTTTTTCGTCCGATGAAGAAACTCTTTCTCTCTCTTGGGAAGTTTCAGAGCATCTATAGTAGCAAGAAAATATACATGTTTTCAATTTAAGCACATTTAATATGCATTACAGAAAAAAATCTGAATTTGTAATTCACAACTGAGCCGAGATTGTATTGTTTGAATACCTATAAAAATATTTTTAGATGTCATGGTGGTACAGGTTACAAATCCTACATTGGGAGAAGTGGCAGGTGACTGGTGAAGCAGACTGGCCAACAAAACATGGCATCCGGTGTGTTTCTGAACGAAGTGTCACATTCGTAGTGATTGTGTTTTATAAACCTACCTGGCTAGTTACGGATGTTGTGAAAAAAATACATATTTCCACGGCAGGAATAAATATACTGTAAAGTGCGTCGTGACAGCTGTGTGTGTGTGTGAGATTGCAAATAATGGACGTATGAAATATATACGCTTTACCCGTGAACTTTTTTTAAGACGAAATTAATTGTTTGGAAGTAACTGATGTTTATGTATCACAATGTTGTAACCTTGCTCTAGGCGTTTGAAACAATTGTGTAACGTGCTTACGTTTCTGTGATTTGAATGTTTTCCACAACCCCAACCAAATACTAAGTCCAACCAGATAAATTAAAATAAATTATGAAATAAACCTAGAAAACACTAAGTACCAATGTATATAAATATGAGTGGAATAAAAGTTACGGTAGGCCTGTGTGTGCATTTTTACCACTATCTGTTAAGTCTGTCGCTGTTATGTACAAAAAATAAGTAACACTAGTTGCGTGTTTGAATTTACTTTTACTGTCTTTTCCATTGGACTGGTTGCTCCTTTGTTTTAATAGTTATTCCAACTAAGGCCATCCTTTAAATAAAATAACCCAACACACATCAATAACAAGAGGTTAAATACTACTGTTCTTTCCGCCAAAGTTGAACAGAGTTAAACACAGTCGCAGCAAAATATTATTGTGTGTTATGTGTAATGTGCTATATCGTGTATCAAATAGTCATAAAGCCGACCTAAATATTAAGAGGCCTAAATTGTGAATATTCGTAGGTAATGAGTTTTGAAATATGACAGAATTCTTTGAACAGCTGTAAACTGTTGAAGCATGATTTTTTTTTTTTTTAACAATGGTGATTCGGCATCAGCTTCATCCTTCGTTTAGCTTTGCATGGGAGTTTGAAGTAACATTACAGTTTGTCCCAACTTAAGATTATTTTATTCACCTGCACACCGTAATTGTGCATATATGCATTGAGTTCTTTTACCCGCTGCTAGATAGCGTTATTAGTAGGATTTTTGTTTGTCTTTGCTTCCCATCCTCCAGCCGGCCAGTGACTTAACATTTTCAGTCATGCATTCGCTACTCCCTGCTCAGCCACCACCCCACGCCCCCATGACGCTGGCCAATAAACACTGGGAAGTGGCCTGAAGGAGTACAAAAGGAGGTACCGTTTTCACCATTGGACCAGACTTCAGCTGTCGAACACTCATTACCTGGACCCTGACCAGACTGCACCACTTTAAGCCTTCGCTTTAGCCTGTTTCCGGACACCCACCATGCTAGCCGCCGGGAAAAGAATGAACTGTCGGTCTGGCACTAGTTGCTCAGACATACCCCACTTCTACTTCACTAAGTTGCAGTCTCCAGCACCCACTGCTCGGAACGGTTTGCCAGTTAAGCCCCTTCTCTATGAGTAGTTTGACCACTCAACCTCTATGTTAGTAAGATGTCTCTCTTCGTGACGAACCCTGCTAACCCACCTCCCTATTTTGCACGGACGTGCCAGAACAAGGGAATACTATTTTCACAGTCCTTCTCAGGACTAATACAGTGATATCCCAGATTGCAAATAGGCCACTGGGATACTAAAATATATATAAAGGACAGGAATCCAAGTACTAACAATCTAGTACTTGTCGATAGGCACACACACAAAGAAGGACGACACAGTTTTTTCACGCTGTTGCGCATGAGTACTTGGATTCCTGTCCTTTATATATTTTCTATCCCAGATTAGTCATCTTGCATTTGTATCTGATCATTACATAAGGACACACAGGCAACAATAGCAGGGGAAATCGGCATAGTATTCAACGTTACGCATCACCACACACACACACCAATCAGTTCAACCGGTCGCCTCTAGTGCTTTAGCTTCCCAGTAATAGCTTGTGCCTACGCAGGAGTTAGAATACATCGTCACATGTATTTCCCGTCGAACGGAAATAAACATGTGCTAGCTCAATCCTTGGGAACCGCATTTCCTGTAGACTTAGCACCTTGCTCCCAGTTGACTCTCCGCAGGAAGGGAAAGCAGGTGATCCCAGGAAAGGTATTCATAAGAGCCAAGACACTCCAGTTTACCCACAAGCACCTAGAACGGCTGTCCTTTCTATCTACCCGTGGATAGAAGGGGAGTGCCAGCACAGGTACACTGACCTTGCACCAGCTTGTTGACTCAGTGTTCGCCAGTCTTTCCACTGCGCATCCATTCCAGGAAAGGCGGGCATCCCCCGAGTTGGGAAGACTTGGTCAGGGCAACACCCACATGTGTGTGACCTTAGACAGTGCGGCCTGACTTCCAGTGCATACCGCGTATCCGTGCCAGGTACTAGAATAGGGTGTCCACTCAGTCAACGGTCCTCACGTGGTCGTACACGTAAATTGCCATTCAAGGAGCCTGCCTTCCTTCTCTCGGATGAAGAGAGCATTTGTGCATCCTAAAGCCCTATTTCAGAAGACGGGGATTAACGGAAAGGGTGAAGTTGACCTTACTTGCTTTTGGACGCCTGCACGAGCTATCCCATGCACTTGTAGCTTCTATTGCTAAGCTTAAGCCTAGGGAGCAAACAGGCCCAGGCATCAAGAAACCTACAGGATCTTGTGACACCAGACTTATCGAAGGACTTTTTCACCGACCTTGTACACACCGGGCCGGCAGAGTACCTGTGGTGGGTAGAAGGCCACCTCAGCCAGCCTGATCGACCACCCACGCCGACCATCGTCCACTTGGTTCCAGCGAAACTTCATCCAACTCCTCAGCTCGTACCTCTATCCCAGCCTGCAGTGACCACATCAGCTCTACCGCTAATCATTGTTGCACATAACCCTATCACACTCCATCGCCCGGGTATCCCTGTCAAGGCAAGGTAGTACTAGACGAACCCGACTTTGTGCCCTACTGGCAACCAACCAGGCCAGTCCTGTACAACAGACAAGCACCAGTGCCCTGTAAGGACTAGACCCTCCATGAGATAGAAACATCCTGTCTAGCATCTAGACGAAAAGGACCACACTTCTAAGACGTGTAAGTACTTACTCCCGGGTACGTCACGTATCACTGTAATCAATGCATTTGACAGTTATAAAAGTAGAACTCACATGGCTGTGCTTATGTTTGTGTGTAGCGGAAGGATAATTAATCAGTAACCAAAAGTAGGAATTTAGCAGGGCTTCAGAAATGTCCAAAGAAACCATGAATAGACTTTACTATCCATTCCGTGTAAAGACATGTATACTGTAGTCTTGCCATCAGAGCTTAACACATCTGCTCCACTCAAACTGACAAACGAGCAACGGGATATAACAGCCAGAGCATTCCTCGATAGAGACTACCCCAGATCCCTGATTTACAAGTGCAAATAAAAAAACAAGCAAGCATTTAGGAATAAACGTAAATAATATTATGTTTTAGTATTCTGTATAAGGTTATTAAATGTGTTTATAGTTTCAAATTTGTTAAATTGCATAACAGAAATAATGAAAAAAAAAAGAGGGCTGTTTATCTTCACCAACCAACGACTGGACGCCACGTTGAATTGTGAGATGCAATTTTTGTGTGCGGGCGTATCAGTTTAGAAGTTCTAAATCAAATTAATGAATGTTGTGTGAATATTTATTTTAAATGCAGCAACTTAAAAATCCTTCATGAAATCATAAACGACAGCAAGTCATCGTACGTGTTGCCAATGGAGTTGAAGACATGTTTCTAATGGGAGAACTCAAAAGTCGTCCAGTGATATTAAAAAAATATAAACGACTGGCCGATTGCTTGGAATTTCATCAAAAACCATTGCAAAGCAAGTAGCATAAATTATGTACGTGAAAATTTGGAGTATGGTGTATTTTGATGGGGAAATGTAAATATCTTAGGCAAATATATGTTAGTTCTTTTATAATTAAGGTAAACATGTTAAGTTTGTGTGTGGGTTTTTAGCAGACAACATTTAAATGTTCAGCATTCATTTCATTTCTTAGAGTTCTTAGAATTTAATGTTAGAGTTGAATTAATTTTTGTTTGGTCAATAAACAACAAGGAGTACTTATTGACTTCACCAAAACATTGAGGTTACATGGCTCGCCTGTGTGTGTAGACCAAAACCACGAATGTAATTTTATTAAATACTAATTATTTAGGCCTAATTACGTTAAAACTGAGATATATAATGTTTAGTTTGTCCAGAAAGACTATGTAAAGTACATTTTCTTCTGTGGTAAATTTTTTAGCTATGGTAATAAATACTGATCGTATAGGACAACACAATGTATTGAAATTCTTTTGGGGGACGTTGGGCAAGTATATTAAATATCCATGTTACTGTAATAGTACATATGGCCATACATTTGATGTAATAACCACTAGTTTTCATTACTTAATGATCACAGGCCTACCAGTCTTCACCATTTGTGAGGAATGTTTTTTGTACGGGCTTATTTCCTTGTACTTGCTACAAATAGATTCCATAATTATTGATTGTAGAAGATTATTACAGTTCTAATTAACTATTTCTTGTTATGATTTGACAGGCCTAACTCTTATTGTGTTGGTACATTGCCTAAATGTAATTTTTTTAAGGTAGGCCTAATGGTGACATTGCCTTTACATGGAACGCCAGCAGACTTTTGCTTTCTCGTAATTAATTTTACTACTCAGTGGTGAATTAATGATTTTTTTATGATACTCTCATCAGTTAACTATGTGAGATTCACATTCTTTTTTTAATGAATTCGTTAAATTTTTCAAGAGGCGTACAAAGAAGACAATTCTGATCATACTTCAGGCCAGGTAAGTTTTTGTATTTTCCGTTAAATTATTTAACATGTGTGATTTAATTTTGATTACAGTTTTAATTGTAAGCAACATCAATGCCTTTCTATCTTGCCTAATAAATTTTTTCTGCTGTAAGAGTTGCAAACTTGCAAGTCCAATGAAATTTATTGATTTAAAATAATTTTTTTTGTGTTTGTGATAATTGATTTGATATTAATTAATAACTAATTGTAAGAATATGAATATATTTTATTGATAGTATTTTGATAACACAATGTAGATGTTACCACCAGAAACTAAAAAAAAAATATATATCTGTGTAATCACATATTTTCCTCAATTAGGCCTATAGTTGTCATGTTTGAAATGTCAAGCAAAAATTCACATAATGTTGACATGCTTTGACAAACCACATGGAAAGCACATGGTGGCGGAAGGATACATATTCAGTTTGTTTACAAGGTACTACTTTCATACAATATGTCAAAATCTGGAAACCTTAAACGAGACAGACTACATCCCCCTGGTTCTCCCTTGCCATGAGGGCACTGACGAACTTGGAACCATTCTCAACTGTGAACATAAAAATTTTGGTCTCATCGCCACTCACTCAAAACTTATTCTCTCCAAACCACATAGATTGGTCTTCAAATGACCCCCCAACCTTAGAAACAAATTGGTTCACCCCAAATTGCAACCCAATGCCACAGTCAGTATTATCACCACCCCTAGAGGGTCTCATCCTAGCAATAGCTCATGTGCTATACACCAATCTTCCACCTTCAACAGCAGACTCACCAATCAGAATTATCCTATCCAGGGCAGCTATACTGTGCAACAGAAAATCTCATCTGCCAGCTACAGTGCAGCCACTGCAATGCAAAGTACAATGGCCTTACCACCAACACTTTCAGATGGAGAAAAAATGGCCATAGAATGGACACTAAACAAACCATAGCCAGGGGAAGCCAGCTGCAGGACATGCAGCATCTCACAACCAGAACTTTGACTTCTATTACACAACCAGAGTGGTGAGGGCATTATTTACAGTAAAACCCCTCTATTAAGACCCTGTGAAAAGTTTGGGTCGAAAATGTCGAAAATTTGAGGCACATCTAAAATTGATACAGTAATCCCTCTCCAACCACGATATCTTGAACTGCAGTTTCAGTTAAGCGCAGATTTGTTTTTGTAACCTTTTCTCCAACTGCGATACTAGTTTCTATTATCCATGGTTTTCAGTCTATGGAAAAATAGCCCTTACTGGTGTTAGTGGTCGCGCATTTCTCAAGCTACCATCAGACTGACATTTGTTGCAGCATGAAGCAATAAATTACTTAATGCCAGAAGGGGACACTGGTGTATTGTCCGTGGAAGCTGTGACGAGGGGGAGAAAAAAAAAGGGGGGGGGAAGGGTGTCACAGGTCGGGTCAGTAAGGATTCTTTGTCCTAGTCACATGCCACCGCCTCTGCCTTACCCTCCATGTCTTTTTTCGCTTCCATTATCACTCCTCTTTTGTTGTAAAAACAACGGCACATTACACAGACTAGTTTCTTAATCAGTATATGTCTGATGATAACTTCAAATTTAATTCAATGCCCTTTTTTAAGTGATTATTTTTAAGTTTACGTGTGCCCATGTCTACGTAATATGCAAATTTTTTATGGTGGGCAATTGCTTTTTTTCTTGTGAAGTCAATTTTATGTGTAAAGTGAATAAAGATAAGTGTGTGCAAACAAAATGTGTTCTTCTGTTACCTGTACCATATTATGGCGAGTGAGGCCATGTGCGTGTATACGCAACATCAAAAGTTTTTGATGAAAAATTCGGGATAATTAATATTTCAAGTAGACTGCACTAAATATTTATATATTTTATTCTTTAATTATTGCTGGGCCTCATCGTGCCAGTGCAGAGGCCACCACGCCGCCTACATTTCGTATAAATTCAACTCACTGACATGAATCGCATCTATCAGCAGGTTTTCCCAATGCCGGGCTGCTGTTAGGAAGTGAACCGGCCCTGTAACGATGGCAGTGGTGACGGGCTCTGCCTGCCAGAGTAATCTTGTAGCGAATGACAGACAGCTGCCCAGTCTGAGGATCTAGGGCCAAGCTTCAGGAGCAAACCGCCATGCCCGCGTTGCAGAGAATCTAGGTGCTCACCTAGCTACATACATGGCCAGACCAAAGCGAGAGCACAGCGCGCACACAGCGCCACCTAAACTTTTTGATCGCTATGTACCTCATAGCAATGTATGACCCAAGAGACCTGCGTAATAGATCTTTAATAATAACTTTATATTTTAATAATACATAGTCTAATCTTTCCACACACTTTCAATAGCCATGTCATACTTTGTTTAGGCCTTCTTTTTTATGACAAGGGGTGTCCAATATGTCTTTATTGGGTATCAAATCAATCAGGAGATGCCCAGACATTAAAATAAACATATTTATATTTAATTTAAAAGTGGTTTTTTTATGCGCTAGAGACGACTGAACATGAACTTCATGCAAAAAATGGCAAGTTTGGGCGTATAGGGGTTAGGGGTGGGTCAAAATCGGCCAAAAATTTTCCAAATTTTTTATTACAAACCCCTCCCCCCTCTATTACAACCCTATTCTTGGGGAACCGTGAGGGGTTGTAATAGAGAGGTTCTATTGTACTATAATAATGCAGAACAGCGATGCTGGGAACTGGCCCACCAATACATCACCAAATCCAGACAGACATCTGGCCTAAATATAAGATAACCCCTCTGCCCCATGTAAAATTTCTACCTCACCCTAATTTGCCTCCTGGCCTCTAAGTTCACTGTTTGCCAACTACCGCTCGCCTGAATGTGTGCCACCATTATTGCTGGCCTAGCCAGCAAAATGTGGCGTGACCACACATCCGCGTGAAAAATGTGTTCCTCTGATTTTTGTAGGCGTTTTGTGCGTATCTATCCACGAGTACCGCCCTGTGAGTACTTGTGCTTGTCTACTTTTTATGATGTAATCGGTAACCTACTAGCCTATTCTCACCATAGCTAAAAGAAATTCTATGTTTTTTATCACAGTCACTTTGGAATACTGTGGTCGAAAGGAAAACGTAACTGCCATTGTTAGATACAATGCTTGTAATATAAATGTAGAATTGGAAATCTCTGTAACTGAGCATATTTCATGTTTCGCACAAATGCTTCAACTGGTTTTGAAAGATGTGATTTTCTCAAGTAAAGCTGTGAGAAATCTGATGGCAACATGTCGACATATAGTAGGTCATTTTAAGCACTCTTCAAAAGCAAGTAAAGTTTTGAAAAGGTTTCAAACAACAGTAAATGTTCCTCCACACAGGCTGATTCAAGAAGAGCTAACCAAGCAGAACTCATCACTCCACATGTTTGCTATTCTGGCCACAGGAGAACAAACTGCCACCAGAACAGCTTGTGAGTGGCGTCTGCTGGAACACATCATTAGTGTTTTGCAAATTTTTGATGCAGCCAACTGGCAAGTGAGTTCACCTAGTGCAAGTGTTTTGAGGTAAGGTTTCTTTTCATTTAAATATTCTTTGATTCAGTAAATCATAACATATACACACACATTTCCTCATTTAAAATTTACAATTCTGCCCTACATTTTTTTCTAGGTGATTCCTCTCCTACAAATCACTGAGCATGAGCTACGCAAACCTGTCTCAGTTGGATCAGAAATACATGGTTTAAAAAATTCTAACTTCGACTCACGATTCAAGGGAACACCATTCAAAAACAAAGAGTTACTGTGCAAAGCAAACTTTAATCTTGTATTTGAGGCAAAGAAGGTTTTTGAGTCTACTGTAAATAATTAAAATTAGCATTTCTTTTTAAAATTTGATGCTAGTGAAAACTACGTTCTTACACTGAAAATGTTAAAATGTTTTGGGTGAAAAAGACATTCCATACCAATGAGAAAGAAAATGCTGAAACATCAACAGGATTATGGTCCAATTACAGCAGCTTGTTTGGATTATCTAGTACTAGCACTCATTTAGCAAAAAATGAGTGTGAAACTTGCTTTTCAGAGCAAGTCTGTGT
The DNA here is from genome assembly GCA_029891345.1 of Dryococelus australis. NCBI lineage: Eukaryota > Metazoa > Arthropoda > Insecta > Phasmatodea > Phasmatidae > Dryococelus > Dryococelus australis. Next base: position 102,839,756 of record CM056995.1, on the reverse strand, counting down.
TACTGGCTACTGGAAGTCACAGATAAATCTTCACACACTAGTCTTGCCAAAACCTACCCCTGCATTCCCTCATTGACAATCTCTAGGGAAAGACTGTTCAGTACAGCTGGTAACATTTGTGAAACAATGTAACAGGCTTGATCCGATGTGTTGCCAATGTATGAAAAAGCTTTTTGCTTAAGTTTAATTTAGGTTACTATAATACTCATACAATAGTATTGATGAAGTGCAGAACAATTAAAAGCAATTTTTAACTTAAGTCATTTTGCAGTGTTAAAAAATTAAATAGAGTAATACAACAAACCATGCGAGTTCAAGTGAAGACAGAAATAAAAAGAAATATGTTGGTGTATATTTATATAAATAATTTCTGAACTTAGAAAACATTAAGTCTGCTAAGGTTGTTTACATATTATGTTGTTGTTGACTTTGAGATTTGTGAAAAACAATTCAGAAGCTTCCATGCTATTTCATTGGCTGGTTATTTAGGGGTACCCCTCAAGGGGATGAGAAAATTTGGATATAAGCTCCCAAGGCCGGCTCAGTCAGGGAGATCGGCAGCCCTAAGAACTTTGAACTCAGTTAAGTAAAACTTGTAATTATGTAATTCTTGAGAAGGACCCTTATGGTTATCAAGGCTAGGAAGGACATTCTGAAGTCCTTAGCTAGTAGTCGTCATGCTGGAGCGCATAAAAACTGTCAAACTTGCCATTTTCCTTTTAAAATGTGGCAAATGTAAAATATGCACGAATATTTTGCAGTAATTTTAAAGTAAGATCCTGAAAGCGATAATTCTAAAAAATTCCAGAATTTTAAAAACATTTGGGTGCTGGTTTTTGCCATTATGTTCTGGTTATTGACTTGTAAATGGAGTTGATTGATAGTAATGATTTTGTGAGAACAGCCTTGATAATAGTGACAAATAAAATCATTAATGGCTTGTGACTAAACCATGCAGCCAGTAAATTGTTCTTGAAAATAAGATCATAAATTGTAGTTTTGAAAGATTGTAAAATACTTTCAAGCAAAGGAATGTTTATAATTTTGTGATAGAATAGCTTGCCTCTGTCTAGCCAGAAAAGATATCATTTTTTCTCTCATGTAAATAAAATAACCAAACAAGTCAGAAAGTCATTTGGTTAAACCTTTTTCTAGATGAATTCTAGATGTTTCTATAAAAGTTGTCTTAATTTACCAAGACAAAAGAGTAGTCATGATGTTTGAATGTTCTAGTAGCATTTTCAGTATGATAAATACACACGGATAAATTTTCAGTAAGGAAAAATTAAAAGACTAACAGAAAAATTTTATATTATTCAATATAATCAAAAATATTCAAGTATTGGGCATATTGTATTATAGAATGCGCATTTATATAACATTTTTAAGAGGCGTTAAGCGTTTTAATCATGTGTGTGTGTGTTTTTACTGAAGGACAGAAACTTGTTGAGTTTTCCTATATTTTGTATATTCTTGTTTGAAAAGAAAAAGAAAGGTATTAATAATAAACAAGAATACAAAGTTTTTGTGTGTTTTGTTGTTGGGATTTTGGGGTATGCTCTTTAACACCTTGCTTATGAAGGGTTTTTGGATTTTTCCATATATTTCTTTTTTGTGATGCTGGGCTGGTTTATGTGACCCTTTTGCGATGCTCTATGGCCACAGCATCACAATGTGAAGGGAAGTCAGTATGGAGCAGCGCCAGAATGCAAGGGCAGGGGAAACAGGATATCCCCAAGAAAACCCGCAGATCAATGACATTGTCTGGCATGATTTCCACATGCAAAAATCCAGGCGCGACCCCACCGGGAATTGAACCTTGTTCTCTTAAGTGGGATAAAAACTTTTTAAAATCATTTGTACTATGTAAGTAGTATTTTAATTTATCTATAACAACATACTTACATGTTTTTTTTTTGTGGTTAGGTTGTGAATTTATGTAAGAGTAATATTTAACAGTGAACAAGCATTTTGCCAGTGTTTGCCATTAGTGTATTTTACTTTTCAACTCAGTTTTATTAATTTACTTTTCATCATTGACACCATATTTTTATACATCGAAGCATGGAATGCAACGGCCTTGTCAGGGGGGAAAAAAAAAAATGCACGCACGCGCACACAAAAAGGGAATTGCATATCCAAAATACACGAAGTGAAGGAACAAAAATTTAAATACTTTGTCAAAGGTCACAATATGGTGATTGGGGGATGTAATGACTAAATGAAAGAGACATTAAGTTTTTTTTAAATTAAAATTTTGTTATAGGTGGTTCACAATAAAATGAGCACTCGCAAAATCAACCTTTGGAAAAAATTACAGATCCATAACTGCATTTGGCATAAACAATGGCAACAATACTGACAAGAGTTGGCAGCAAATAGGAGATGTAGTTCCAGATCTTAGCACCATATACGAAGCAATCAATGGCACCTGAAATTCATCAATTTCTTTTTATTTCATGCACATGTGAATAATACAGTAAAATTAACACTTGTGTTTCTAGCATATTCATAACATCACTTGGCTGATGCAACATTTCAAGGTATTGGGTCTACTGGTTTGTTTAATGTTTAACCCGTTTCCATTCTAGCGTTCAAATGCTCTGAATCCCTTGAATTTAAGTTTCTGTCTGTTCCGTTCCTTGGTTAGTTTTCGTTATATGTCTTGAACAATGCAATTTGTGTGGCAGTTGGTAACCTCAAATACGGTATATTAATTTATGTTATGAATAATACTTTTAGGCGTATTTACCCGTTGTCAATAAAGTGGTACATTTTATAATTTATTTTTATATTTCGACTTTCTTTCTGGTCGCAGGAAACTTTTTACATGATATACTGACCTGACCAGCGTGTGTACATGTAATTAAAGTTGGTTATAATAATTACAGTTGTTCCGATATGTTTTCTGATACTGATTCTCCGATACTGTTGCCTATATCCCGATACTATTACAGATACCCCAACACCAATGCCCTCCCGTTTGTTGTTCCAGCTCACAATTATTGTGCAGGAATATGAGATATAATAAAAATTAAAAGATATTTCCCCAATATTATCGCCATCAATAGCACAGTGAGATGAAAATTCTCCACTTGCGTCCATGATGTATATATTTTGGCGCGTATATACAGCATCAGAGGTTTTGATGAAAAATTAGGGATAATTAATATTCCCCGTATAGGCCACACTAAATTTTTGCATTCCTGTAAATATTGTTAAGCTACGATACCATACAAACATAATAAATTCCAACTTAATTTCTCCACTACAAAATTAAACATTTGAGACAGAAAATTTGTATTATATTGCAATGTTTACTAATACACGTCGCACAATCACTATTTCCCAGATGTTAATGTGACTTGAGAAAGAAAACCATGGCAACATGTTACACAAAATGGCATCTATCAATGTGTACTTGTGATGCTGCGGCAGCGACTGTGTGCGAACTACACAAGATATCTATCTCTTGTACAGCAACAAAATATTTTTCTCATGCAAGACTTGAATAGTTATTGATAAAGTGCAATGAATAGGGTTTTCTTAACTTTGCATTACCTTTTTCTAACTTTCTGGACACATTTATTAGAGTTACATTTTTATTACAGTTGTTCTGATACCATGTTTACCTATACCGATACCCTGATACCACGGCTGATACCCTGATACCAATGCCCTTTGCACTGAATTTTAGAAAAAGTATTACTGTTAACAATACATTAAAAACATTTGTCCTAAACACATTTAAATAAAGAAAATAATGTTTTAAAAAACTTATATAATTTATTGTAATCCAACACAAAATGCAAGCTGATCCAAAACTTTCAAACCATCTGAAAATGCATATAATATGACACCAAATGCAAGTCAAATTTTAAATGTCTCGCGTGCACTATCAGCTAAGAGTGCACAGAGAAGTTATCGATCGAGCAGGGACATGTCTGTTGGTTTACAAGGGGAGGGGGGCGGAGGATGACCTCTCCATGCCGCTACCTGTTGGTAACACCTTGCACGCGTGGCAAACATCTATCTTTTAAAGTAATTAATCATATTTTACTGCAAAGAAAACTTGTAATTTTGAGACACAAATGATGCATTTATAATTGATTTCTTCACTGTCATTAATAATTAATCATTCAAAACCACGTCATCCAATTTTCCATGTCATGAGTTACACTGCATTTGGATCGGTGTTTACCTACCCATTATCAGACCTGCCAACTTCTCAAGTTGTCTATCAGTAAGATCTTAAAATTTTCCAAATAGTGCGTAAATAGCTCACTGCATTTCACATTAGTTAGTAAAATACAGCTGTTCACCATAAATAAGTGGAAAAAATACATATACACAAATAGAACACAACATGCAAATTAATACAATTCTACTAAACCAAAAATACAAATAATGTACAAAACTTATTTTTCTACAACATAAAATAAACAAATTCTATTATATAAATTCCACACAAATTTACTTACCAAACCTTTTTGATGTTTTTTATTCAGATTTTCGCCAACTCTCGTGTACTTTAAAACAATCCCAATGCAAACACTTGCAAAAACTTATCACACTAATTACAGAACTTCTGGAAACTCAGTTCATAACTGTCACAGGCCTATAGAATTCCACAAAACAACCACAAAATTATTACATAATCTACATGAATGATAGTCACCTAATATAAACTAATATAAACTTCCCATGTCAAAAGTCACAGTAATGGATATTCACTTTGGCTCTGCAAACACTGTGAAGTTGCTCTCTAAGCACTTCTCAGAAAAGTCTTCACTATAACTTCTGTTGTAACACACTGGAGAAGTGCTCTTCAAAACAGAAATGTTTTGAATTGTTCTACAACTTAATGATAACCTGAATGCAGTTTTATTTTTTTTAAGCACACTAAAAAATCCCTCACATACAGCGTTGCTATGTGGCACTAACAGAATAGCCAACACGACTTTGGAGATTCTCTCCTACTTCCAAGAAGTGTGTGCATTTTTTATGCTACCAATGCATGCCCAAACAGCATCAATTCTGTCATGCTTGGAAATAATAGCTGGCAACTCTTCCATTTGCAACGACGTGAAATGTTTTTGCAGCTCATCTACAGAAACATTTCAGGATTCACCACTTTTAACAGGTAAAATTATAGGAAAAAAGTCAATGAAATACTTTACATCACTGAAATTTACTCTTTCAATGTTCTCAATTTGAGCAACTTTTTAAGAATTTCACTCTTCAAAGGAAATTTGTGAATATTATAATCACAAGCAGATATGTAGTATTTGTGGACTGTTGAACATAATGTTTCTTTTTCTTGTTTTTGTAGAGTGGCAACAATACTTTGTGTAGCACATCCTACAACTAAGTCACTGGTTTGTTTTAGATTGGCCTCATCATGATAATTTACTTCCAGCAAATCAATGTTCTTTACTGCACTTGGTTTCACAAATCTTGAGTAAAACTCTTTCAAGAAATCCAAGAATAATTTCTGCAGTATGTGAATTTGTGATGTGTCTTTTCTAATGACCTGGAGCTAAGTGAATGAAAATAAACGCGAAAGCTACTTATATACTAACCAAAACCCTTACCTAAACCACATCGTAAAAAAAAAAACCCCAATGAAAACTCTGCAGCAACACCCGTAGCATAGTGTTTACGGGAATACAAAAATTCAGTGCGGCATATTTGAAATATAATTATCCAGATTTTTTCATCAAAAATTTTTTAAGTGGCCTATACACCCACATGGCCTTACTCACCAAAATATGGTAATATAAGACACATTTTATTTACACACTACAGACTGTTGTGTCTGTAATGTGCCGCTGTTTTTACAGCAAAGAGGTGGGAAGAGGGAAGTAAAACACGACAGGGAAGGTAAGGTAGAGGCGGCGATACAGTAGGACAAAAAATTCTCACTGACCCGGTCTGCAACTCCCACACCCCTAAAAACCCCAGTCCCCTTCTGGCATGAAGTAATTTATTACTTCACGCTGCTTGGGACAACAAATGTAAAAGTCTACATGGCAGCTTGAGAAAAGCGCAACCACACATCAGTAAAGGTATTCATGACTGGCAACAAAGAAGCCAGTGTGACAAACAGGAATTTCAGGCTGGCAGAAACGTAAAATTTGTGCAGCTTCCATAAAAGTTGACAGGTCTGCATTATTAGATAGCAAAAGGTGTCAAATAGGCACTTACATGATCAGTTTATTCAAAGACACATGTCTATTGAAAAAAATTAATATAAATCCGACTTCCCAGCAAAAAGTTAATGAAAATGAACTCTTATAATACAAGTCACTCGATGTTCAAACAATTTTTTGCTGACAAGTGGTAGAGTATATATGCTTTTGGGCATATAATTTTATTCGCGAAAATGCTGCCCTTTGAGTTTTCAAGTCATGTTAATTTTATGCCAGATACAATGAAACACAAACCTTACTGGATAAAACAACCTTTAAACACAAAGGAAAACATCTTTACAAATAATAATTCCTCGTTAAAATGTTTTCATAACATTTTCAGGTGAAACCATTTACTTTGAAAGTAAAGTGATGTTAGGTGTAACTATTTTGAGCAACGCATACTATATTTACTCATGTATAACGCACACTCGTGTATGGTACGCACTATGATTTTTGCAATACGTTCCAGGGGAAAATTAACAAAAGGAAAAAAGTGCACAAAAAATTTGTGGTGCCCTGTTAGTAAGTATGGAACTAATTATTCTTTTTTAGATTAATGTGTGGTGACTGTGATATGTTTGGAAGTACTTTAATTAAATAACTTGGGTGCAAAAAGCCAAAACACTTCCAGCTTCATTTTTTTCTTCTTTTCCTCCTTTCTCCTTTTAGCAGTGACTGGATCTTTTTGTTTTTTGCCGTGCTAGAATATCACACTATAAAAATAAGGGTCTCCTCCTCCCTTCTCCCCCCCGCGAACATGGCTTGCTAGCCTCTTCCATGGAAACAAAGAGGGCTTGGCGGAATTATAGACCAGCAACATCATGGGTGTTATTTGAAGGGAGGGGGGCGTAAACACATCCAGCTCTGGTTTGTGGCATGACAGGATGTCATCAGGTGAAAGAAGGGGGAGGGGGGAGCAGGATTTCGACCTACACATAACTAAAGGATCGCTGAGAGAGAAAGAGAGAGAAGGGAGAGGAGTGATGTACGAGTAAGAGATAAGACAACCGACAGTCCCGCCACTTCCCTCAACATCCCCAGACAATTTATGGCTACCACTCCCACTTTCTTTTCTTTTTTCAGTGTATAGCACGCACCCCAGAAATTTCTTCCTTTATTTTGGGGAAAAAAGGGTGAGTTATACACGACTAAATACTGTATTTGTTCTTACTTTTCATTTTTTTTTCAATGTGCGACGTATACAAACCAAAATACGATAATTTTTGTGACTAAAGAAAGTAATAACCTGACTTCATTGTATACAACTGACACTAAAGTATCGGCCCTATACCATACCCGATACAGATACATCAGGAAAAGGTGAAGTATCGGCCGATACCAATAATTAGTATCTGTATCAGAACTACTCTAATTTTTATACATTATGCATTCATAATTCACATGGGAAAAAAATTTGAGTAAAACACTTGCGTGTGTTGGAAACGTTGCATCGTGATTCAGTACCTGGAAAATATGGCACCGTTGCTTCTTGCTCATTGTTAACAACATGGCTGCCGGTTGAAATTGTTTGTTGATAATATGATAAAATTCTATAGTTCATAATTCTCATACATATGTACTGTATTTCCAAACTTTTTTATATTTTTTGGATTTCATACTCTCTAAATACAATATATGTAGTCAGCGGCACCTGTTGTTATTTATTATTTTTCGTTACAAAGTACGAGTTAAGTGCGACATTGCGACTCAACAGATTATTTTGGAAGTGGTAAATGACATAAATAGGACTAAATGCAGGGCAGCGAAACGTAAGCGAAACAATGTGTGTTGAACATCTATTTTGAGATTTCTGTTAGTATTACTTGTGCACAATGTATTCTATACCAACTTTGTATGTTTTGGAGAGTACAGTTGACATATACTTTCTTGTTAGTACTTTTTAATCTAATTATCGGGGCATGAAATTTTCGGTGACGGTACAGAAATTTTTATTCAATCTATGTGGATTAAATTAAATTTTGAGTTCAGAAAAAACTAACTTTTTTAGCATTACTAACACAGAGGTGGACAAAATACCTAACATGAAAAAATTTCCCCAGAACGTAAAAATTTAGGTCAAAATATCCCCAAGAATATAAAATCATATTTTTGTAACAAATCCTTTACAGTGCTGATGAACATAACACTGTAATACATTACAATTTACAGTGAATAGTTGCACATGCACAGTTTGCAATGCAAGTAATTTAGAAATGAGATACTGGCATAATTTTTTTAAACCCCCGAAACATGTTTAGAAATTTGCCAATATACAGTTAATGTAAAAAAGAAAAACAAACAAACAAATACCCTTTCACTGATGCAATAATTTGTTCACTTATGTTCATTAATAAAAGTATTGCAGCACTCTAATACTCTTTGGTGAAAATAGCAAGAATTTTTTTTTGTATTTTTTTGTTAAGGTGCTCTTTCTATAGTAGGAATTCCCCCCTTTGTTTCCCTTTTTTTATTAAAGAATTTAAGGTTCTGTTGTTTTTTATATAGAAATTTTAATTTATCATTTATTTTAAAAAGGTTAGATTAATTGATTTCATTTGGGACTTTGTTTTCTTTCTCTTTACTTTGGTTTGGGCCTTTAGCAGATTGGAGAAAGCTACGGACGGTGTGTGCTGGTCGCTGCAACTTTTTTTTTCTCTACATCAGTACCAATATTTAGAGATAGTCGCCTGAAAGAATTCATAGTGCGGCAAAACTCAGCAAATTCCTGATCAGCAGGAACTGTTTCTGTGTGGAGTGTCCCAAAGTTTCGAGACACCTCAGTCAAGATGTTTTCAAGGCCAAGCCCTGAGCTGACACGGGCGAGGCTTTGCGCATGAGCAAGCAGCCCGTGGAGTTTTAGGGCTGAGAGAGGAAAGCGTCCAGCTGATGCCATCAGCTGGAACCCTTGGGCACCCAAGGGGAAAGGAGGGAACGTGGTAGGAGCTCTCTGGTAGCACGTGATTGCCCAGGTGGAGTCTTGGAATGTTCTGATTGGCTGAGGGCAATGGTGCACCGGGACAACAAAAAGAGGAGTGAGAGAGAGGGAGAGGAGTTGTCGTGCAGGAGTCGGCATGAAGGCACGATCGTGAGAGGAAGCATCGCGTCTGCCTGGGAGGAAGGCAGTGAACACACCAGAACAATGAGATAAGTTTTTCTAAAATTTTCGTTTGATTGATCAGGGCATTCCTTTGGAATTTTCTGGAGGAATGGCCCCGCTCAATCTAATAGGAGTAAATCTAGGATAGTGATGTTCAGTTAGTCAGTGAGCCAGTTTCAAGTTACGGGGGTTGGTCCGAGATAAGAGAGAAGAGAGGAGGAGAGGGGGAGGGGGGGGGGGGGGGGGAGAGAGAGAGAGAGAGAGAGAGAGAGAGAGAGAGAGAGAGAGAGAGAGAGAGAGAGAGAGAGATGTGTGTGTGTGTGTGTACTGTCGTTCGCCATGGGTACAGTCTTAAGGTAAGACTGTCTCTTTTAAATTTTAGTCGTTTTGTGTTAGATATTTTTTGTGTCGTTCATAAGCCCTGGTCTAGTTATTAAGGTATCTCGTAGAAGTGTTTGTTTTTCAGGTTGACATTTCTATTTGCAACAAGCATGTTTTGTTTGAAGGTCGCTCCAGTAGTAATAATTTGTCAACCAAGATCATAAATTCTAACCAAAAAACAGTAGATCTATGTCGAGTTGGTATTGCCGATTATTTAAGCTGACAGATTTTCTTGCTGGCAAAACCTTAAGTTCTCTAATGGAAAGAATTATTTCAATTTTTGTAAAAAATTAAATAACTGTTTCTCAACATTATCATGGTATTTTTTTGTCAGATTTGGTGTCATCTTGACATAGACCATTCAGTTCCAATACTTTAATATTTTCCTGTCTATATAAAATAAATAAGAATTTATTGGTGGTTAATTTCACCACTTTTACTTTGACCAATCACTGCTTGGAAGATTAAGTTTTTGTAGAGTGTAACCAATCTATTGTGCAAACCTTTGTTCTTGGATTTCTTATCATACAAATTAAAAAATTGTTCAATTCAAATGGATAAGTATGTGTGTTTTGGGATATAAAATTTGGTAATGCTTTCATTTTTTTTACACAAACTTTCTAACTTTTTACACAATCATTTTCTTTTTGTTATATTTATATATTTAAAGTTTTGAAACAATAAATACTCATTTTGTCTTTTGGACTTGGTGAGTGTTACTTGTTTTTGTAAGATTTTTACCTCCCCCCTAGAGCGGATGACAATCATTCAGCATTGGTTAATTGCTTTAAATTACCATTTTGAAAGATTATAGAAATAAAATAATTCAAATACATTATTCTACATTCTTAATTAATTTAAGAAGTCAATCACTGTCTCTCTCTCATACAGGCAGGAGAAATATTAGAATACGAAGGTGTTCTCTAGTGGTTTCTATCTACTCTAATATTTGATTTGGGAGTTGGGTTAGGTGTGTAGGTTACAGAGTGTCATTTCCCTAGTTTCCCTTTAGCGACATGAACAGATCCCCTATCCTCTCCCTATTGCCTCTCTCCTATCCCTTACTCCCTGTATTTGTTTCCTTTTTCTTTCTTTATTTTTTATGATTTTCTCTGGCAATACATTGATCCTCGTAAACGAGAACATGAATCTGTGAGAACATTATTTTGAAATAAGTGATTTTTGAACTATTATTTATTATTGAAACTAAGGGCTTCCAGACGGCCCATATTTTTACATTGTCGTTTTTATTAACAGCCTGGTGGTGGAGGTAATTGAACATTCAGAGACTTTTAGGTATTATTTTTCCTTTTAAATTTTTCCCCAAAAGTTAAACCTTCCCCCCTTCCCCTGCTCTTTTTCCATCCCCTACGCAACAGTATTTTGAAAAGCTGATAGAAATCTGTGTTAAAGTCAATGTCACACTATGTATTATTTGATACTTTAAGTAAACATACAAAACAATAGTTCTTCAAAATCGGAGAATAAAAGTAGCACTCAAAAAATACTTTAGTAATACATTTTTAATCTTAAGAAGTCAGGGCTACCCTACAAATTAATATTACAACATATCTTCCTACAGCAATACCATGAAGAACGAATTCGCTTCTGATACATATAAATAACAACACCCCCCCCCCCCCCCCAAAAAAAAAAAAAAACCAGCCACCCACCAAAAACATTAAATCCCGAAATAATACGTAAAACCCTCAAATTGAAATGAAATTCATAATTTAATAAAGAAACTTACCTTATATGTTAATAATATACAGAAAACTGCAGAAAATTCCTGGATCCTTACGCTCCCACTACTAACAACTTACAACCTAATCGGGCCGCATTTAGCATAGGAATGACGAGTTCCGCTGCAGCGCTCTGTAGGTTTAGGTGCTGCCGCACACGAGGTTTCTTATCCCCAGAGAACATCCGGGTTCCAGCTGTAGATGATTATCTCTTACAGCGCCCGCACGTCACGCTTGTCACAGCAGGCAGCCACAGTGGGGCGGGAAAAGCATCTCTCTCTCTCCCTTTTAATTCCTGTAGATGATTATCTCTCAGAAGAGTAGCTTTTCCCACCACCCTTCCTCATTGTTAAGTGCCAGTCTGTTAGTTCAGTTCTTAGAATAAGAACGGCAGGTATCGGCCCAGCACTAAAGATTCCCACAGGCTTAAAATATTTCCCACGAACCTGGTACGCATGTTCGTGCATTCAAGCGGGTTCGATGGTTCAAGTTTCGACTGTACAAACCAGATCTCTTTGTCTATAACCGATACTAATGTATCGGTCTGATACCATACCAGATACCGATACAGCGGAAAAAGGTTAAGTATTGGCCGATACTGATACCAAGTATCGGTATCGGATCAACTCTAATAGTAATATAAAAACTTCAAGAAACTTAGTTCGAGTGCATTGAAGTATATTTGCAATATTGTTTAGCAATTCTGGAGCTTCAATGGATGTTACATTTACGTGACCCTCATTCATTTTTTTGGCAAATAGTGCTACGAAATTGCTTCATATTACACGTGGAACATTTTATCCTGTACTTTCAATATGCTGGCATTGTTCCTCAACATTTTGTTCAACCTTTTAATGTACCCAGGTCAATATAACAGTGAGTATTCCGAACTGCCATACACAACCTAATTTTCTGTAATTAAATTGTATTCTGCATTAAATGTGTGAATGCAATTTTATAAAATACATTGTCATCGGTTAGGTTTTTTTTCCTTCTTCTTCTTCCCACTATTCTGGTGAAATTAGGTTTACATTGCTGTAGTCACTGTAGTTTTATAAGGTAAAAGTGATTTTCTCATTAGAAAAAATAGGTCTAACTTTTGCGTACATAAACCTAGTAAAAACAAAATTCACATGGCAGATTTTAATGTAATTTGCATTTAGTGATAAATATGACTGTGGAAGACTGTGCTGTATAAATAACAAAAATCTGGATCAGTTTGATTTAGCCACCAAGGTTTTATGACAACAATTTTTGATATTCTTATCATAATAGCAAAACCGGCCATTTTCTTGCACACAGTGAGTGCATACAATAATAAATATCGGAGTGACTTGTGCCTTAGTCGCACACCGTTAGAAGTGTTCCACTCTTCCGAGACTGTCAAGACAGGATAAAGAAGATAATGCACAAACATTAGACCATCTGTTTCTAAATAAGAACCCGATAATCAGTATTCACCAAGAGATATTATTTACCAAAATTAATGTGTGTGTATTTACAATGTGCACTACAATAGATATTTTATGTAAATAAATACAGTGGACTTCAGAACAGCTGATTAAACAAACACCACATGGCAATGTTTTCATTGATATACAGCAAAAAGATACACAATGGGCTGAAAGTATAAAATAAATATGGCTTTCAAACGTACTCACTTTACCACGAACAGCCTTTACCTACACATGAATAGAAACTGTATTTGGGTAGTGAAAAATTCTAAGAAAAATTAAATGATAGTGAGTGTTCTGAAGCAGTTTTAAATTAATTAACAAAGTACAAGACTGATCACACAAAATGAACTGTGACTGTGACAATGTGCATTACATGACCAAGTGTACTATCATCAGATTATCTTTTCATACTTATTGTTCATTTTATTTGCCATAAATGTGGTGCCATATGCATTACACTACTGGCAACATTAGGTTGAAAAAACTATGTTGAAACATAGCAATTGATAAGAATGTGCTTTGTAAAACATACAAAATTGCTGCAGTAAACAGAAAACAGACATATTGGGTGAGGTGCATTCCCAAGTTATGCATGCGCACGTGCATATGCACACATACACAAAAAGTGATTCCCCACAGCGAAGAATGCAGATTGTTCGTGCTCGAAGGACAGTCAAAATTTCATCTGTTTAGGTATTCATAAATAAACATTTCAAACATAAACTCCGACAATCAACATTAAAATAAACAGAAATGTTACGTGTGTCGCTAATTATGGTCACTGTTATATTAGACACCCGTAGCCATTGGATGATTCTAAAAATAACTTCCACCTGCCTGCCTACACAGCTGTTTACACGTGTGCATATCTCACCGCTAAACAACAATTTTCACACCCTACAAGCGACAAGTGGACATAGCATTAAAAATAATTGGAACTTCTGATTTTATATGGTAAATACAAAGTCCGTTGAATAACGGTCCAGTAAACAGGGCTACTACTGTATTAGCATTTTTATATATATGGCTGAATTCTTTTTTGTTAAAACTACAACTGTGTTGTTTTATGTTTTTAATGCTTAAATATTTTGAGAATGGGTGTTAGAATACAATTTTCTTATGTTAAAATACATACAGTACATTGCATATAGTCTATTCACGGATATTTTCACCCTTTCTGAAGTCCTGCTGAAGTTCTGGCAGGATATTCCTCCACTTCATGCAAATTAAGCCTAACCAAGTTTAGATTGAAAATTAAATAAAGCATCAGTGCACCATGTTCGTGCACAATCAGTGTTCGCATAAAAACTATTGTTTTTACTAGAAATTACCCGCACAAATATTCTCCCTCTGTTTTAATTAATCTTTATTATACATGAAATATTAAAATTTATAGATAAAATATAAATAAAATTTCAATTGAACCAGATCAATGTGATTCTATTCTAAAACATGTATAAAACGATTGTGATACAAAACATATTTAAAAAAAACCAAGAATATAATACATGGGGTGATTTTTCAAATGTTTGATTCAAAAAGTGTGAAGATAACCGCAAATGGACTATACTTAGTGCATTTGAAACAGTTTGATCAAATGTCTTATTTATGTCATGTCTCATGTCTACTTGGTTTCTGCATACTTTTTTTTTCTATTGGTTCCCTGAAAAATGATGGCTAGAGGTTTCACTACACTGTTACCTGATGTGCTGGGCTCACAGCCTCAGCCAGTACATGGAAGCACGAACGCGAGTGTAGTCCGGCAGGTTCTCCACTGGCCCCACTGCAGCCACAGCTGGACACCTGTCATAGATGTACTTCATGGCTACGTCCCGTACATCGTTGGCAGTAACACTCTGGAAAATTTAAAACACAGGTAACAACACTTCAATAGTCATCACATTTTGAACATACTTTTACTCTGACAGTTAAACACTGCATGTGTGTATGTATGTGTGTGTGTGTTAAAGATATATAAATAAAAGCGTTTGACAGAAACTTGCATTAGTTCATGTTATTCATATGCGTAATCACTGACACAAGCACAACGAACATATTATGAGCGAGAGCAATAAACTAAATACAAAGGAATTATACCAATTTAATATGAACTTGCATTCACTTTGGGTTTTGTTTGAATACTGTACTAATACAAGTCTTGGTTTGAAATTATTGTCCATGTACAATAAGTAGAACCTAGAAATTTCTGCAAACTGGAAAATAAAGTAAAATACAAAGAAAATCATTTGCAAAATTCTGTAATAATTAATTTGATGAAAAAGCAATAAGACTGCTTAACTAAACGCATCCAAAATCATATGCTGAGTTTTTTTAAACATATAAACTCTCCTCCCCCACACAACCAATTTTACAGTTTTCCATGTGTTATAAAACATTATCTCTAACTTCCTTCAAATACACTGCTTATCATATAACTGTAACATTATAACATAAATATAAGAGTGGAATAGTAGAGCGTTGTAGAGATTAACATCAAGGTATTGAGAGTAGAAAAAAAAATGCTGCAGATCACGAAACACGTTTTTTGGTACATGAAATTACAAACGGGGGCAAGTGATTTTCCGCTGCAAAGTGGCTATTTGTAACACATGTAAGGACCACATATGATTTTTCCCCTGGAAACATACATTTATTTCAACGCCATCTGAAAGTACATGCAATGAGGAATTCTGTGATATAGCATATGCAATGGAAGGTAACAAAGAAATGCCAAGAAATTATGTTTGATAACATCTTTATCGGAATCTGTTGGACTTTTCAGTTGCTAACACTGCAATCACAGTTTCTAAAGATCAATGAGATTCCTCAAAGATTGTACCACACCAACACCATCTTCAGTGAAAAGCTTCATTAGCGATTCGCACAAAAAGCATAACATTATTTCTTTCACCACTTTCTATGCTGAAATTTTTCAAGCTCTGTAAACAAAAAATTAAGTAAATTCTGTTTTCGAATAACAAATTTATTCTAATGAAGTCCAGCATCAGAATTGGCAGAACACATCTAAGAACTTCTTGCCTTGCTCCTGAGCTCCAGACCTTCCTCGTCTACTAACAGGCAGCTACAAAACAAATCATTTTATAGGCACTCCTATGTTTCTGATACAAGAAAAGAGAAATGTTCTGATAGTTCTTCTAATAGTTCTCTGCTTTTCAGCTGTGATGGTTCTGCGCCGCCGCCGTAGTTCAACTATTTAACACTGGTTGTGGTGCTAAGTGCATTTGCTTCTAGTTGCTCGGTCTCCAACTCCTTTCTCCTTTCGTTTCCCCACCCCTATCTTCCCTTCTGGTAAGACACGTTTTTTAATTATAGAGGGGGTCATTCAATCAGCCGGTGTGTGGCGTTGTGACCCTCCTTTCATTCTACCTCAGCGCTTGGAATCGCCAACTTCTACCTTTCCATCCAAGGGATCATCGACACGGCTATCAACGTAATTTGAAATTGTAATATCAACACAGCGCACGTAAAACTTATTCTGGTTCATTATGATATTATAATGACATCATGGTTTGTAATAGTGAAGTTGGGAAGATTCAGTGAGTGTGAATGGATTATTTAACTTGGGCATGTAGATTGTGTTCTTTCCTGGTAGCTGTTTTGCAGTGATAGTGTAGTGGATGCACGAGTTCTATAGTTTACCTTCTTCCGTGTTCTTTTGAACGTATGTATTCGCTATTATTGTAACGGATATTTATCATTGTTGTACGTGTTCCGCCTTAATGCATAATAGTTTTCTGTAGTCGTTGCGTCATTTGGCTGGCCCAGCTTGCTTGGTATTGATATGAGATGTGTCTGTCCACAATTTGCTGCGGCTTAGGTAGAAATTTTATCTTGTATAGTCTTTACTACACATCGCCTTGTTCAGCCCACATAGTTTTCAGGGTGCCGGCATATAAGGTTAATCTTAATGGTAAATTTTACTATGACTTTTAATGTTATTTTATTGCAAAGTCTCTTGATGGGCCAGGTTCTGGCTGCGGCTTTGCAATTCCATGGTTTAATGATGTATGTGTTGAAGGTTTCGCATGGCGCTATTACCTCACTATTGTTATGATTAAAGAGAAATTAGTGAACCAAGTAATTTTGCACCACTTGAATAGAGTCTTTTCATTGCTAGTCTACAATGATTTTTAAGCCACATACCTATGATATTAACTCTTTTTTAAAAATTGGTTTTAAATGCAGCATTGTTTGTACCCAATATTGAAATATTTTTACCTTATAATGAAACATTTGGAAGTGTGTTCAACTTAATATACGAGATCAAAGGTTATTTCAGCAGAACAGTGGATAGCCCCTCCAACATGTTTAGCTCGGCATTTCAAACTGCAGTCGTGCTGTGAACAAGTATTTTAATGAGGCATGATGCCGGCATATGTATTGTAGAATTATTTTATGAGTGAGAGTCTTGTTATATGCCATGTTCTGGTATATTGGCCAGAGCCGAAGTAAAGAGGAAATCCAGTTAGAGATTAAAGTAAATGAGCACTGAATACTACTTTTGCATGGTGTCAAGTGACATTGCTAGTTATTTCAGTTTTTGGTACAAATGAATGTAATTTTTGGATTGGTGCCAAATATTTAAATGTTTGCTATTAGAGTAATGTTATCTCAAGGTGCCAGTTGTAAATTTTTTGGGCACGTAATTTAAGTATATAAAAAACATTTATTAGTCAAATTGTAACAATAATCTTGTCACCTGTGAGGGTGTTGAATAATTTTATTAGAGAATTATAACTACTCCCTGCACTGTAAATTTTAAAGCAATTTCTTAACAGTGTTTCATTACGCCTTTTATGTGAGAGCATTCATGTACAGTGTGTGGGTTTTCTTATAATAAATTGTTGAATTGTGAGTTTTGGTTGTCATTTGTAAAATTGTGCTAGCATTTCAGTACATCATTCTGAACAAATCTGGTGTCATGATACAATTTTGTATTCAAGAAAGATGAACCAGGTTCATCAGCTACAGCAATAAGCTCTTCATAAGAAATGCCCCAGTTGTAGTCTTAATCACTTCACCAACACTGGTTTGTTCATATAACCATACACAAGACTGTGTTTTAATTACATCTCTGAGAATCTGTTCCAGTCTGTGGGCTGTATCATATGTTGGCAGCAAGAAGTTACTGTCAACTTCACTCTCACACATTTCTACAAGTTTTTGGTCAACTTTCAGGTAAAAATATTGCCCAGCAAAAGCCAGTCTGTTAAGCTTGACGTGTGACGTCTTTATTAACCTACTATGACTTCGCCTCATTAGTGCGAACCTTCCTGTCACACCTGGCAGGGTTATAATAGCAGTAAAAGCCTCCAGAATGCCTACAGGTTATGCCCCTAGCTGCGGGGGCTATTACAGGCACCACTAAATTGTACTGTTCACCTGACGATAAGACACACGCTCACAACCCCGAAGCATGAATGAGCTGTTGGCAGAGCTGCCAAGACTGTACTTCAAGGTAACGTAGTATTACAGCGCATAGAGAGATGGTGCCACCAGTAAGAATGCGGACTCATGCCGCCTCAGCTGAAACTCTGGCCGGCAAATGAGGTCACGCAGCACAGAAGTCAAAACACCCACCCCCTCTCGCCCAGACAAGAGTGAGCTGACAAGAGTATAAATACCTATGCACTGCCCATAATCGGAAATCCATGCTCCTCCACCGCACTGCTTGGTGCTAGAGAAAACCACCTGGTCCTCACGACATTGCCAAGAGTCTGTTCCTTCACAGCACTGTTGGGTGCCGAAGGAAACATCAGCAGCAACTTGCTCCACCACAATGTGTGCTGGGGACCTCTACTGCCACCTAGGTTATCCAGATTTGTTAAAAACTCTCCAAAGCCCTCGCAGACGTCTTCAACACCTTCCAGAGAATCTCCGGAGTCCATCTCTGAACAAGTCGTCAGTCAAACACACAAACACAGCCTTCCCTTCAGGAACCCCAAATCTTACCATTGGCCCTTATGGCCGGTGACACCTGCAAGTCCCTTCTGGACACCAAGTTAGGATAGTTAAGTCATGTTGTTATGATAT
This sequence comes from Dryococelus australis, assembly GCA_029891345.1. Classification (NCBI taxonomy): domain Eukaryota; kingdom Metazoa; phylum Arthropoda; class Insecta; order Phasmatodea; family Phasmatidae; genus Dryococelus; species Dryococelus australis. The sequence goes on along the minus strand of CM056995.1, from coordinate 102,820,831 downwards.
CCACCTAGCCTTTTCTACCTTGCACAGTCTAGAACCAGGTCACCTTCACCTGTTTACGGTAGTTTAACTTCCAGTCAACTCTTATTTGGTAGGAAGTAGTATGTACCACTGGGTTTATTCCTACTGGAATAAACACTGTTTGGACCTGTATATATGTGAATACTTAATTTTTCACGTGTTAGTGACTGTCTGTGCATGTACTGGACACATTCAAGTTTTGAATTTCCTGCTCTGCCACCTTTCCTGGTTTTTGAAGATGGCAGACCTGCCTCCAGTGCTGGACCAGAGTTAGCAACCCTGGATTGCTGAGATGAGACAGTCAGTAGTTTGTGAAGCATCATGGTGGTGAGTAGTGCCATTCGGGCAGCCTCACTTTCTATCTATGTTTTAATTTCGAATTTTTGAATACAGTCCATTTTGCCGTCATGGCAATAACATTTTAAGTCCTCCAGGCCGGATTATTCCGGTATTTGTGCATATACTTTATGATTTTGCAATTTATCTCGCACCTTGTGTTTGAGGTTACCAACATTAATGTTTGTGGAGAGCATCTTCGTGGCTGTATTTTTCGCACCTCCTGTTGGTTTTGCATCATTGTGGCTGGATTGCGCACTCAAACATTATTTTTCAGTGTCTGCAATTTTTTTTCATTTGGCCTTTGTGTGTGTTTTGCCTGTTGTCGTCACAGTCTTCGCATTCCGTGTCCTGGTCTTCGTGACCTGTTTTAGTGATCCTGTGAGACCCCAAAAAAGGTCAGTCAATAAACGACTTGGAAGATCCGGTTCTTTCTTTTTGTTATTTCAGACAAGGATTTGAATGTGACCCTACCTTTTTATGGCACGCTCACACAGATAAAAGTATGACTCGTATCTAAAGACAGCTCTAATATTTCTCTAAAAAAATTTAACAGCTAAAACTGATTCTGAAAACACCCATTGTCAAAAAAAAATCCTAATCAAAAAGAAATTGTGTCCGTGGGCATAAAATATTTCTTAAATTTTTTTTGTCAGTAGACCACTCGCCAGTGTTTTCATGTCAATTCCTTGTGTGAGCAAGTGTCATCCAGTCACTCAAAATGTTTGATGTAGAGAAATTTATCTGTGAAATTGAAAAACAGCTGATCAAAACCATGTACTGACACATGAGTGTACAAGATCAATTACTAAGAATATTTTTGGTGATACCCAAGAAACCCTAGAAGTAACCCTAGAAGTAAGTCTTGTCTATAAGATTGGATCTGATCACACACAACAATGTCATCTTGAAAAGCTCCATATCTGTGTGACATCTATTTTGCTTCTGTCAGGCTACCTCATGTACTATAAATAGCGCTCTGCAGTCACATTTAAACCACAGCACAAAGTACAGCACAAAGAGAGGGTAACGTCCAATAACAAGTTAAATCAGTACGACTAAACCAATATTTCTCAACCGCCAGACTGTGAGGCTATCATAGACTATAAATATTGATTTATTCTGCCCCTACCCGCTACACGGAAATAATCCTCATTTCCCATACCACTCATACTGTTACCATGCAAATTTTTTAGCTTTCAATTTTTATCTATAAAAGACATTTAACTACACTTTAGTGGCTATCCAAGCAAGGTACAGTCAAATGTCATTAATACAAACCTGTGGGGACCTAAAAATTTAGCCCTTTGTAATATGAGGTTTGCATTAAAAAGGGACAGAAAATGAAAAACTACAAAAAAAACTCTGAATATGCGTAACATGTTTTTAATACGCAACAAAGCAAATTTATTTTTTAAATAATATTATATTATTAGGAGGGGATCACTAGCTGCAATAATTTGTTATGATTTTGAGCTCTGTCCAAATTTGCATGAAGTACATACCTGTGCGTACCTGTTCCTGGAAGTGACATAAGTGATGTCTGAATTGCAAGTGAAGTATGCAAGTATACAAAGATGTATACTTCATGCGTATTTGAGGTATTGTGCTGTCATTTTGAGAAGCAATTTGTAGGTTACAATTGATATTCAACATAATTATTTTATTTGAATTTTAGTAAGGCAACGTTACTACTTGGTAGCTTAGAATATTGTAACGTGCACCTTAAAGAAAGGGGTCACCAATAAATTCGCACTACGCCTATGTTCATAATCTACAAAAGCTAAGGTACAGCAAGCAATCAAAATTGCAAACAAGTACAATCAGCAAGGCAACAAATGTTATGCAAGTTAAATTAAAATATTATTTAATCCTTTATTAAACACTATAACTTTGGACAATTATCAAGTTATTTGTAGGAATACATATTCATTAAAAGTGATCAGCTGGCTAATAGATGTTGCTGAAGCCAATAAAACTTCCTGTCTGAATTCATCAAGTTTGGTGACAAAGGTAAGTAAAGTATGCAAGGATGCAAGTACACCAGTATATAATTGAATTCAGACACTGCCTTTTAATTATTGTTGAGTGACATCAAAGGAAAATTGAACTGCTTTGCTATTTCCGTTTTAGTTATCTTCCCACTCTCCACTTCACTTATGATTTTGAGTTTTTCATCCAATGTAAACTCATGTCGCTTGCACTTCGTCATTACATTGCACTAGAGTATGTAGAAATATCACAAACTAAAATCACTACTTTACTAACTTTACATGCTTTCAGATAAAAACAATAACATTCAGTAGCAAGGGAAGTGGCAGCAACGCCATAGGTATTCACTGAAGCCAACAACACAAAGTAAAATGTATTTGTTCGACTAATTGATACAAGACTTTGGTCCATTACTCGCATTAATGTGTAGAACATAATTGCAAATTAACAGAAGATGTTCAGAAATATGGACACCTACCAAATACATGCAGGCAGCATCTTTAGTTACAGATTTTGATGCTAAAGGAGTGAAATTTTTTCACACTGCGTAAAGTAGCGCTTTTTGTATAATATACAACTATGGTGCCATTATTGTTTATGTTAATTTTAGCGGTTACATTTCTGTTTGTATTAACCATCCGAATAGAATATAAATTGTTTTCTGCAGGACATAAACTAACTTTGCATTACATATTAACTGCATATTTTGTAGAAAACAAATAATGTAGCATTAAAATGCCTACTATATTTTCAGGGACCACAAAATTGCTTTGTATAAACGGGAACTTCATATTAACTGAGCTTGTACTAACGAGATTCAAGTGCATGTATATTGGTTTCCTAGTATCACACTGTCGGGGAAAAATAAAAATAGTATAAAGTAATTCCTTGCAACTGTGGAGGTTATGATTATGAAAAACACACGGAAAGATTTCCAGTAGAATACAAGTTCTTGTGGGGAAACGAGATGATGATTTGTGGCCAACCCTCTTTACTGTGTCTGTTAAACCTTACCCTAATAACATTTTAACAATATAGTTTTTTAGGGGTTATGTTTGCCATATATAATAATCACAGATATAATAATTAGATATGATTAAAAAGTACTCACTTAGGAATGGGCCGATACCAATACTAATTAACCAGATGATACCACGACCATCAGCATCGGTGTCATCCGAACATTATTTGCCTATTATTATTCACCGATTAGTCACAATGATTTATTTAACACAATGTTAAATAAACCGGAATGCTACATCTTGTAAAGCGTTAATTTACTACATTCATTAATCAGCTATTCTGTCCGAAACCAAAAATATATTCTGAACAATTGTTTTTCAATGATTTGTTCCCTTATTTATATTTTACAGTATTTATTGTCCGTACATTCGCCAAAGATTGTGTGCATAATTTGTTTTTGGATACTATGTTGACGCGTCTCAAGGGGTTTTGAATGGAGTGGGGGTTAGATCCTCTGTTGCCACTGCTGTCTGATAAGCAAGCAGTTAGAGTGCTGACTGCTCTCTTGGGATTTACCAGGTGGAGGGGAGTCCAACCCCAGGGTAATTGAGAGTATCACGATATCCCTTCCGGGTAACCTTGTCCTCCTGACCACTAGAGTCGTCACTAGCCGAGACACCACTTGTCTCGATAAAAGGTAATGCTTAATCGGAATCACAATTTATGAGTGAGTGTGATGATGGGTGATCTGGCAAGGGCTTACCAGGTTTATCCACCGCGGTCTCGTCGGCTGTCAGGATGGGACAAAATTAGCTGGGGAACGTTTACCAGATAATATGGGACTTGGTTTAATGGGGACTCGAACCCTAATGGATTTCCCAGAAGCCAATTTCACCCCGCAGAAACCTGGGAGTGTTTCTGTCTTCAGGTGTTGAACCCGAATTACCTTGCCAGATGATAATTGAACAGTGCTGGTTCGTTCAAAGGTCTTAGGTGAGGCTGCTCTGAGTGCTCGACACTAGAACTGGCAGGTTGTGTAATGGTGAGATTAGAACGGGTTTCCTCCAAGTCGGAGTCCTCGTCCAGAGGGCACCAACCTAACAACCACTTTAATGGGGTCTTACAAGTGGGAAGTAGTCTACGGGTTCTTACTCTGGTTCTCGTGTGACATGTGTACTGGGGTTAGAGTCCTGGCTTAATTGGTTGAGTAATATCAGATTAATAGCGACGTGTTTCTCACGTTGCCTCTGACGGCTTCCTAAACCACTGTGCTGCTTGCGCATTGATAAAGACAACCACCAAAAGTTAAAAGTAAAAATAAAAAGAGAGAGACTGGCTACGGGGTTTACAGACAAGCAGTCTGGAATGGGACGAAATTTGCAGTCACACTCGCAGACCTGCCGTAAGATAGGCAACCGATGAACGAGGCCATGCATCCCTTGTCGGCGGCAGGTGTCCCAAAATCTCGGCGGAGGGTTCTTGGTCAGGCCTCTCCTCCTGAGGTATTCAGTCCACTACACGGCTGAGTAAGACACGAGTAATTTAAATTTAATTGCTGCGCACTGTAACTGGATTATTATAACACACCACACTGAAATTATAGAAATAGTAATAAAGGGGATATATTGTTTGCAAGTACAAGAAATTCATATTCTGGCATAGGGTGTTTTATATGTCTGAAAGAAGTGTTTATTGTTACTTATAAGTTATTATTTCAGAATAATTATATTTATTATATAAAAAAAGATTGCCGAAAGTCCCAGGTACAAATTAGAAGCTAGTAAAATCACTATTAATATGCAAAATACAATGTTAGAATAGAATACGTTTGAAATCTCAAATATGATTACTCTACAGGCAAAGGCAAGCCTGGGGAAATTAATGAAATTTAATTTAAATAATTAGAGATTATTTCAACTGAAAATATTTACGCTATTTACAGCGTGAGCTTTATCGGGGCTCTATCCAGGGGGATGAAGAGCTGTCCCTGGGCCGGTCAGCTGTGCTGGAGGTAGCGCTGCTGTATCTCAAGCAGGTGCCAGGAAGGTTTGAGCCTTGGCACAGGCTGCTGAGGTGATGGAGTTCGAACCCTGGTGCGGGCTGCTGAAGCGAGGAGTTCGAGCCCTAGTGCAGGTTGCTGGTGACAGATAGGTCCGAGCCCTGGTGCGGGCTGCTGAGGAGAGGTAGAGAGTCTTCCGCAGACTGTAGGAGAGCCCATGAACCTTGTTGGCTGGCGAGCCCGGCGTCTCTGCTGGATCACGGTGCTGGACGTCTATTTATATAAAAATCACCCCAAATCAGCAGCTCTCCCGGGGCAGGGGGTAGCATAGCATTTCCACCGCTCAATTTTTTATCGCCCCTGGTGGAGACGTAGATATTTTCTTGCGTCCTGGACTGAGGCCGGCGAGCCATGACTTCAGGTCACGGGGGTGCTGCTATCTTGACGGTTGTTTGGAACTTCTTGGCCAGGCAGGGTAGCATAGTAGAATTTACACTAATATTTTATTTTCTCCATTGGGGCGACTATGGCTTGCTCATTCTTGATTGTGCATAGTAAAACATAATTTCAGACGTGAATCTCAATTACATAGGTGACTAACAAATGCATGAAGTATTATTAATGATGATTGGTTGCGGTGCCTGAAGTGTCGGCTGGCAAGGCACAGAGGTACTAGCAGGCTCAGAGGTACTGGTAGGCCCAGTCGTAGATGGACTACGGTCGGGTGCTGTTCGCCAGCAATCTTCTGGGAGTGGCAGAAATAAGGTGTTAAGGGGAACACGGAAATGAAGCCTCGCCAATTGTAGGGCAGCTTGAAATTGATCCATGCGGAGGGGCTGCTGATGATAGAAGGCAGAGGGTTGCAGGGCAACTAACTATGTTTAGAGGCAGTAGTTGCCCTCTAAGCTCTCCACCTTGCACTGCTTCTTTGGGTGAATAGCACACGGGAAAGGTACTATAGTCTACCACATGAAGTTGGAGCTGGCGACGAGTTCCCTGGCTAAAGTGTAACCATAAGAGGTTAGGCCACCCATAATCAATCCTGTCACTCCAACGGGTGAAGTACAATGCTGTGGATGGAGTCTTAACTAATCTGCATGTCTAGCTGCTTCGTCGCATGTCCTAGTGGTTGTGGCTCTACCTTACAATGTTCCAAGTACCGGAGTATGTACTTGGTTCAAGGTACGGGTGGCAGTCAACTGGATTATGTTTGGTGACGTACGTGTGTCCAATTAAGGGTAGCCCACAGTCCTACACTAGTTTTGGCAAAGTGGGTTTCCAAATGTGGTTTTCTGCTTCTCCTTTGTGGGTTTGAAGTCTACGAGGTCTGGAGTCAGAATAACCCTAGAATAAGCACTCAGGGTTAGATATGAATACGTGTTTATTCCCCAGAGGAATAGACACGGTGACCTGTACTATTTAACAGCTATCAATTGAAATGAAAGTGGCGGATGTAAGCTATGGTAATCCAAGGTGAAGGGGACCTGGGTCAAAACTAAACAAATGCAGAAAATAATCTAGGTAGCTGTAACAACTGACCCTAACTAATCTCTGCTATTGTCCACAAGGGACTTGGGGTTCATGACCAAAAGTGAGTGTAAAGGGGGGTCAACACCTTCTTTGGGGGTTGCTGGGTGAAGGTCTAGAAGACTGCTGGTATCTCGTGAGGAAACACGGTGGCTACAAATTGCATGAAATATAACTCCCTGACTTTTCCCATTCGATGTAAGGTTTTCCCTGACAAAAAAAAACCTTGCTCATTTTATGCTTATAACATGGAAATATGAGCTTGAAATAAAATGGCGATCAGTAGGCTTTGTGTGATTTCATTACTAGGCAATATAGGCTACCTAAAAAGTAAAATTACAGTAATATCTAGATGTACTGGGCAGAACTAGAAATGACTTTTGTTAAGTTATGACTTCAATGGCGTACAAAACTAATGGTCATGATGTGCAAATTAAATGTACAAACTTAATTGTCTACTTAATTAAAATTTTTAATAAAACATGTCTGTGCCTTTTTAATAAGCACGGAATTGTGCGCAAACAGCTGACGCGTCGTTGGACAAGTGTTTTGTGCCAGTCACGTCTGCAGTGCTGTACTGCTACGTATCACGCCAGCCAAGATGCCAAGAGATAGCAAAACGTCAATCATCAAGGACATGGAGTGTAAAATGTAGGCAAGACTGTTGACGTGTGCAGGATTGCCATGAGTGTATGCCAGCTTCCTGATATTTGATCAGATGCGACAAATTTTATTTTGCGACGTGAAGTAAATGCATATAATCCTGGTGTCAATGCTGCATTCCGCAGTAGTCTATGTAGAGAAATTAATTGCTGTACAGCAGTGTGCCATAAAGTTATGCTGGACATTTAGAATTGGCAATTGCGCACGCTGACACAAAAGCATCCACCCTCTAAAAACAAGTATCACTCCTTGTCCTGTCGAGCAGCCAAGTCATTGTCAGGTAGCGGCACGGCATTGCATCTGTTGTCCCCTTTGCACTCTTCCCACTATGCTTTTGTGAAAGTTTTAGAAATGTCATGGATAAATAAAAGACTACAGAAAGTTACGAACACTAATCTTACCTGCTTCCCCGACACCCACCTCAACGTCCAATATCGCATTCCATTGTTTCTCTATCACAACCTCATTTCACCGTAGGATAGAAACGTTTTGTTTAGCACCGCCAAAATGTGTCACTTATTACAAAAGTTCTACAGTATTTACATTGGAAAACTCATAAATCAAATCTGCATTGGCTGCAGTGTTGCTTATTTTGGTTTTAATGTTTGTCTCGAATGGCGATTTCTCCAATAATACATGCAATTTAATTAAAAATCTTCTGAAATGTTTCAAGTTTCTCTTGTAGACTAATGTTGGAATTATAGTATAGTATAGCAGCATTCAATTTGTACACTGTCAATCACTACTACAGCGATTTGGTAATTCAGTATTTTAGCAAGTTTCCTTACATACTAAAAACTAATCACTAAAATACCAAATACGATTATTTCAGTAGATTAATTTGACTTACGTGACCTTTTATTAAACTAAAAGTGCCAATTTGAACACGGCCACAGCAAATGCCTACACATGAAGCAGCCACAACTACCAACTATTGTTATTTCACTCTTACCTTTATTCTGAGATAACAATTGTGGTATTACTGTGCAAGGTCAGCACCTATTGGCTCAATTTATACAGCGCACCAATGCATTTTTTGAAATACAACACAGAGTAGAGGATACCTATAGTCGCGTACGTGTACTGCAAGGCGGTCAGGATTTGCAAGGTACGAAGCAGGGAGAGATCCTAACTATCGCAAAGCAACTTAAATTCTGAGCGGCTAGCGCTGGAAGCAAAACCTATTCGTAAGCGGGTCTTTAATGACAGTCAAGTGGTCAGTGTCCGAGCATCGCGTGCTGGATAGCTGGAACAATCTGGTCAGATCCTGAGCGACTGGCACTAGGAATGGAGACTGACTATAACTGAAGGCATAAGTGGAAACTGGTCAGTTCCGAGCAATGAGTGCTGGAAATTAAGACTGGTCTGGAGACTCGGACTTTCTCTTCTATTATACTAAATTGGGGCGCTGCCCAATACTGATTAGCTGGCGTCACTAAGGCAAGGGGTGGTTAGAAAGCGAGGGGTAGCGAATGCATGACTTGTATATCTGGCATCACCGGCCAGTAGAAGGAATGAAAAACAAAAACAAACTATAATCGTACTACTAGTTCTATCTAGCAGGGAATAAAATCACTCGCCCTTAAGCATTGTTATGGTGGGCCGGTGAATAAAACAATCTGTGTGACAGACAGTACAATCTCATCTTATGTCGGGACAAATGAAAATGCAAACTTCTGACTCCTAAGCAAAACTGACCTAAGGATGGAGCGGAAGTCGCCTAATCTCCATTGTTGAAAACAATGTCATGCATCAGTACAAACTTTTGATTGTAAACATGTAAGCAAAGATTCCATAGATATTCGCCTTGCTTAACTTCATTGTAAATGGTGATGGCATGCAAGACAATTAGCCAGAAATACCATGGATATGAATACGTAAGCTGAGCAAGCAATGGGCCCAAGGTACATAATCAAAGGGCGCTTGGAAACTATTGATTGTGACAGCAGTGCCATTTTCTACTAAGCTGAACGATAAATTAAATGGGTACTCAGAAACTATTGATTGTAACTACCGCCAGTTTCTGCAAAGCTGAACAATGGGACACTGTTGAACTAGAACAATGTATTCATATCTTTGATGAACTTTAATAAATAAACAGTCCATGTTTATAAAACTGTGTTACTTATTGCTTATAAGTGTGTTATGTCTTAATTGCTGAGAAAACTGCAACTGATTATGTTGAGGTGTGTGGTTCTCAAAGTCACCATATACAATATTTTATCGCATATAGGTCGCACATTTTATTTTAAAAATGTTATTGAAACCTTGATAAGTGAGAAAAATGATTTTAAGGTGCTGGGAAAAAATCAGTAAGCTCCTAATTAACCGTGTTAATCAAGACCGGAGAAAACACGAATAAGTGTTGTATTAAAAACACGGATAATTTAATTTACACATTTTTATTATTAATGGCACAGTGACATTGACTCCGAAAATTGTGATACAACATAGTACCTATTATAAATTTCACAGCAAACACAAATCACGCACTGTATGTGCAGGATTTAAAGTACATTATATTTTAACTGATATTTATGTTGCACCAAGTGTAGTTAATTCACTGTGCGCATCAAGTACACACAGCCTTTCGCCGGTGCCAGGCGAGCAATCCAGAGCGATAGATAAGCGGTCTGTAGTTGTGTGTGTCGCTTTCTCAACGTGAGTCATTCAGACTCGTCCTTTAGATGGCAGAGTTAGTTGAAAGTTTAGAATGCAATGCAATAAAGACTGGACTATAACGGGACTTTAAATGAGGCAACCTGGCATTTTAAACAATACAGTACAATCCCCATTTAAAACATAACCCTTAAAATACAATGGCATATTAAAATTTTACCAACTTACAAACGCACACAAAAGTCTTAAATTTCTGAAATGTGTAGTTTTTTGTAAACATTTAAACACTTGAAATAAAAAAATATAAGAAAAGTTGAACCATGCCTTTTCATTTGCTCGGAATTCACGGCCCCCTGCTCGATTTCTATTCTCTTCAGCGAACAAAATCAATTTCAATTTGAAACATGCGGTGTAGGTACTTCGCCTTTCCATCACAAAACTGTCTCACTTCTTCACTCCCACAACATCAAAACAACACTTTTACTCGAGTATAATAATAATAATAAAAATAAAAACTGGAGTGCTCGCTGAAAAAAAAAACCTAAGGCGGGGTAGTCATAAACTTGTTGGAAGTGTTTTGAATCATCAATGTCTGGAGATAGAGGGGGGTGGGGGTAGGAATAAGGTAAGAGGTGACACTGTTTATTTTGGAGAGAAGGGTAGCATCCATTACAGTATAGCAAAAAAACTAGCATATACCGCATAAAAGAAGCAAAGGCCAGCAGCCCACTGTAGTTATAGATATTTTTTTTAAACACCTGTCACTGTATAAAACCAAAATAGAAATGGAAGCCCGCTGGTTACGTGCATCTGCCATCCTTGATGCAGACTGTGTTGTACAGAGTGATGAATATGACCTATAATCAATAAATATTAATTTTTTTAAACACCCCTGGAAAATAAGGGTGCGACCTATGGGCACAGGCAAACTATATATGCGATGAAATACGGTAAACAAGGGAATGCGAAAAAGTTCTGAAGCATATTTCAAATTACAAGTCATGAACTAGGCCAGAGAAAATGGCATGCCAGCTGCCGATAGTAAATTTGCTATTTCCGAAAAACAAAAATGTGCATGACTGGAAAAAAGATTAAACACAAGTTTTAGTGTCATGTTATTAGTCTTCTCAGTTAGGTTTTCCCCATGATTTCATTATTGGAAAAATTGATTTCACTTATATGCTAGCCGACATATTCAGGTTAATACAGTAATTGATTGTAAGCAGACACCGAATGCAAGCCTACCCTCGCTTTTGAACCGTTGGGGAAAAAAAAAACATGTTACCAAATGCAAGCTGAATTGTGGTGAGGTTACTGATTGTGCCAGAGTTTTCACATCTCATGTATGGTTTACACAGAGGGGAAGGATGAAAAGGGGGAAGAGGGGTAGGTAGGACTTGGGCTTAACGTCTCGTTGACAAGGAGCAATATGCTCAGGGATGAGGAATTGGGAAAGGAATGGGAAAGAATCTGCCATGGCCTTTGTTAGGAACCCATCCTAGCATTCGTCTGGAGTAATTTCGGGAAACCATGGAAAACCAAAATCAGGATGGCCAGACTGGGAATTGAACCCAGGTCCTCCCGAATGTGAGTCCAGTGAGTTTCCACTGCGTTGACACGCTCAGGTGGAGGGAAGACAAAAGGGACACATGTGGCAAAAGGATGTGACAGCAAGTTCCATGCCGTGTGAAGGTAGGGAGAGTAGGAGTAGAAAATTCAGCAGGGTGTTTGGGAAGATGCATCTAAAGGGGATGGGGATAATAGAAGCAAGAGGGTAAGGATGCTGATGTTGAATAAGGGGGACAGTGAAGAAAAAATATGAAAAAGAGAGTGTGGGTGTGGAAGGGAGCTTGGAGTGGTGTGGGTGGTGTGGCTGAGAGGTGGAGGGAGGAGGGGAGCAGAGGTGTTTGGGCATGGCGGGGGGAGGAAGTAGCAGGGCAGCAGCATAGCAAACAAGACATGACTTCCGCCGTAACCTTGTTAGAGGTCAGACCAAGCCAAGTGATAAGAGGGTGCTTTACACAAAAACTGCAAGTTTTTATGAACTGGAACTACTAGTATATTTGTACTAGAGCTGCAACAGTACTAATATATATGCACTGTCCATTTTATCAGCTTGTTTTATATATACTTGGTCAGGACTGTATGTAATATTGCCTGTCCAAATTCTAAGCAGAGGCTTGATTTTAAATGATTTAATTTTATAATAAAAGGTTGGCTTACAATGCTGTAAATACTGAAATACTTTAGCAACTCTTCAATAGTTATTTGAGTAATGTAATAACTACTATAAAATCAATATATTTTGCCTGAGTAGCTTATAAATAAAACAAGAGCAATACTGCAAGCAACCATCACTTTCCCTCTGTTACTGACTAATAGAGCTACTGATGACTAACATACCTCTATCCTGGCCTCCAACTCGTGCAGGGGAATGCGGCGACCATAGCAGAGCATCTGCCGCCCAATATCCTCACACACTGGAGTGGTTCCATCCAGTTGTAGTAGCATATTGGTCTTCAACAGTCTTCGAGCACGCTCCACCTCTGACTCTGTCACACTTGTACATAACCTCATCCATTCAGTCTGCACGTTGAAAAGCATATCCTGTGGCAAAGAAAATATATACTGTGGTAATCCAAACACCTACCAAAAGTGTTAATTGTTTCAAAATTTGTAATATTCCCTACCAACATTTCACTAACTTATTGTCATGATTAAAAATTATCATAACAATTGGTTTTGCTTTCTTTCCAGTTTGATATATTCTTGTTTTTTTCCCCCCTTATTATGAACATGGCTTTTTGTTACAATTAAGTGAGTTTTTGTAATGTATACTGTTCTGTGACCTTTCTAGCAGAGATGTTATCACCCCAAGCTTTTTTTTTTTTTTTTTTTTGCTTCAACGCGGGAGGTTTGACAAACACACCACTTTTGTTTTGTGAATCTTACCTTTTGGTCATGCAACAGTTAATTTGTCTGCATCAGGCAAGGATGTGCTGGCAGTTTGCTTTGTTTCCTCCTCCTCCTCCCCCCTTTCCAATGTGGCTGGTAGCAACATGGTTGTATTATGTATGCGTGGTTGTACATACATGCGGTGGGTGCTGACCAGCAATTGAGGGAGGAGAAAGGATTGAAAGGGGACTGTCTGCCTTCTGTGAGACAGCGAAAGAGAAAGTGTCCAAACATGAGAGAGCAAGTGCATGAACAAGCAGGACAGAAACAGTTTTGGAGTGTGGAGAGCATTGATTTATTTTGCATTGGGAACGATAGAGCAGAGCCGGAAGATGGCAGCAGAGAGAGGAGGAAACACTTTTGGCTGAATATCATTTGAGCTTTCACGAATTGGCCAGAACGAGGCCATAAATATTGGTCATAATTTTATAGATAAGTGAAGGAAGTTACTTACTTACGTCCTCTTCATGTATAGGCTCTTAGCCTGTTCCGACCTCAGATCATCTCTTCAAGGGTCAGCCAATATCTCTTCTTCCAGTAGGATGGTATTCCAGTGCAAGCTTCGGAAATCTGCCATTATCCATCCTTAGAACGTGGTCTTTCCAATTTACCATTTTTTGGGAAATTCTATAAATCAAATAAAATATATTCAATTGTTGTCTAATTTCTTCATTCCTTCTTCTATCCTTCAGAGAATATCCTATCACTGATCTAAGGAACTTCATTTCAGATGATTTTTTTTCTGTATTGTATTTTATTTACCCATGTTTCACTACCATACATCAGAGCCGGTACAGCCATCGTTTTATAAAATTTTAGTTGGGTGTCCTCTCGGATTTTACCTTTCAGTGTTCGTCGAATTGTTCCACACATATATTGAAATCGGCAAAGCTTCTTCTTCACTTCGTTATCTTCATTAAAGGATAATTCACAACAAAGGTAAGTAAAACTGGAGACTTGTTCTATCGGTTGATTGTCAATCACTATTTTAGCTCTGATAGGATACTTCCCTTGCCATGCCAAAACGTTTGTTTTTGTACGAGATAATTGCTAGTTGTAATCTTTACTAACATCATTTAATATATGCATTGATTTTTTAAGTCTATATTCATCTACCTGTAAAATAGGAAGTTTCATGACAAAATAGAGTTAGTTAAGCAGGAGATAGCAAGATGTGTGGTTCAGTCAACTCGCTTCTAATCTCGTAGGTTAAGCTAGTGAACTTTAAATAAATTCTAGTCACAATTTTGTGAGTATAATATGTGTAACTTTTTAGAGTCCTAGCATCATTTTTGTGTACTTGGCTTAACATAACAGGAACCTGCTCATTTATTTATCAAAATCTTATTCTTAAACCTGGAGACAATTTTTTTCTGGATATTTCAACCAATCATATTTTTTTATACGTTTGTGTATTGAAAGTACGCATGTTGTATTTCCAAGTAGGAGTGGGCGAAGCTTCGAAAATTTGAATTCAAATAGAATTTTCTTAAAATTCGGCTTCATATTATAAATCAAATATTTTACTTTGAACTTTGAAACAAAAATAGTGCTTTTAGCGACTTAAATTATTTATTATTATTTGCCCAACAAGCAAAAGAATACAATGTGGGCATAATAACAGCAAAGTTTTTATTTGACGTTTGCCACACAGATGGCTAGTGACTCATGAAAACATAACCTCAACTCAACAGAATGTTCACAAATTACTCCAAACTGCATTTCGGTGTAAAATAATTGTCAGAATCAAATTTTACTCAAAATATAGCAGAACAGAATTATCTGCATAAAAACCTTTTTATATTATAAAACTCTTCATTATCTTTCCAAACTTAATTTGGAACCACATATTTTAATAGGTAATAAACGTTTATTTCCCTTATGTTTAACAGCGCCTTAATGAATTAAGGTGCGAAAAATACGAGATCAAACTGCAAGTTTTCCAGACTTAGCTGCTGTGAAATTGCACCTGCTGTGATTAAAATCTCATAATGTGATAACAAAAAAACAGGAAATTGTTAATAACTATGGTTCACTTCATGCCATTCTGTTGAAACTCCACAACATTAGTAGTGGGAGCAGGGTGGTTCTGGAATGCTTTCCAAGATGGCGGATGGATTTTTCCATTTTGCAGTGTGGGATATGGGTTTTACCCTCCTCTGGTGGATTTTATCCCAGAGGAGGTGGGTTCCCCCCATTTCACACCCACCCTGGGTTTTTCCCTGTTAAGTGTTTACCCCCACCCCGTGTGAGTGTGCCAGAGATGTGACGTTTGAGTTCTGGCGGGCATTGTGGGTTCGTTGTCCACCAACCTGGGGATAGAGGGAGACCGATGGTTGTATTTTTTTTTTGCAACGTGTAGAGAGAGCAGCTACACATGTTGTCAGGTCGGGAGTGGAGCAGTATGAGGATGATGGAGGGATGTGGGTAAGTGTTGACACTTCAGGAGTTGTAAGGAGACTGAGGATTGAGGAGAAAGCTTTGCGATAGGAGGGGGAGGATCAGGAGCAGCAGGAAAGGGTGTTATCAGGTCGGTGTCTGTCGAAGGACTGATGAGGTTGTCGAAAGGTGTGCCCCCCGACCCCCAGGTGGGCTTGTCCCTTTGGCTGCTGTTGCTGCAGAGGTGTGGGACCTTCCCGAGGTGAGGTTTATCCCACTGTGGTTTTTCCAATCCCCTGACGTGGGTCCTACTCTGGGTTTTTCCATTAGACTGCAGTAGCAGAGGTATTGACAGTTCAGGAGCTGTAGGCAGACTGAGAAGGAAGGCAAGGCGTGGGTTTTTATTTCCACCTTCAGGCTGGGTGTTTTCCTTACGCTAGAGCAGCAGAGGTGTTAACAGCTCGGGAGCTGTAGACAGACTGAGGAGATTGGCAGGACGTGGGTTCTCCCTCCATCCCCAGGATAGATTTTTCCCTTTGGCTGCTTCAGAGGTAGGGGACCTCCCCATGGTTGGATTTTTTTCTACTGTGGTTTTTTCCATTTACCTGGTATGTGTTCTGTCCTGGGTTTTTCCAGCTGGAGGCTTTTCCCCTAGCGCTGCTGTGTGTGTCTCACCTGCACGTATGTTTTCATACGTTGGTGTCTTTAGTTAGTGTGTAAGGAAATGCATTTGGTTTAAAGTCGCATTGAATAAATGAGAACAATTAAATTATATATAATAATTCAATAACTTATTACATTATGTACACACTTGGGTAATTACAAAGTGTAATTACACATCTTCCTCCCCTCACAGCCAGATCTCAACTGAGCTTCATTATGTAAGACACCTGGTGGACATATTGCTTTGCATTTTAGTATATAAGGAGTGGAGTGTATTTATAAAATTACCAGTTTATGTGCTGAAGTCGTCGAGGTCACTTCGGAGTTAGTGAGACGCAACACTCCCCTGCATGGTACAGTGTATTATTTGGTGACTGTAATCTTCAGTATGTAAATATGTTCGCAGCTTAGGCCTACCATCTTACTGGGAAGCTTCGACCTCTGTTGGGAGGGACCACGTGCGATTGAAGACTCAATCTTTCTTTAACACCTAAGTGACTTGAGATAGTGGAAACCCTTTCCATTGGACCAAACTTTTATGCTTTCTACGAGTAATAATTTTATCAACCAAGTACATTACTGGCAAATGTATTATCTGTAATTCATACTCGTAGAACCTACCAGTTATTGGTTCACCATCATAGCTTTCAAGGTAATAAACTCTGGGGAAGAAATGCCTGATAGAAATGTTTTTGAATATATCACACAAACAATTTACAGTATATTTCTTTTCAAACACACCTTTGACTTCAGATATGCGGACATATTGCCCAACTTTGAACTTTGGTTTCCTCTCATCAATGATTTCAGGATTATTATATAGTCTTTAATAAATCATTATTTTTCACATCGACGAGCACCATCATGATCTGTGTGGAGATGTTTAGGTGTTCTTACCTTTAAAACACTTAATATTGCATCAGCAACTTGTTTCCCACTTATATTATTCACTGGTATGACAGTAAGAATGTACTAGTATCCTCTATTGTGTTTAGAAATTAAAGTCATATCACACAAGTCAGCTTCAAAAATATCATTTAGACCATGTGTAATGACTTTCATTCTTGGATAATTAATTCTCGCAGTAGCAAGTAACTCGGTGGCAAGCTTGCTAAACTTCATAATTAATCAATAGACATATCCAGCCTCTGTCAGCTCCTCTATAATTGAGACAACTTCATTAGTATGCAAGTTATTGCCAGCCTGTTTTGAGGCTTAAGTAATATTAAAATTAACTAATTATTTTGAGTTATCCAAAAAATATAAGTGAAATATTATCGTCAACTTCATCTTTAAATAGCTCACCACTAACAATTTCCCTCAATAAATTCAATTTCAGTCGATTATCATTACTGCTTAGGTGAGAATCAGCATTTGTATTTTCTACAAGATCCACATTTGTCTCAAGGTCAGTCAGAATACCCATTTGGGAATTTTAAAAATAATAATTCAAACAATCCTTCACTTACATACACCACATTGACACCTATTTAAATCTTGTCTTCAGGTAAAAAATTAACTATTGAATCGCCAAGAAACCATACTTTTCTGTGATGATATACATCTAATGTTGTGTCGCGAGCTGGTGAATTAACTTTTAAACCTAGACATCTTTATGTCAATGAAGAATGTTAAACAGTTATTTCTTCGAAGACGGTTCAATCTTAATTTCAGGTGGTGTCTCTTTATGTAATGTTTCCTGTATTGCTTCCAATCTACTTGTAACAAAGCAAAATACTTGTTCATTCAAATTATCTCTCTCCACTCATGCTCTCTTAGCTTGTAAATACTTTTCTTTAACAGCAGTTATCACACTGTGTAAATTCTACATTTCGGCAGACATTATGTACTATAAATCGTGTATGTCCAGTCTGTTTATATTTATATAATCTAATGTGTTGGTTTCCTAGCTGCAATATTACTGCGATTAGGGTGTGTCTTTTCAATTTTACTTATAACCACGTGTAATATATCTGTAATTTGCGATCACATATCATTTTGCTTTTGCATTTCTGTATGTGTAACTAAACACAATGTTTTACTAATAAGATCAACACTTTGAGGCAACTCTTCAATTCTTGCGGTCAAGTTGCTCTGCTATACTAGTGGTTACCAAATCATTAATTACACATCTTAAGCAATCTAAATGATTGTGTATTCAAGTTTCCATATTCTGCAATGATTTAGATTATTCGCTTAAATTTCTACAATGTAACCAATATTCATATCCACTTCTGTAACTTTATTAACTTGTCTCGTATTTCACTTATTTGAGACTTGAAAATATTTAATGTAATACTGTGTAAATTTTCCACAAATAACTTATGTCGCATCACTGTCTTTCATTTGTGAACCAACATTGCGCAATACATATCCATTAATGGCGTAGGTCCCATCACGATTTTTGGTTAAACACCTATTGTACTGCTATGCCCAAGTACCTATTGTAATCTTATACTGCTATGCCCAAAGTTTGAGCTACTCATTCTTCGTCTGGTAGTATAAAAGTGTCACAACCCCACCTATATCTGCCTTTATATAGTGTAAGTTCAGGAATAATTACCAGGAATCCATATTTGTTTTTTTCCAGCAGTAAAAACACATTACTTTCAACTTTGTAAATGACATGTCACCCAAAAAATGTCTTGTAAGTTTAAATTATTCATTTAAACACAATTAACATGTTTGCAATGACATGCAAATTGTTTTTTGGAATTCGAGCATAACTTTACAACAGATAAAAACAGTCTAAATTTGAATATCTCCCAAAACTAAGATATTTTTTAAATTTCTCCTTGTGGTTCACTCCAGACATCATCAAATATAAATACAGAATTATGAAATGCTTCACTTGGATTTATAATAGCACCTTTACTCTTAAAAGGGAAATATTGCATTCCTTCAATTGCTGGCAAAATACTCTCTAAATTTTAAATGTTTATATTTGTCTTGATGTATTGTTTAAAAAAAAACATACTCGTTTACAAACTTTAAGCCATTTGGATGTTCTAATAGTGACATAATAACAAATGTCTTTCCACACGATGACAGACCATTATAATGCACCGTATATTTGATAATAAAAGTGTATTGTGTTTCTGTTCAATTACATTTTCGTATTTAGGTGCATTTATAAGTAGTTACACACTTTGTTTCACAACCTTCATTTTACACAAAATAACATAAAACTATGTAAACAGCTATATATACATGTTCTCGTTCAGTTATTAAGAATGTCAAGAATGAGACATATCAAAAAAATGTTGTAGCGTATTGAACACACTGATTAATAAACTATCATTTGAGTTACATTACCAAAATATAATTACTGTGGACCAGGAGTGAAACTTGCAAAAAGTCTTGCACATAATGACCAGGGAATAAGCGCATTTGGTAATGCTTGTAAAGAACACGACATTGCATATTCTCAAACAAACGTGCTAGTAAGTAAATCCAGACCAGACTTCGGGGAGTTGAAAAACACCCCGTGGTGCTCAAGAAAACCATGGACGCCATCCCCAGCAACCAATGTGTGAAGGCAGAATGCCCTGGAGAAAGGATCCATCGAACCGAGTGCGCGCATTCCCAGCACCCATTTCACAATGCCTTTTTAGACTGGGATGACATAGTCCACCACACCGATTGCCTTAAATACCGGTGCGAGAACTGCCAGACAGTGTATTATAGCCGGGTGACCTGCCCAAGGCAGGGGCAATACACAGTGAAGTACATTGACTGCACCGAAACATTCCACCACATCTGCATTGGCTGGCCAGACAAACGGGTGATCCAACCAGGAATGCTCTATAGATATGACACCTGTCAGCGGGTCGCGGAATACCGGCCACACAATCCCGGACACGGGCAGAAAACCAAATCGCGCCATTCAACAGGGGAACTTCAGATTCCCGACTTCGTGGGTCGACCTCATGAAAACCCGCTTTCCTTCTTGACAGACTGTGATAAGGAATTCAACGAGCAAGGAACTCCGCAAAAACAGTGAGTTAAGCTCACGCAAGCCCGTCTCAAGGGTAAAGCACTTGCCTGGTGGGGAAATATGGGGAGTTTATCATCGAGTGGACTTTGTTCCAAAACTGGCTAGCTATGGAATTTACTGGCGAGGAGGTGTTAGCCAACCTGACCACGGAGTTCTACTGCCGGACCCAGACCCTTGGTGAAGAGACTGAAATATTCATCCGCTAGAAGGTGCAATTATTTTAATGAATCCGAATTATTTTAATCTGAGGAAACCTGTGTACGTTATATAGCCTGAATGCTACCACCACAGCTACGTAACTTCCTGATCTCACCCAAGCCACATGACGTGGAAGAATTAGTAGACAGGGCACGGCAGGTTGAATGAAATCTACATGTGCAAGACCGTCTAGAATGCACCAGTGCGAACCAGCCTGTGGTAGCAGGGAAACCCCAAGAAAAAGAAGGTCAAGGAACCGTTGCCTTCAACACCAGTTTGTAATCCCCCAGTGTGTTGGTTCTGCCCCAGCGTGGGCGGGACCATACGAACGCAACTGGTGGTCCACGACCCACTCCCAATGCACTGAAGGGATCCTCACAGGTGGGAAATGCTGACGCCGGAAGATCAAAATGGCCAACCATTGGATCAGAAGGGCCCAGAATCCAAATAATGAAGGAAGAGAAGACCTATCCGGAGGCACCACATGTCGGAATCATGATCAACCGCCAAGGTGTTGTATCACTACTGGACTCCGCGGCCACCGGAAATTTTATACGCAGCAACCTACTTTCTTCAGAACAATGGAAATCTGTATGACACAAGCTGAAAAACGTCCCCATGGCGAAACCAGACGATATCCTAGCTGTGGATGGACAAATAATGCTTCAGCTTTACCATTCAAAATATCACCAGTACTGCCGAATTCATCGTGGCACCCGGACTGCAGGAAATGGTCATCCTCGGCCACCGGTGGCTCCACCAACACCACTGTATAATGGACCACAGACAGCGAAAGGTCTACCTAGGCCATAAACACACGAGTCTCGATCAAGTGGAATCACATGAGACCACCCCAACTAAAGGAGACCAGCCCTGAGGAAATGATCCAACTGTTACAATTGAATAAAGTTGCATGCCCCTCGTAACTGTCACCCTAGGGCGAAACGAAACCTGTATAACCTCCGTTGTTTTGGAAGATCCGGATGAACCTACTCCATGTTCCTACTGCCCTCCAGACCAGCCGAGAAACTGGAACCCACAGAAATAGCCACTGGCTTCGAAGTAACGAGCTTCTTGACACCAGCTTGGCCCAAGGGGCTGCCGAGAACCCCAGAGCGAACAAGCCGTATACTACCCTTAACCCCCATAGACTTCAAAACCAAAATGGGGACCTGCGGGGGAAAGTGGGACTTCTGGCGCAAGTGAGTCATCCTGGCACAGTCCACTGGACAGAGAGAAATGACCGAGGCAACCCATTCTCGGTCAGTGAAAGGGGTGATACACTGAGCATTGTCGCCCCTCACCCGGTAGTGCCTGTACACAGTTCCATACCGCCCCGGTCGTCAGCGAGGGTCCTTTCAGATCTCCATATCTCAACGAACCTATCATGAAGGACCTCATTGAGCTTGTGCTGGCGGCCGCGCAGTATTTGGGAAAACTGCCATCTGCCCCACGTTCCACTCTCAAGTCGACAATGACCGCAACCGCAGACGTGTCTCTCACGCCAGGAACTAGAAGTGCTACAGCTTCAACCGGAGGGGCAGAAGAACGCCCGTCAGAAGGCCTGCCCTGTACGGCACCAGCAACTTCTGTGTCGCCTCATGCCGAGCCGGACACCCAAAGCACCTCGTCCACACAGGAAGTGGACACACCACCAGCCAACATGGGGGGAAAAGTGCCTGCCGACCCCCCAAACACAACACAGTCCGCCACGGAGGCAGTAGCACCAGTAGAACTACTCCCTATGGTGGACACCTCACTGGCATCCACAATGGGTCGGGACCCTGTCAGCACGCCCACATCGCCTGCCGGTCAGTCCTGGACTCCAGGCTCGGGAGAGCCTACACCACAGTTCCTGCTACACCCACGCATGCTGCCTCAGCGCTCCTGCCAGGTTGCAGCGGTGCTAAGTCGGTACCGGATACCGTCATGGAGGCCGTCAACTAAGTTTGCTTAGCCTACCCCACCACACATTGCCAGGAGAATACGAGGCAAGCCTGTGAAGAAGATGTGAGGCAAGCCCCACTTCACCTTACAATGTACGTCAGTGAGTGAGTGCATGATGAGTACTACCTCCCAATTAGGCAGCGTAGGCATACCGTCGACGTACGCAGTCGGGGCAAGGTAGTGCTTCGAAAACAAAAGAGCCCCTAACGTAGCTGAGTGGTGACCTTTAGCCTGGATTCCTGTGAAAGGGGAAAAAAAAACCTGTCTTACTGAAATGGACAGCTGTGAGTAAGCAATCTGCCAACACACAAGGTATGAGATGTACAGTGTAAATATTTCTGTCAATGTTGAAGTGCCTATGTACAACACCTGCTTTTTTCGCTTTCGCCTCTTGTTAGTGAGTAAATGACAAAGTAGTGTAACTTTTGTTAAAAAGAATTTACTAATGGTTGCTTAAACTGTAAGAGTCGTTTTAACGCAACCGATATCTCATAACTGGAGTATATAGTAAAGTTAAGAGTCAAACATGTAAATAAATTATCTTTGTCCACATAATTTACATCAGGAATGTCGGTGAATCTGTTTGCATTTAAAATACTGTTGATATCAGAATCAACGACACGTCACGTTTGAAACTAGCCGTGTTGTCAATAATAGGCTTTGTTAAAGTAACTGTATCAATCAAGAGTGTCAGAAAATACACTGCTTTGATAATACCGTGATGCAAGAATCACAGTAAATATCGGGTCTTGTTTATTTGTGTAGGTAAAATTTCAGTCAAGTGATATGCCAGTAAATTTAAGAACGTAAAATCACAGCCACGTAAGGACATTCACACTACAGCAAAAACGTGGCGAGAAGAAAATGATTAATCTCAGTTTGCACACTCTTTGTTGTGGGATCAGGGTTCTGTCTCTTTCTTCTCTATGTTGATATAGATGGTAAAGTGCGACTCTGTCATCATTGCCCATACACTCGCTTCCCCGCTTTAGTGCACAGACGAGATAACGAAAGGTGTCGGCTGTGCAAAACCCCGTAGTTTTTTTCCAACCTCATTCTGCTGTGTGTTAAGATAGCGAGGCCAAAGGCAGGGCCTACACTCTCTTCCGCACCAGGCGGCCACAGCAGTTAGTTACGAAAACACGCCTTGCAAGTGGGACTTTGGGTATATTTTCTTTTAATTTATATACATATATTATATTGTATAAAAATCAGCTCCCAAGTGTTGAAACTTATTCCGTGTGCCGAGTAGTGTGTTTGCGCTTTCCTGAGATTCAAATGAATCATATTGTCAGTAACCAAGCCTTACAATTGTGATGTGGGTCGGCACACACTAATCAGAAGGTTACACATTATCGCAGACACCGGATCCCCCTCGTGACACTCACCCGACACTTCAAATTGCGGCATGCCACTACAACCCGCCAGCTGAGGGGGGGGGGGGGGGGAGAGAGGGGGAGAGAGAGAGGACAGCCTTGGATGGGACACAGAGAGAGATAATTTTGTCTAGCCAACTCCGCTACTGCAAGAGAATATATTTCAACCAGCACCTGCCTCAGGGCGCCTGCCCACACATCTGCAAGTAGTGAGAGCGAGCCATAATCTGCATGGAGCTGGCACCCATACAGAAGCCCAGAGAGAGGGAAATAAAATTGCTGAATTTGTATGTTTGAATGTAGAACTGTGGGGACAGTTCTACATTCAAGCATACAAATTTTTTTTCTCTTCTCAACTCATTGCCCAGATGAGAGGGGAGAGGGGACGAATTGACACATCTCATCTTCTTCAATATTACTAAACTCAAAATGTTTATTTGTAATCATGTATAAGTGTAAATTATTTAAATTAGTAACATAAAACATAGGAAGGTTTAAAAAAGTCTACTTTTTTTTTTTTTTTTTTTTACAAACAAAGTGCTTTTCTTTAACATTACGCATATCACGGTAGTATATTTACAATACTTCAAAATATATTTACAAAATTGTACCATTATCCAGATTCTGTCTAGTTCAAATAGCACTAAATTAACTCCTTTGCTAGGCGCTGGAGATGTATTGCTATTAATTTATATAGCGACTGCATTGTCAGATTAATATTTAAATAAAGGGGTAGTTACAAACTATGAATCAAAATAAACACACATTGTAAGCAATGTTCTTTGCTAATAAATATATTCATTAAATTTTAAGCACGAAATACATGCTTACTCTCTGCTCAAAATAGGTATTACTAACCTCAACTCATAAAATATAAATAAATATCAGTGTACACACAAATAAGTGGTAAAGAATCTTAATTCTGATTGGCATCTGGTTGCCAAGATAATGCACTTTCATTTTCTCCAATGTTGCCACATAGTTATCACAGAAAGTGATCAAAATGTCTTGTATCATTTCGATAGACTTGAAAAAAGTTACAGAATCGCTATTTCACAAACCGATTGAAATGGAACTTGATCGAAATTGAGAACAGAAGTTGTTGAGTTACAGAATCCAAGCACAGGAAAGAGACAGTCAGTCCGCTGGGACTGTCACGCATCAACAGTAAGATTTCTAAAGCACAATACACAATACTGTCAACATTTATTACACGCAAAATGATTCAATTGCATCAATAATAGGACACAAAAAAAAGTTTATCCAGCAAACTAACTACACAAATCATTCACCCAAGTTAACACTCTGGCAGTTAATGTATGTCGTACAAAACACGAATGTTGTAGGAGGTTCATATTTAAAAGGAAAACCAACAAACACTATACATGAATTTACGTGTTCTGTAGCGCCAGACTATACAATAAATGAAAAGGCAAGTACGTTAATTCAACTTCGAAATCAACTTAGAGGTTCAGAGGAACATTCACAAAGACAGCTGATGGCACAAATCCAATAACTATGGGAACAGTTAAATTACATACTACATTTAATTAACAGAACTGCATATCTGCTTAACCAAGTTGAAATTGAATAAAACAGGGATGTCGGCATCACATCAACAATAAAAAAACTATCTCTAACTACAAATGATATTATTACAGGTAGTATGTTTGGTTGGAACCATGCTGACAATTACAAATTACAAATCAATCCAAGTGGAAAATACTAAGTTGTAATAACACTAAGTATGGAACTTGGGTTTGCTGAAGACTATAAACATGTAATACATGTAATACAAATAACATGTAAATGCCAAACAAGAAATAGTGATATTTACCAACATGCACTTGAATGCTATAGGACACATATCAAATTACGAGGAAGGCGTAACTTTTGAATTAAGTAGTGTAGAATGGTTGACGCCTCATATTGAAACTAACACACATAAACGTGTTTTCTAAAGTATACTGAAAAAGGCAAGAATCTAGATCTTGCATTCAGGCCATGGAGTTTGGAAATTTTCCCTTCATTATCCTTGAAGCGAGAAAATTATATGGAATGTAAAATCAAGTTTCTCAAATGAAAAACCGAGATACGTAAACACCTGCTATCAAAGAAACCCACAAAACAATCTAAGGGCAGACAGATCATTATTTGACCATTGCGATATTAAAAATATTAAACTATATATTATTAGTCAAGCTTAACCGTATACAGATTTTTATATACATTTTGCAACTGGGGAGTACCTCATGTTTTACAATACGTGCACACACATTATGGTAAAGACAGTGCACCAATATTAGATCTTGAAAGAACAGAGAGCTTTTATTCGTATTTGACGTACGCAAACAAACTAACATTATTAACATCAATGTTATTGATTCACATATTGAAATTAATGCACACACACCCATTCCTCCAAATACTCAAGCTTGTGCATTAATAATTCACGACAGATTGGTATCATATAATATACGAGATAAGTTGGTTAAAGTCCTGATGTGATACAGTTGCTCATCAACTGTTGAGTCAACATGTTCTGGAACATACAGAGATTCTAGGCTCTGTGCAGGTTTATCATTAAAGATTTCGGTATTACTGATAGGATTGGTCGGGCAGAGAAATTTAATTTTGAACAGGCACGGGCGGGTACTTACATCATATTTTTGGGCTTGGGCAATTTCAGCCGGGCATTAAAACCAAAATAAGTGGATGAATTTTGAACACAAAATATTTTCTCACACAGATTATACTGATAAAAATATAAAATATTTGTTTAAGAAATAGACTGCGGTATGCTTGCCACAAAGTTTTCATTTCAGCAAAAACTAAAAAAGAAATGCGAGTATAAAATTACATTCAGCATTTTGTTTGTCAATACGAGTAAAAATCTTCCAGACAGGTGTTTTGAAAATAATATTTGTGTTACTACCCGAAGTTTCATGGTCATGTTTTTTTCTCACTGCTGTGGAATAAACTGCTTGCTTGGTCCTCGTCTTCAAAAACACTACCACTGATACCCATTTTTGGTAAAAATTAATTTAAGCCTACATCAAATTAGTATAAAATGAATAATAACAAGTAATAACTAAGTGGCATTGCAAAAAATATTGGTTACTTCAATGATAGCACAAAAATAAAGTACCCTACACTTAATCGGAAAATACAAACAACTGATTGAATTACTACCATATTACTTGGCTTTAGGTTTGTTATTTTGTCAGTCATTATATTCCCGACATTGAGAAACTCTTTTCAGTGTCCACATTATTGACTGAAATCCATGATTTCACTGATTTTAGTGTAGTTCATAAAAAACCCCAAAAATTTTCAACTTTACTGAAAATTATTATTGTGTAATTCTCGCATCATTACGAATAATGTCACATCTATTGCATTTTATTCTTTCGGTGACGTTACAACTTTTGAATTATAGTAATTAGAACGTTATTTCCGTACAGTCAAAATTTTCCACTGCATCTTCAAAACAATTAGCAGTTCTAATTGCTACTTTCTTGTAAGAGGAGACGCAAAACAACCTCGCCTCGCAAAATACGATAAATGTGATGAACAAAGGTCCCTGCCCCACCAATAAAATAAACAGAACATTAACTAATATATTACTTGGTCAAAACAAAAATAAAATGGCACCAGATACAAGTCGTCCTTGCATAACTTTGATAATCTTAAAAACCTATTTACATAAATCGTAACCAGAATTTTTTTTTTTTTTGATAAACCATAGATATACGAACCTATGGGGGTACTGTGTGCCTTTGTAGAAAAAAACATACGGGCAGCCTAATGGCAACAGAACATTTTGTGACCATTTCTGGAGTAAGTGCTTGGTAATTTTTCTATTTATCACATTTGTGTATTACCAACAAAATTACATTTATTATGCAATGAAAACTGAAAAAGGACAAAATGCAAAAAAATTAGTTTATTTTAGAAAGTCATCTTGAGATCAGTCGATTTCCGAAACATAATGATATCCCGTAGGAGTAGAAGCTCATTGACAATATCACTTCGGCTGTGTAAATTCGATAGATTGTTTGTGTCGACGTTCCAATCCCTACTAAGTACTGAAATGATTTACCGAATTAGCATCGTAAACATGAGGATTCACAATGGAAATGTATTTTTATAGTAAATTTTTAATGCATTTTTTGTTTTTCCATAGGTATGTAATTTTTTGCAAGAAAATGTGTATTTCGCTGTTATTTTGCGATTTTGCACACCGCACAGTGGGGTTTGACCGGGGGTGATAAGGGAGGGTCGTCCAGGTCTCTGTTCCCCAAGACTCGCATGGCTTCTTGCCAGGATCGGCTCATAAAAGAGGTCCCGTTATTGGTCAGTATTACCCGTGGTACCCCCAGCAGGGAAACACTTCAGTTGATAGTTTTTCCACTATTTGTTTTGTTCCCTGGCTTGGGAGGGGAAATGTCTCTACCCTTCGGAGAATTGGTCGGTCAAATCCAGCAAGTAACAGTTCCGCTTTTTTGCTGCGTGGGTACGGTCCCATGACATTGGCGGCGACATGTTCGCATGCCCTTATCGGGCATCAGGGTATGCGAGGATTCCCGAATATAGGATACCCCTTGTTCCAATAGCAGTCGTCACACTGCGTGATGTACCAAAGGTCCCTGTTATACACCGTCCCACCTATATCATTCCCGTACACTCCGAATGGTCTCCCATGTCACAGGATGCTTGGCAATGGGGGTGTTGATGAAAATAGTCGCATATCTCTTGGCGGAGGCTGGGAGGGGCCCAGACGCGCCAGTGGGAGTTCGGGGGGTCATTTTGGAACCATATGACCTCTCCATGTCAACGGTAACGGTGAGGTTTTTCCTTTATCTGGAGGTCAGCCTGTCTTCCCTTATCCGGTCTTGGGTGAGGTTTGTCTGTTGAAGGTGACGCATGCTGCTTATACCAGTTACCATAAATTATTACGAGTCATCCCACTGCAACCCTAGTGTACACTTTTACACTCGTGGGATTTAAACCCCACGTCATTTCGTACACGAAAGTAGCGGTCCGCCACAATCCTGGAGGGCGACCAGACACGTGGATAAGGGGTTGCGAAAGACAGCGGGGCGTCACCCCACCACCCGCGCTGAGAGGCTACAAGCCATCAGCTGCCTTGGTTCATGCACGAGCGCCACAGAGGATAGGTGAAGGCCGAGAGATGACAAGAGGGTGCTACCTCCACTCCGGCCTCGCACCTGAGGGACGTCACACGCTCTCCCCTGTGGCCGCCGCAAACCGTGCTGCCTCGCTATATAAGACCATGCGCGATGGCCTTCGCCATTTGTTCCTGCAATTTTTTTTTCCGAACACCTGGGTGCTGGAGTCTAGACTACGAGCCTTTTGACAGCCTTTCCAGAGGCTGTCATCAACGACTTAACAGTCTTCCACAGCCACCAGAGGCTGCCACCATTGATGTCGCCATTAGAGCACTGCAGCCCTGCTACAGGATGCTCCAGCGACGCCAACAGCTACCAGAAGCTTTCCGTACATAATACATTCCACACGTAATTCTTTCTTTGTCTCCTACAGACACATCCTATATAGAGTTAGGTTTGTATTTAAGTAATCTTAGACAGTTTTTCAACATAACTTCCCCACTTAGCTTAGGACCAGGTCACCTACACCTGGATTCCATAGGATTACTTTCAACCACCAGTCTGCCTGGCAGAAGAGCACGTGTCACCACGTTTAATAAGTCTTTAATAAACACGCCTTTGTTTCTCTTACCCTCTAGTCTCATTCACAGGGTAATCTGTCACTAATTACTAGGAGAACCTAGAATTGAGAACCGCCGACCGGCGCCGGCAAACTATTCTTATTTCCGCAATTAGCTACAACTGGAGACTCCCCCTCAGGTGGCTACAAATTGAAAACACACCCATTAGACGGCCAGCTATTCAATTCCTAACACGTATACAGGTACTGGAGGAATGGAATAGGCGAGCCACGACCACTAGCAACACTTCTTAATCAGGGAGAGACAGTACATCTGAGTTGTATCCCTACCGGAGCACCTGGGTGCTGGCGGGGACATTTGCGTGCTACGGCCTGATCTTGGTTGGGAAACTCACACAAAGTGATAGTCTTGGCAACCCACACGGTTCCAATGCTTCTGATCAGCCCGCAACAGTGGGGGATCTTCTGAAACACTGGAGCTCACATTGGCAAGACTGCCGTCAGGCAAAACTAAAGTTAGGTATACCCGCATCTGTGGTGCTTATTTAGAGTTCTCCATAATTACACCACTTTATACCATTCAAGGTGAGGCATGGCACCAGGAGAGAGGAGCAAAGAGTTGCGCGCTTTGCTGCCTAACAGACAGCTAGCCGACGAGCGGAACGAGATTGTGCAGCCATACTTCGTACATCGACACTACCTACGACGACTGCCGTCAACCCAGCTAATTTCCCATCAGCACTGCTACATACACACCCGAATGCTATATCCAGCCGTAATTAAGCCTATATCAAACCCTCATGCACAACCGACCTAAGTGCAACCAAAGCCACATGACCGTGATCCAGCATTAACTATCAGATAAGCGTCAAGTACGTAGCCCTAAATCCCAGGGTCATTGGGGAAAATAGGGAGATGTGATTCGTTCCCAGTCTTCGCTGGTTTTAGTTCCTGCCCTAGGGTGAGGGGTTGCAGGAAAGGGCGTCTGGAAAATCATTTACCTGCCCAGGACAATATTGGACAGTGAAGTCAAAGTCACTCAGGAATATATCCATCTGCCAAGTTTGGCCCTTTGTTGGTGGAACTCATGTAACCATTTCAATGCCTGGTTGTAGGTATGCAGTATGAAGGGTATACCCTCCAAAAAGTAGCAGTATTTGCACACTGCCCAAATAATCACAGGTCACTTGTTCATTACTGTGGTAGCAAGCCTCCATGTTGTTGAGTCGGGTGCTAGCATAGGAGATGACCATTGGCTGGTTTTGATCATCTTCCTGGTAAAGTATCGTGCCTAACCCTACTTGACTGGTGTCTGTCTGAAGTATTAAGGTCCTCCATGTAGTAGGCCGGTGGAGCAGCTTAATGCGGAGGAAACTCTCTTTTAATGATTCAAAGGCATCCTGGGTCGCAGTAGTCCAGCAAAAAGGGTGGTCTTTCCCTAGGAGAACATGGAGAGGGGCCATAAGTTAGGTTGCATTAGGCCAGTTACATAACCCGATAAAACTATGGCGTCTCTTCGTTCTGGGAATTGGGGTGTCTTGGATGGCCTGAATGGAACCCTCCCGGAGAAAAATTCCCTCAGGGAATAGAACATGTCGAGCTATTCAATGTCTTTCCGCCTCAAATGACTCTTGCTTAACTTACAGGTAAACCTGTGCATCTCTAGATGCTCAAGTACCTGGGGTGGTGGCAGTGCTCTTCCCAGTTCCGCAAATAAATTATTATGTCATCAAGATAGGCAAAGCAGAACATCCCAAAATACCCCATCAGGACCTCAGCAGCCCTTAATCTTTGGAAGGTCACAGGAGCGTTTTTAAGCAAGAAGGGCATTACTCAGAATTGTAACGTTTCCCCTGTTGGGGTGGTAAGTGCAGTGTTGTTCTGACTTTCTGGATAGACGGCAATTTGCTAGTAGCCTGACTGAAGGTCCAGCGTACTAAATATTGCGGCCTCTCCTATCTCGCAAAGGACGTTGTGAAGATCTATGGACGGGGATGCGATGGGTATGCTCGTTAGTTTTTTGTAGTTTACACAACGTTCCCCCCCCCCCCCCATCTTTCTTTAGAACCAGGACTATTGGGGAGTTCTAGGCGGACGTGTATGGCTCAACAATCCCCTGCTGTTTCATCTCGTCAACATGCTCTAGAATTTCCTGCTGTCAGTAGGCAGATACCTTATAGGGCAGACTATAGCTGGGTTGGTCAGTGCTGGGCCATATCTCATGCTGGATGCTCCAGGTTTTTAAAAGTGGTCCGGAGTTCGTAAACACTTGGGCGTATTTTCTTAAGATATCTTTTAGTTGTAGGACCTGGTTCCCCACGAGTTGATGTTGGTGTTGGGGCCAGATCAAGAGAGGTAGCCTTACTTTTCAGGTGTGCATGATCCCAACGAATAGTTATTCTTCAGTTCTCCCTAAATTGATTTTTTCCTGCCCGTGGTCAAAGATACACTGTTGTTCCCTTAGCCATGGTTGCCCGAGAATTATTTCCTCGCTTGTATCAGGTCTCCTGGGTTAGGTGGCACATGTTCATTTCCAACTTGATATTCCCTTAGGCACGTCGAGTGCGGTTTTGTTCAGCCATCTGGAGTCGAAGTCCAGCCTTTTGGGAAGTCGTCAGGACATCGGCTCTTATGAAGTTTCCGGTAGCCCCGGAGTCGATTAGGGCCTGTTGGGGGATGCGGTTGACCTCAACCTGTATGCAGAGTGACTCAGATGGCCCAGGGTCCACAAATTGCGTGACTGTAAGGGGAGTGTCGAGATAAAAATTCTCTTTCCTTTGGTTGAGCAAGCGCATCCTGTAGTCGCCTGGCATGGTGGCGTGAGAGTGGGGAAAGAGGTTGCAGGCTCTCCGGGTTTGTTGTGCCGGGCAGTCCTTGTTAAAATTCCACTCCGGGCAATACCAACAGTGTGGCAAGGGGACAGCGGGGTTTGTCAAGGTCGCATCGTGTCCTACAGACGGTCTGGGGAAGGGGGCTGGGCCGGCGAACTTGGCACATGCCATCTGTTCCTTCCCTGGAAGGAGACGGTCATTCATTTCTAACTCCCTCACTCTGTCTGCCAGCTCCTCGACCGGCTGCGGTCTGGGCGTGACTAATAGGTTACGAAGCGTGGGCAGGAGGGTGGGGTTATGCATTTCAAACTGTCCCTCGGTTTGGTCGGGATAAACCCTTTTATGGATTCCCTCCTTTTGCCGGATAAATAGTTCTCCCTCCTCATCGCTGCATTGAGAGCGGGAGTGTAGGTTGGTAACTGAATCCGAAAGGATTTCGTCTCCGGAAGAATGTGACTAACTGGGATTTGAATTGGGGCTATCCTTCTATGAATTCCCCGTATTTTTCCTACCATTTTCTGATGGGTCCGCTAAGCTGGTGGCGCACTCGGCTCACCCATTGTTTGCAGGGAACGAGATGTTCCCTCAGTTCCCATTCGTACTGTAGAATAAATTATTCTGGGTCTTCGTATGGCTTCCTGTGAAAATCTGGTAGGCTTGATTTGCAGGGCAACCCTGGGATGATTGAGCTATGCCCGCGAGTTGGGTTGTGCGGTTTATGCTTCTGTTCCCTTCGACAGATGTCACACTGGTATACCTGGCCTGGATTCTGGACTCGTTCGTCCGTCCAGCCTATACAAGCATGGTGAAATCCCGGTCACACAGCATGCAATGGACAATGTACTTTCCTTGGCCCTCACACTTGGGCCATTGGCATACCTGGGGAATTTCTTGCTTACAATCCTGGCAACAGTATCCCAAACCGTCTACGTATCAAGGTGCGTCTTCCCACCCTATACACGTGTAGTGGTAATCCAGGTGACAGTGACTACACCTGATGAGGTTAACTCCAGTGCCTGTGCACGAGGAGATGGGGCAGGGCGTATTGCTTACCCCGGCAGCATTCATCTCGGCTAGAGTGCTGCACACTTCCGGTTGACTTGTTTCTGAGTCCGACATCGCTAACAGCTGGGCACCAAGGGTGTTTAATGCGACTGCCCGAAGTCGTATCCTCTGCAAGGAGTCGTCAAAGAGGGGGAGAGGGTGTGACTGGCTTGGTCCCAGCTCCCAAGGCTGAGCTACTTGGAGCTGTACGCTCCACCCCGGTGGGTAGGTGGTTTAAGGCGCTGACTGCCCTCTCTAGATTGTGAAGTAGACCCACAGCTGCAAGATTGGCTAATGATATTGGCCAGACGAGGAGTCATGGTGGTTAGGGATTCCGTGGGTGGCTGCTTAACAGGACTGTACCGTCTGAAATGAGGGGAGTCAACCCAAGAGAGAGGCGGAATGAGATAGTTTCCCACCCAGGGAGTTCTATCTTCCTCACTGCTACGGTTTCCAAATAGGTAAGACGCCAGTTGTCCCAGGGTGTATGAGATGAGATGACAATGCAGTTTAAGTGATCGTGAAGGGTAGAGGTGGATGGTCTGGCTGGGGAAATTGAGGCTACTCATATGGGCCGAGTGAATTGTCATGCGGGAACATAATTTGTGTGGGGCGACACCGCACGTGATTTGGGGATTATCTTTGGTGGGAGTCAAACCAGGAACGTTTTCCCCAAAGCAAGTTTAATGAGGTGCGTGTTCGGTTTGTCATCTGGAGGGTCTGCCTTGGTAACAGTAACGTTGGCTACTGGAGGGTGAAGGTTCCGACTGAGGAAGCTGATCTCCCTCCTGGTCATACTCTGGCCAACAGGCACATAAATATTTGTATAGGGGTGCCCAATGTTCGAGAGGAATAAATGAGGATATTGGCATAGGTATTACTTCAGTTTCTGGAGACTGGAGTTCGACCTTACTTGTGTCCTCGTTAGAGGTGTTGGCTTTGAGAGCACTTTCTTAAGAACAGCGTTCCCTACGCCTATGGTGACACTCGACTCCACCCTTCTTACTATCCATTGGTTCAGTCCCGTGATCTTCCCGCAAACATGCATTCCTGGGGGCATGGCTTATGCAGGCACACCTAAGGCCCTGACGTGTGGAAGTGCAGTCTGGTATTGGGACGTCACTGGAGGTGGGCGCAGGTACACCTGAAACCCAGAAGTGTAGGTGCGTCTTGCGCAGACTAAGGCTTTCTGCAAACTCCGGCTCCTGTAGAGTTCGGTGCCCCGTACGTCTAGCCTCCAGCGAAAATTAATTACAATGCCTGATACAAGCTTTACTAAAACACTGGTACCTAGAGTTATTAATGACACAGGATCTAATGCAAAGTGATGGTAAACAGACAAATTAAGTTTCAAGTAATTTTTCTTATGGCAGTATGAAAATAGAAGAAAACAACTAACCAGCTAAATGTGTATGAAAAATATTTAACACACACAAACAGGCAAAGGTGAGCATGGAAAAATAATTAAATTATGCAGGAAAAATAATCTATGGTAAATTATATGCAACTTTACAGCGTATCCTGAATTATAGGATTTATCAAAGAGGTAAACTAAGGCGTGACGACCGGCTACTGCGGTACTGCGGAGTCACGGAAATCGACTGAGGTAAAGGGTGCATGAGTGGGATTACCTCTGGAGGTGGTTGTTGCCCTCATGGTCAGCAGGTGCAATGGTGGACAAGCCTTACCCAAGCTGCGGGGGTGGTGCAGTCTTCGCAGTCTGCAGAGGTAGAGTGAAGTCTTCCAGCTGGCTTCTGGGTGCTGAGCTGTGTTGCAGGCTGAGGGGAGGAGAGAGGTCTTCTTGCAGACCAGGGAGTGCTCACTGACCTACGTTGCCGGTGAGCCAAGCATCTCTGCTGGAAAATCCAGTGATCAGCAATCTTCCGGCGTGCGGGGTAGAGTAGCCTTCCAACACAGGGTTAGGTTTATCAGGGGTTGCCTCAGCACCGCTCATTTCTTATCTCCCTGCTTGGAGGTGACGACAGATTTAAACACCTCTTCCTGAGGCTGGCGGGTTCTGACGTCACAAGGTCGCAGGGGTGCTGCCATTTCGTGGATTTGCTGGAACTTCTTCCACAGCTAAATAATAGAGTAGTGGTTCATCAGAAATATTTTATTTAATTGTCGAGGTGGCGCTTGCATGTGGGATTTAGGACAGGTCTTAAATTTAATAATTGAGCATGTCAATTACTTTTACGTAAGCGGCTGTCCAACGTGTGGAGTCTCCTTGCTCGCTACGTGAAATTACTTTGCCAATGTTACTGACTTGCCACGAGCTCAGGTAGTTCGTAGATAGGGGGAAGTCACCTGTAGAGCTCGTATCTGCGCTGTGCAGCATGTTGACATGCGTCAATCCATTGTGATAACTGCTCAGGCCAACAAAAATTTCTGCTATTACTAGTGAAGTTAGGGTGCTTCATGCAAAATTCTTTACAATTAGTTCATAAAATAATAAATAGTACCAATTTCATTAATTTGGTGGCTGCATATAAAAATAAAAATTTTCTACATAATAAAAAATAAAAAAATTAACATTCAAGTCCCTAGCCCGAATTATAACCTCTTAGCAGTTTGTACCTTGCAACATATTTATTGGCCATTTTTACAGTTGAAAAACATGTGGAAGAATGCATACTTATATGCAAAGATACAATACATTAATATATTTCCAAACATGTATTGATACAATTACCATCTTTAATAATATTACAAATGTAAGATAAACTTTTTATATTATGTGCAAAGTTACAGACACATAAAAGTCATACTTGTTTGAAATAAATATGGCCACGACACTTCTCATCAGCCATATTGAAATTGAGCTTGCTGATTGGGAAGGTAGCTTTCGACAAAACATTAACTCTTGAATATTGCAGATTGTGTTCTCATGACATTCAAGACACTATTTTTAACAGAAAATAGCAAACACACTAAATATTACTATTATCATGATTTCACGATCACGAGTGAAATCCTTTTTTTGGTAATCCATATGCTAGAATGTGATCAAACTGGTTCAAAAGATTGTGCTCACCTCACACTGCATGGGGTCACAAACCCAGTAGATGCCCCACAGTCCAGTATCCTTGTAACAGGTGTTGAAAGACTGGAAACTATGGGCAAGGTTACTTTCAGCTGCCTTAGCTGCCAGCTGTGATGCATTGTTCACACCAGCACCATGTGTGCGGTCCCATGCACCTATCAGCGTGTTGGCAACCATTAAGGGGATGTTGTCAGAATCTGCCCAACCACAGCCCTCGACCGCAATCGCAATGTGCGCAAGCGGCATTGAGTCATCACGCACTCGAATCTCAGACCCTAAAGAAGTAAACAGGATGTCACAATTCTTCCCATGCTAGTTCTGTAAATTATATATACAAATGAAGCCACTCTGAAGCCAACCAATTCACTGCAGCAGGCTGCTAAGCATGGTAAAGAATACTGCAATGGTAAAAATTTTCAGTGGAAATTTCCATACAGGCATTACTTATGTTAACTTCTCTTTATTCTATAATAATGACAAATTTAGATACTAAATATTACTATAGTGTGTACTCTTCTGCATCAATTTGGGACAGTGTATTTGCACTACGTGGAAGCACAGATGCAATAGATATTACCAGCTACCGTAGTTACGCGAGTATAACAGCCCCATTTTTAACCAAAAAAATAATATCTATAACCTGGAATGCTGTTATACACAAGATTATGTGAATCGTACAATCACTGACCTGAAAGCTGTTATTTCTGGCTACTACTGTAACTTAAATAGCCTAATTATAACTAGATTACAACTAATAAAATAAACAAACCCTTTAAAAGATATTTTAAACAAAAAAAAAAAGTTCTGTTTATTACCGGCATTCACGTAAACAAATATGGTGGCCGCCACGTTCCTTCTTCGATTGTCATAACACGGGGAAAAAAAAATTGGACACTAATTTTAAATCACTGTAGATTTCATTTTTACGATAGTAGAAAAAAAGGCAAAGAAAGAAATACCTATGCTAAATGAATAAATAAAAACATAAGTAAGTAAATAATATTACAAATCATTGTCACTTCCATCGCTGCTTGAATTACTATCTGATGATGTGTTCACAACTTGCAGCATGTCATCTTCTGTACAGTACAGTTTGCACGATATACTAGTCACTTTGAAACGCTTGTCAATCATTTCCTCTGTGATAGATAGCCATGCAGCCAGGATCCATGCGTACGACGTCACTTCAGAAGTGGTCGGGAAGCTTAGGCTGGAGTCAGAACTTGGCCAAACGAGTAATGTCGCAGACACATTCCACTCTGCAGCGAACGCTGCGAAATCATACAACAAGGAGAGTAATGCCGCGGCAGACACTCCTCTCTACCTCACGTGCTCCCGAGATGTTTTTTTCTGAAAATGTTTTAAAACTATCCAAGTTCATAAAAATTACTTGCGCGACTCCATTCTTTGTCTTGATGCTCAAGGGGCATGTTAATGGATGCACAGATTTTTTTGCAGTGAGTGTTATATATGAATATTCTATATTTTAAATTTCTCATGTTCAGAATTATGATGGGTGTTATACACGGGTGGTTGTTATACTCGCATAAATACGTATTACAAAAAGTGAGCCTACTTTTCACAGCAATTTTCAAAAATGTTTGGAAGGGCCACACTTTACACTTTTCATAATTTTCCTAATAAATACTTTGAAATTGCTAAAAAAAATTTATTACCACAGGACCTCGACAATTCTTTAATAACAAAACTTGGGCAAATAAAACTGTGACAAAGCTATTGCAACCACCACCAACAAAACTATGCTAAGTCAACATATTGTAGTGTACTACATGATAAGTATTTTAGAACTAATCCACTTGAACAATTCCTCATTTCAGCAGTATAAAGTACCTCTATGAAAATTTCCAACTAAAAAATATTGATATATGTAAAAAATAAACTGAAGCAAACCTGCACAAGTGAAAGTTTATCACCCAGCTTGGTGAATGTAAGATAACGCAGATATGAAAGGTGGAGCACTCACATTAAACAAAAGTGGTAAGGAATGTTAACTATTACACCAAAATTTCTAAAATTAATTTTTGTTTAACTTGAAGACTATACCAGGGTGTCTAGTATAGTGGCTTGACAAAATTTACGTACAATTCACACACAATTGTATAAAAATAAGTACCACACAAACATTTCATAATTCACATATATCCACTGAGCTACTGTGTTACTAATGATGCGTACCGCTTATACAACTAATCTAAAACGATTATGACTCATCGCCTAGAGTACCTCTTCCACCACTACAGACGTGAGAAACATGCTGACTACCCTACAGGCAGCAGGAACTATGAGCGATTCCTTCTCACCTGCAGGATACGCAGGACACACCCTCCTCTTTCCCCTTGAGAGCCTACAAACTGCCTAGACCTCGGGCGAGGCCAGGCGCCTTCGATGAGGCACGAAGCAGAATTGCTGACCAGAGTATTCCCACACCAACCAGGGCCGGAGGACGTCACGCCTACCCCGCGCCGACAGCATACAAGCTTCCACTATATAAGTCCGGACGCTGCCGAGCTCTCGAGTCATTCTATCGCATCTCTAGAAACCTCCCACATTTAACCAGTGCTCGGACTCTTCGGAGAAGGTTGTTACTTTCAAGTATGTCCCCGCGGCTACTTACTACATACGTCGACGATCAGCGAACACAATCAAATATATTTTAACTTCAATTTGTATCCTCTAGACACTTTTTACTTAGCAGTTTAACTTTAACCAATTTGTATTCGTCTAGAACCAGCTTTTCCCTTTTTACTTAGAATCAGGTCGCCTACAACAGAACCGCAGTTACCTTCAGATCTCCACGACTTGGTAGGAGATAGTACAGGTCACGTGTTTATTGAACCTTCAATAAACATGCATTGTTCTCTACCTTTCTGTTTTTCATTTCCAGGGTATTTGTTTGTATTAACAGTTGGAGACAGAATACGCTGTGCACTACTGACAGGAACCGGGAGATTTGTTTAAACCGAGTTAGCCTGACTGTGGAGTCCTTTCCAGGTCGCCATACGTCAGTAGACTTACATATTAGACGGTTACCTATTTCTTCCCAGTTACACATCAGCATTAAGTCAGTACTCGTGGGAGAGAAACGGCGAAGCCACAACCATTAGAAACACCTTCGCACACGGAGGCATGATAAATTTAGGTTGTTTTTTATTTTTCGGATTAAGTCAGTGTGCTGTGACCGTAGCCTGAAGTCTCGTCGTGCATTCTTGTGTGAATAATCCATTGAGGTTTGGCGGCCTATACGGATTCACCTCTTTGATCAGTCTGTAACTGTGGGGGATCAGTGGGTAATATTATTGAGTTTGTGCCGGCAAGTCACTATTGGGTTACGCAATTAACCTTCCTGTCTAGTGCATTGCGTAGACTATAGAAATGTTGCCCTATGCCTCACGAGAGGAGGAGTGGTAGAAAACTTAAGGAACAATTCCTGGCTCACTCTGCTCTCAAACCATGGATCGCATTGTTCCATCCTACGCAGGAAAGGCTGGCAGAATGGGACCGCGCAGCCGAACTCAGTCAACAAGCAGTTGCGCCTGCTTCGGTTGTAATCCCGAACAGCATCTCCAGCAGTAACCAGGGCGACTGTGTTCTTTAATCGCCAACTATCGAAACCAAACTACCCCACTTTTGGTCTAGTGGACAAAATTCTCTACTAACATGCTAAGACAGTCTAATCGGGCATGCATTACTTTCTGGCATCCAACATGGGGCGTCAGAAGAATAACTGTGCACAGAAAAAGGCACGAACTAGACCAACCATACCCCGAGAACTAAGGATCACAACGATCAGTCAAACGGACTTCGGGGAGTCCTTGAAACATCCAGTGGTGCCCTTAACTTCTATCATTTCAGACGCCAAGGTCAATGCCATCGCCTGCAAGAACTCTTGACAACGAACCCGATGTATCCAATACACAGTGTAGCAATGCCTACTGCCCAGGCCACTAAGGATAGAATGCACATACTGCACCAAATTCTTCCATTATACCTGCATCAGCTGGCCCGAAGAAATCAGAGGTACAGAAGGGTTAGAGTACGGCTGTACAGCCAACGAGTTTCTGTAATGAAGGTACGTACCCTGGGCACGGCATAAACCGCATCAGGTGCACGACGTGCAGTGAACTCTATTATCACCTATGCATAGGGTGGCCCGACGAACGCGTCTCAATGCCCGGGATGGCCTACCAGTGCGAGAGATGTCGAAGAAAACACATCTCTCATTCCCGTAATTCTTAGCCTTCCCAGATATACATCCAACCCGGAACGGCACCTGACCATCCAGCTACCGGTAGAGACGATATTCAAATAACCGACTTTGCAGGTCGTCCGCACGAAGAACCAGTCACATTCACACAGGAATGTGAAAAGAAATTCAAATAACAGACCTGCCACCGAAGCAATGGATTGACCGGGCTCAACTGCATTTAAAGGGCCTCGCCCTCACATGGTGGGAAAGATACGGAGAATTCTTAATGGACTGGAAGCAGTT
The DNA here is from genome assembly GCA_029891345.1 of Dryococelus australis. Classification (NCBI taxonomy): domain Eukaryota; kingdom Metazoa; phylum Arthropoda; class Insecta; order Phasmatodea; family Phasmatidae; genus Dryococelus; species Dryococelus australis. The sequence goes on along the minus strand of CM056995.1, from coordinate 102,780,059 downwards.
CAGTAACCGGATAGCAGCGGAATTCACGGGTGTGGAGGTGTTGGCTAGGCTAACGACAGTTTTATAGCCAGACCCAGGACATCGATGAAGAGGATGAATCGTTTATACGAAACACAGTACGGATTTACCACCGCCTCTTTCTGGTAGAAAAGACAAAGAAAATTGTGTACACTTCAGAGCTCAAACACTATTACTGAAGCTGCGCAATTTTCTACAAGCCCCAAAGCTGCAGTCAATAGCAGAGCTGAAAGAACACGCACGGGAAACAGAGCGAAGTTACACGGAGCAAGCCGAGCTCGACCGTAGACAGGCAGACAAAGGGAAGGAGGGAAGAACACTGACAGGCCACGCGCCCGCCCATACGATGCCTGAAACCCCAACCTTGAATACCCCTCCTCGCTATCAGATGTCGCCAAAGTGTCTGGATCCCGCCGGCCGACAGCACAACAGAGACTGCCCCACGAAGAAAGAGAGGGCGAATTCGGAACCAGAACAAGGGGGAGAATAACCCCTAATCTCACTTCAAATTTAACAAAGGAGTTTGATTTCCCTGGAATGGCCCATGTAGAGGTCTGCCTTAATAAAGCAAACACTGTGGCAGTGCTAGACGTGAAATTTTATAAGGAGCTATATCTACTCATGCCCCGCCAGCGAACCCACCTAACCCCTGTTAAAAGTAAGGTCAGACTCGCACAACCAGATCACTTCCTTCAGGTCGAAGGAGTTATAAAGTTATTGATTGGAATTCAGAATAAGACATCCCACGTAAATTTTATAGCTACGCCCCATATTGGGGAATCCATGATTCTGGGGCAAACATGGCTACTTCAACAGCACTGCGTCCTCGACTATGGACAATGTCGCCTTCAACTGGGAAGAGACAGAGTCACCATCATTAACTGGGAAGGCAGCCAGCCAAATGCTGCCCCTCCCAGTACTCCGATCCGCCTCCAACAGTTACTGATAGACACGAACCAGCCAGCCCACGTAAATCACCCAACTATAAGTCAGGGCTGAAGAACCCATCAACGTCATGCGCGGCCTCAGTCCGAAGAGGCCCCAGACCATGAGCTTTCGAGGCCCCCGACTTACAAGACAGCCCCCAAAGTCGAATCTAGGCCAATGAAGCACCCCAAGGTCCGAACACCAGAACCTGACAGAGAGCCATCCTATTCTCCACCCGGGAGAATGGAGATGCAACCACACCGAGGAGCAGTCTCCATTAGATCCCTGCCCTCGACGCAACCAGCTATGGCCACCGAGTCATTCTCACACCTAACCGGGCAACCCTCAGCTGCACCAAAATGTCTCGCTGAAGTCCCAGAGAAAGGGAAGACAGCCGAACACCTCTCTAGTCAAGCCGGATTAACAGAGAGATCCGAACTACCAACGATGAAGGAGATGGGAGCAATCCGAGCACCTTCCTTCCCACCTGGTACAACTCCTAAGTCAGAAATACAGAACGTCTGAGAGTTACAGAAGCCGGTTTCTGACGCCGGGAGGTTACCGTACCCGCCACTGGGCCGCCAACAGGCGAGCACACCGCGGGCCCATAACAAGCACCTACCACTCCACCTGGTACGACTACAAAGCCAGAGATCAAGGTCATTCTTACTTCAACAAAATCGGTCTCTCGCTTCGAAGATGAAGTACGAGACACTACTCGACCACAGGAATACGGGACGTCGAGCTCAGATGAATGTGCTCCGCCTCAACAACCTGCCACACAGGACGACCCGCCTACAAAGATGTCAAGCTGCCACCCCGGAAGTGCTCCACCTCAAGATTCTGCCACGCCGGAAGTGCTCCACCTCAAGATTCTGCCACACACGAACTCCCGCCAGCTTGGACGTCGAGCTCGGACAAAAGTGCTACGTCCCAGCCACCTATTACACAGGAAACTCTGCTACTCAGAGCATCGAGCTGCAATAGACGTGCTCCGTCCCCAGGTCCTGCGACGCAAGGAATACCCGTAGACTCGGACGTCGAGCTGCCACATTGGAAGCTCTGCCCCGCCATCTTGCTACATGAGAGGCAGCTATCATCGAAAACGTCGATGCCACCCACTACCACTCAACAGGCACATCAACCGCAGTAGAGGTCGACGTAAATCTCTCCTCCACTGCCTCGCCCCAGGACCTGGCCACCAAGACCATTGATGCTGCCCACGACCTGGTACGACGAGCTGTGCTGCCAGCAGTCAGGTTGGAGACCTTTCTCCTGCCATACGGGAAGGAATTCATGCAGTCGGGGTGAAGGGCTTGACACTCCCCCGCACTGCCTCAACATCCCTTGAACGAGTGCCCTTCCCATTTGTTGCGGCAGAAGCAAATGACACGACGCCCCCGGCTGCTTCACGATGCCTGATACCTCCGTACTGCCAAGGCTGCCCACACGTCTGGCTGGTACTAGGAATCGCCATGGAGACCCACAACCAGGTATATGTGACCATACCCTCTAAACGCTGCCCTTCGTCCAAAGGGGAGGCCCATTGAAAGTGAAACCAAACATCGCCAGTAAGTGCGTGAAGTTTAACAACATTGTAGTAGCCGTAAACCACTACTACGTGCACATGACAAAAGGACTCTTTATAGACAGGTAACGTGCACCACATTAAATTTAGCCGCAAGCATAAGACAATGGCAGAAGCAAAACAATCACATTTAGACTCAATGAAAAGTATACAGTACAGTTCAAGTATAAAGAACCAACGAGTTAGTGAACGAGTAATTAATCGCTCCACTATGTGATAATTAACTTTTATATACAGCCGTAAAAAGCTGTACGTCAGTAACATTCAATAGACATTTTACACCTCAAGGTTCAAGTGTTTCAGTGGCCGACAGCCCACTTAAGTAAGTAGCATTACGAATAGACGCTCTCCACAGTGACAGTAATGGCTACCATAAAATGAATCACGTTGAGACAGCCTGCACAGAGTTTTGCCATCTCCTTACTCATCAACCATGTTTGACGACTGCAGCTAACCACTCATGTATGACACAACACGACTACGGGAAGTGAAAGAACTGTTCCCATTTATGGTTTAAAATATCTCTGACTGAACTTACAAACATTTACTACCTTTTTACCAACTTGGTTTGTGAAAACTTGAAGAGATGCATAGAATTTTGTTAAGACAAATTTTGGTTAAAGACATGGAAGTTCACCAGGACATAGAACATAGCTCTGCCGCTTGGAGTCTGTTTTGTTACTTAACTTTTTCGATGTGGCACACCGGATTTTCCGCTGTCTAGATGGCGTTGTGATCTGCGGCCACGATGCTGGAGTACCAATGTGATGTTCATTTGTTTGCTAAATTGGTAGCTGGTGGCGCTACTTTTTTTCTTGTAATTGTGACGTATTTGTTGGCAATTGGCTGTTCCCCCATCGCCCCTTGAACATTTGCTTTTTTGGTAATAATTTCAGTCATTAGCTGATCATTAATTAATACCATCTAGGGAAAATAATGTGTAACCTTCAGTATAAATTATGATGTGCCACATAATATTCTTGCATTAAACAAATGCCATTATATATACTGGGAGCGGAGTTCTCTTGAGGTCAGACAGCAGCCTCGAGAGAGCTTCAGAATGCCAAGATAAGTATGCCACTAGTTGTCATGCCGGCCCTTATGGCAAGACGTACATTGATGTCCTAATAGGCATAATGTAGGGGGCCATGATGCCCAAAAACAACCTAGTAAAATATCAAAAAAATGCTTTGTTTTATGCCAGGCAAATCTGAATGTAAATGTTAAATATACGTAAAAGATTTTTTTTGAGATGCCAACTTTTTAATTAAATATGAATCAACAATTAGCAAAATTATGGACAATCTGGGGAAAAATACACATGAATTATGATAAGACAGTGTAGTTCTATGACTTTAGGTAAAATTGTAGATGGCCTGAAAATTCATTCAATATGAAGAGAGAAATTACAACTGTTAAGACTGTAAAGCCAGAATTTTAAATGTTATAATTGGAAATTGTAAAATTCACATTTGTGAAAGATATTGGCGGCAAAAAAAATTTACCTTGTAAATGAAAAATATGACTGAAAAGAAAAAAGGTTAATAAAATCAAAATACAGTATCAGAATTCACATGTATTGCATTTTAGCTCATAGTATGTAGAATTTTTCCTACTTTATTGTTCTTCCATGTTTTATTTCACTTTGCCTTAACGAGGGTTGTTTTCACCTAGGTGATTGTGTTTTGTAGGATATATATTAAAGAAAAATACACATGAATTATGATAAGACAGTGTAGTTTAAAAAGAAGCTCCTTTCAGTGGTGGAAATATTTAACTTTTTTTATCTTTTTTGTATCTGTTGTTAATTTTTACAATGTCTACAGCATGGATTCAACGTTTAACAAAACCACCGCTATTCCACCTTCTTACTGAAGCGGGGGTAGAAGCTGCTGAAATGAAATCCATAGATGAGCTTCGTGTGAAAGTCCAGGCCTTGGTGCATTGAGACAAACAAAGATGTCAGGGCGGGGCCTGTGGCAGTTCTTGGTGGAGCCCTATCCACTTTTCAAAATAATGAAAGATGTTCCTTCAGAACTTTCAGAAAAAATTCCTTACTTATCTAAATTAACATTTGATGATGTGGTCAAGTTTTTTGTTAAGTTAAATGCTGTGATCGCCTTAAAATTTTGCGATCAACAAGTAATTTTGTCTGTAGCTCCGTTTAGGGTTTCTGAGAGTTTACAGCTATTATTTAGTAAAGCACGGGAGGAAATATGGGAGATATCTCAGTTGGTTAAGGCTTGTCTGGAGGAAGTGTCCAGCGAGGTAGCTATTGCTAGTTTTTGCCTTAAATTGTTAGAACGTAAACAAATGCCAAACCAATCAATGCAAGAGTTCGTGAAACAAATTATGGGGGTAGTGACTGTGGTAGATTTCCCATGTGAGGAAGAGTATTTCACTCAGATTGTATTCCACAACCTTGATTCTTATTTATTTATTCAGGATGGGGGGCATAAATTGCCCCGCAGTACAACTGAATCCACAGTATTCCGGCCTTCCACTATACTTTGATGTCCTAAAACAAACTAGTTAAATCTCAATAAAATGCTTTGTTTTATTCTCGGCAAATCTGAATGTAAATGTTAAATTTTCAATAGTCGATTCTTTTGCTTTGCGACTAAAGCCACCACACTTTCGGAATTGCTGAAATTAGTTACGGAAGTGGAATGAAATTTGAGAGACTGTTCGGTTGATGTAGAGTTTCGTGATTTAAAAACTTCTGAGCAGGAAAAGGGTTTGAGTAAATCAGATTCTGGGAAATTTTTTTTAATTTGTGGAAGAAATAATCATATGACAAAGGATTGTTTTCATCGCAAGTCAATTTTTTCAGTTACACCACATAGTGAGGAGTTAGATAAAACTAAAGTTAAAACCACGTCATGGTACTCCCAGACACAGTGTGTCAAAAACGATTCGGGGAAAAACAAACAGGTTCCACGACTATGTATGTTTTAAATGTCATCAGAAAGGTCATGTACAATCAAAATGTCCTTTGAATCCTGATAAAGTTGTGGGTAGATCATCCGTAAATGTAATGAGTTTGGTAGTTTTTAAAGTAAGAATTTCCAATTTCACCTGGAAATTTTTATTCAGGATTTTACCTGGACTGAGCCACAAATTGTTATTGGGGGTTGATTTTTTGGGTAATACTCAAGCAGTTTTGGATGTATGTCGTAAAAAGTTAATATTTTCCTTTTGTAAATCTCAACCTGTAGAAGTGACAGCTAAACGGTTCAATTTTTGTGACATTTCTGTCAAAGTATGCCACTAGTTGTCCTCACAGTCCTTATGGTGAGACATACAGTAAAAGTCAGATATAACGCGACTGTTGGGGGACATCTCTCAGACCTGCGTTATAGCTTTCTGCACTATTCTGGATGTGACCGAGTACAGTAGCAAAAAAATCCAGTGTTCTAATGTGGTGTGGCACCTATCTGTCAAAAACGGTGAAAGTGCTGTTATTTACCACCGTAACATGTGAAACCTTTAGCCCCTTCCTATTGGAACTTTATTCTTTTTATCTGCATTACCGGACTTGACAGCACCCAAAGGAGAGAAACAGAAGAAAAACGTGCTGTGATGAAGGGTCACATGCCTTCAAGCAAGAATAACTAAAAAATACTGCATTTTCCAGGCAAAGGATGTACTTATTCCGCCAAGGGCGGTGTTAGCTGCGAGTTGGTTGTCACGTGGATTGAAGATGGGGGTTCACTCCCCCTGCCTCATGCTGGGCTGGTATGGAAGGAAGTGACAATGAGAAAAGAATGCTCACATCTAAAGGTCGAATCCACCCTTGCACTGCAGATGGAATCTATCAGTGCCTCACGTGCTGTGAAACATGTCTCTTGCTCATCTGATTTGCATTTTACAAAGGAAAACAAAAACAAAAAACAAATTATTTGTGGCATGCAAAGAGGCGGCTTTTCAGCACTAAGCCTTGTCCGCAACAGTTCATCCGCTCAGAATTTTTTTTCTCAAAAATTTGAAGATATACCTTATAGCCGGTATATATAGATTATAATCAAAGTGTCTACATCATAATTATAATGATTACGTAGAGCTATATCCCGCAGGAGATTAATTATAGACCCGTAAATGACTTAGAAGCATGAATTTTGAGGCGCATCAAAAAATTTTGCAATTTTTCTTTCAAAAATTCGAAGACATACCGCATAGCCGGTATATATACATTATAATCAAAGTGTCTACATTATAATTGTAATGATTGTAGGAGATTGATGTGGCGGTTTGCTGTTGTCAGTAGTGCCTATATCGTCGAGGCTGGGCAGCTGTCCGTCGGTCGCTACAAGATTATTCTGGCAGGTGGTGGCAAGCCTGCCGGTGCCACTGCCGTTGTTACAGAACCGATTCAATTCACAACAGCGGCCCGGTATTGGGAAAACATGCTGATTAATGCGATTCACGTCAATTTGTTGAATTTATATGAAATTTGGCCGGCATGGTCTCTGCACTGGCATAAGGCCGGGCAATGTTTGCAGGAATATAAAAATTAAATGTGGTCTACTTGAAATATTAATTATCCCGAATTTTTCATCAAAATCTTCTGATGTAGCATATACACGCATACTCGCCAATATGGTAATGTAATAACACATTTTATTTGCATACATGGAAAACCATACAATATTGGCTGTAAAGCATCAGTAAAACAGATCTCAGTGCTGGAAGGAGGGATAATGCGCGACCGCTTCCGCCCTATCCATCAACATCCCCGACTAACGACCACCTGCCGACAGACCACACGCCTACCTGACCGCACACGTTCCACTTATTTATTTATTCAGGATGGGGGGGCATAAATTGCCCCGTCGTACAACTGAATCCGCGGTATTCCGGGCTTCCACTGTACTTTCGTCCTAAAACAAACTAGTTAAATCTCAATAAAATGTTTTGTTTTATCCTCTGCAAATCTGAATATAAATGTTAAATCTTTGTAGAAGATTTTTTTTATCAGATGCCAAATTTTTAATTAAATATGAATCAACAAATAGCAAAATTATGGACAATCTGGGGAAAATGCACATAAGTTATGTACATGAGACAAATCAAGAAAGAGGTTTATAGAGTTTTCCCTAAATTCTGGGAAAAAAAAACCTTAAAAATTAATGCTATGGTTCAGGACAGAATATTGTAATTTTGCAAGCTCCCCAGTTAAAATTTGTAGGTTTCGTTTCTGGACTTTTCCTGATGAAAATGATTAAATTTGGGAAAATAAAAAGGGAAATTTTCCAATTGTGGATACGCCACAAAAGCATGTTTTGAATAGAGAACTATACGAAACATTTCTCATTGTTTTGGAGAAAACATGTTAAATAATATTTTTTTCAATTCAATTCAATTCAATGGCTTTTGGTAACTAGAATATTGTCAGAAAATAGCCTTCAGTATAGACCGACTATTCTAGCATTTTCTATGGCCTTAGGAAAAATTGTAGAAGGTCTGAAAATACACTGTTACTTGTAGAATTAAATATTATAAGTCAAATAACTGATAATACATCGTAACATTCAATATAATAGAGAGAAATGGCAAATGTTAAGACTATAAAGCCAGAATTTTAAATGTTAAAATTGGAAATGGTAAAATTCACATTTGTGAAAGATATTGGCGGCAACAAAAATTTACCTTGTATATGAAAAAATAAAAGTTAATAAAATCAAAGCACAGTATACGAATTCACGTGTATTGCATTTCAGCTCATAGTATGTAGAATTTTTCCTACTTTATTGTTATTCCATGTTTTATTTCACTTTGCCTTAACGAGGGCTGTTTTCACCTAGGTGAATGTGTTTTGTTGGATGGTGTTTTCAAATCCACTTTGCAGCGTCCGAGGCTCTAAGGCGTAGCAACGTAAAGAAACTCATCACAGGGTCAATGATTAAATTGAAGACAGAGACTTCGACATTACAATAACATTTTAGATTTTTATATGTTATAATGATCATCATTAAATCTGACCTGATGTGTAGATAAACCTGTAAATGTCAAAATACGTTTTGGAAGTGTTTATGTGAAGATGCTTACACAAAGAATGCCATCGTGTAAGAGTGTGTTTTTAGCATGGACAAACATGAACATTCCTTAGGAACTTACCTTGAACAGTCCAACGAAGATACACAGTGTACATAATAGCTGTTAGACCTACGATATAAGATGGACTCCCGCAAGGGATAGCTAGGTATGCTTTACAGCATTAAATCCGAATTGATGTGTAGGCACACAAGTAAATATCATAATACGTTTTGAAAGGGTATATGTGAAGATTGCTTACAAGAAATGATGGCATTTTGTAGGACACTATTTTTATGTATTGCTTATAGTTGTATGTGCTTTTGTTTGCAATATCTTGTGCACCTACTACTCAGTTCACACTCTGAATGTTAAAGCTCACCAAATAAGGTGCAAGATATTTTAACTTCCATTTTAAATGTATGTGTATTGTATCCAGTGACCAATGTGCACACAATTTACCATGTTAATCATGCATGTAGTGTACTCGCTTTGTATTTGTTTAGCCGGTCAACACAGGTATTGAAGGTTTTGTGGTTGGCCACTTCATAATGTCACACGTAACTATTAAGCTCGCTACAGACACAAAGGTTCCCTGGAAATATTATCATTTTTCTTTGTTAACTCACTATACAGCAAGCTCCAGGATAGTAGTGGCGTTTCCCTGCCTTCCGCAAGTAAGGTTTGTACATATAATTATTCTTACTTTAAACCCCTCATTTTGACATGCCACTGTTTCATATAATTTTCTTTAACGTTTTTATGTACGATTCCCTTGTAATATCCACCAGTGCTAAGCTGGTTTTTGTCAATGGCACGCATATGAAATGTAGGCCGGTGGGACACCCGACACACGCGGCTTCTAAACCCAATAATCTTTGCACAGGAAGGGAATACATTCTCTTGCAGCATCAGCAAAGCCAGATAACTAGGTCAAGGGGCAGAGAAGGTCGCCTGCCTGCAAGAGAGAGAAAGAATCAAGGTCGCCGGCTGGATGACACCACTCCACGTCTCGCACATTTCGCTTCACCGGCCGTCCACCCAGAAGTGCACAGAACACATGCCACTACAGCGGTAAAGAACCCCAACATTAAGGGTCCCGCCTACCTGTCCTAAGAAATTTTTTTTTCATGCTAACTGCCTCAACATGTCTACCAGTATCTACCCAGACCTTATAGACCTTCCAGAAAGGGGGCCTTCACCTTTTCCCACCACCTTTTCCACGATGAGCCTTCATCGAAACGTAAGGGGGGGGGGGGGGGGGGATTGACACGTGCCGCCTATACAACTAATCTAATATGATTATGACTCATCGCCTAGAGTACCTCTTCCACTACTACAGACGTGAGCAACACGCTGCCTACCCTACAGGCAGCAGCAACTACGAGCGATTCCTTTTCACCTGGAGGATACGCAACCTCGCCGGACCCCCCCCCCCCCTTAACCCTTGAGAGCCAACAAACTGCCCAGACCTCGGGCAAGGCCAAGCGCCTTCGATGAGGCACAAAGCAGAATCTTTGACCAGAGTCTTCCCATGTCAGCCAGGGCCAGAGGACGTCACGCCTCCCCCGCACCGGCAGCACACAAGCTTCCACTATATAAGTCTGGACGCTGCCAAGCTCTCGAGTCATTCTTTCGCATCTCTAGAAACCTCCCACAGCACTATACCAGTGCTCGGGATCTTCGGAGAAGTTTGTTATTTTCAAGTACGCCCCTGCGGCTACTTACTACGTACATCTACGACCAGTCAACCCGACGGCCAGCTAACACTGTCACATATATTTTAACTTCGATTTGTCTCTTCTAGACACCTTTTACTTAATTTAACTTTAACTAATTTGTATTCGTCTAGAACCAGCTTTTCCCTTTTTTACTTAGAACCGGGTCACCTACACCTGGAACCGCAGTTACCTTCAGCTCTCCACAACTTGGTAGGAGATAGCACCGGTCACGTGTTGATTGAACCTTCAATAAACACACATTGTTCTCTACCCTTCTGATTTTCATTTCCAAGGTATTTGTTTGTATTAACATTTGGAGACAGAATACGCTGTGCACTACCGACAGGAACCGGGAGATTTGTTTAAACCGAGTTAGCCTGACTGTGGAGTACTTTCCAGGTGTCCACACATCAGTAGACATACATATTAGACGGCTACCTGTTTCTTCCCAGTTACACATCAGCATTAAGTCAGTGCTCGTGGGGGAGAAACAGCGATGCCACCACCACTAGGAATACTTTCACACCGGGAGGCGCAACAGACTCGGGTTGCTTCTCACCATTCGCATTAAATCAGTGGGTGGTGACCATAGCCTGAAGTTCTACCGTGCATCCTAGTGCGAACGCACAACCAGTAGAGGCTTGGCGGCCCACATGGCTCCACGTCCCTGATCAGCCTGCAACTGTGGGGGATCAGCGGGGACCCTTATTGAGCTCATGCTGGCAAGTCACTATTGGGTTACACTATTAACCTTCCTGTCTAGTCTAAGTGCATCGCGTAGACTATAGAACTGTTTGCCCTATGCCTCACGAGAAGTGGTAGAAAATGTAAGGAACAATTCCTGGCTTACTCTGCTCTCAAACTGTGGATAGCATTATCCCATCCTACGCAGGAAATGCTGGCGGAACGGGACCGCGCCGCCGAACTCAGTTAACAAGCAGTCACGCCTGCTTCGGTTGTAATCCCGAACAGCATCTCCAGCAGTAACCAGGATGACGGTGTTCTTCAATCGCCAACACCCATCGCCTCACGCCAACTATCAAAACCAAACTACCCCACTTTTGGTCTAGCGGACAAAATCCTCGACTAACGTGCCAAGTCAGTCTAATCGGGCAAACATCACTACCTAGACTTTTAGTTGTGGTTAGTTATGGTTTTCAATTCATGGTACTAAAAATCAGAATTTCTAATTCTGAAAGTTTGAAGCATGTAAGGGATTCACTAGGTGTCGAGTCAGAGACTTGAGTTCTGTGGAAGTCCTAATGAGGTGGAGTTTGCACTATCAGGCACTTTACTTTAACTGGTCCCTTACACAGGGTTGGATAGATATACCATCTGCTCAGTACAAAATCAGGTGTTAAACTGTAAGCTACCTCCCCCCCCCCAGGGTGACTGGAGTAGGTGCCGGTGGTGTCTCATCTTGTTTGGGTATTACCCAGTGTCTCCTGATGGCTGGAGGCTGTTGTAAAAGGGATGGACCCCTTCATAGGGCTGCAGGCGGTATGGTTAACTTCTTGCTAGTCCTCTGGTGTATAAGCAGCTGGGTGCCTGGGTGGACAGCTAGATGCTACAGGCTGGAGTCTGTGTCACTCCCAAGGTCACTAGCGAGTCTAGTCGTAGGTTGAAGACAACTGGATGTGGTGTTCCGACGGTGTTGTGTGGAGTGACTCAAAGGTATTAGCTGGTTGAACTGTGAGGTGAGGCCTCAGCAGTTGACGGACAGCTGAAGCTTGCTCTCAGGGAGTGGGGGGTAAACCGCTGAAGGCTGATAGGATTTGGTTAATTAGTAACTGGTGAGACTCTGGGCAGTAGGTGTCCTCCGGTTGTATCACTTTATACCCTTTCAATGGGTAAATAGCATTAACAGAAGGTTCTAATGTCTACTTCTGCAAAGCAGGGGCAGACAACTGTTTCCCAAGCTAGAATGTACTCAGAGGTGAATAAGTCACTCTTTATCAGACCTGTCACTCCAACCAGCAGGTGGATGTGGTGGATGGAGTGGGTTAACTGGTGGCTTAACCACTTCATCATGTAGTCTTGCTAGTAGGGTGCTCTACCATACTGCGTAACAGGTATTCAAGTACCCTGTCCATAATATGTATTGAATGAGTTGTGTTTGGTGACATACGTGCTGTCCTTGTTTAGGGAACCGCCCACAGTCGTACACTAGAGTTGGAAATCGGTTCAAAGCTACAGTCACTTGCCTCTTTCTTTAGGGATGGTGCTTACCAGGATTGAAGGAGGTACAGTTTTACCCTAGAATGAGTACTCCGAGGTTAAAACACGTGTTTCATTTGATTCAGAAGAAACACAGTGGGGAAACTCTGGGAGCCTTCGGGCACACTCGGCTGTCGAATGCTTGACTCCCTTTTCCCCGGCAGCATAATGCAAAATGTAAATACACAGCCACTTTTGATGCGGGAAGCGGCAAGTGAGGTATTTACATTCAATACTCTTCAAGGTCGAAAATAATTTCCGCAAAAACTATCACTGGATTTCTGGAACAAAAGACAATAGACATCGTCAATTGTTGTATATGTTTCTTCCTATTTATTTTGGAAGCAATTGCAAGCAAATAAAGCAAATGCTAAAGTTTGGTGATATTATATATATATATATATATATATATATATATATATATATATATATATATATATATATATAGTGTGCCGTGACCCTATTCATAATATAGACCTCTGTTGTGTAACTATTACTTAATTAATTTTCATGGCGTATAAAAGTGTTATTTTGTGTTTTATTATGTACACTGAAAAATAAAAAAGAAAGTATGTCTACTTTTAAAACTAAACAGGAAGTGAACTGCGCATTTCGTGCATGGCGAGGCAGACTCGATAAGCTCACAAATCACGTTTTGAATAAACATCCAAATGAAAAACCTAGAACTAGTGATCAGTGTAGTATTTCAAGGTTTTTGAAAGACAAAATCTGCGATTTTGAAGAACTTGGTAATATCACTGAAAATTATTTGTCTTGCAATAGTAGCTGCAAACATTTAAACAAACTAAGAAAACTTGATGATAGGCCATCATTCAACATGAGGAAACACTTGGTCGGGAATTACCGGTCGTGTCTTGCGCCCAGGATAATGACGATGCTAAAGAGTCTGCCGAGATCAAAAGTTATCAACCATATCCCAGACATTATCTAGTCTTACCAATAAAGTTGACGAGTTATTGAAACCAAATCAATCTGTGACAAAGGCCAAAGTTGTTACCCCCTCTTTAACACATAATAAAGAGAATTTGAAACAAAAATTAAGTTAATTAGAATTTGCTAATCAGTTCCAGAAATGTCAAATGATGCCATGTTTAGGAGGAGGTACAGCTACAATTCAATGCTCTCCACGTGTAGAAAATTATAAAAATGTTCCCAAGGAGGTAGCCATTCTTAAAGTCGGCACTTTTGGTTTTTTTTTTTCTCTTCCAAGTGAAAAGCAGTACTCGGAGTATTGAGTTTCGAAATTTGAAGACCCACCATATTGATCATTTAGAATAAAATGCACATAAATGGTGCATAAAGTTTTCAGAAACAATGGAAAAGAGAGATGATGGTAAAAAAAGAACACGAAAAGGTGGGACTCAGGGTTGGCAGGACTGCTTACAGTGCAATCAAAGGCAAGGGTGGGAAGTATTTTGAACGTTTATTGAGTTTAAATGTTCTGAATGATGCTGATGGTGAACTTAATCACTCAACCAAATTTTTTTTAGTGAATATAGGAAAAACATATTTCTTACTATGAAAGCCAAAATATGTGATTTAAGTACAAAAAATCCAGTGACAAATCATCTACCTCTCGTGTCAGCAAAATCACGAAACTACACCGGACATACCAAATAACTTGCCTGATTACACTTGTCGGAGGAGGTTTAGACATGTATTGTGATTGACATTTCACCATGTGGTACCTCACACAAAGGTGATGTTCTTGTTGAAAAACTGCAATGTGCCTTAAAAATTGTAAAATGAAGAGTTAAAGGAACAACTTAATGGAATGGCATTTGATGGCCAATATTCTGATACTGATGTGGATAAAAATTGGTAAGCATTTGTAAAAATATCAATCATAACTTCTTACTTCCTATGTGGGACTTGGCTCATAGGTTGGAGTGTGTTTTAAATGATGTTCGTAAAGTTCAGTCATTATCATGGCTCAACAATCAAGCTGAAACTGCAGGCCATCTAATGAAGTGCTACAACTGGGGTACTGGCTATGAAAAATTGTTTTAGCAGATAAATTACAAGTGGGTGTTTTGAATCCAAAATCATTCCAAGAAACACATTTTGTTCAAAGTGAACTAAGATCCTACTAAACATTCCAAAAAGATTTCAAGCTGTTTTTTATTGACTTACAAAAGAAGTGCATTGAATGCATTCGGAAAGGCAACAATACTCTTGCTAAGGATTATACATTGGAACTCAATAATGTTTCCATGCCTTGTTTTATATATCAACTTCTAGGGACGATTGACATATAAGAGTTGGTCACAAAATTCAGTTGTATCTCTCAGAATGTAAACACTTACATTTGGACAATCTTTGATTATGACTGTATGAAAAGCACACTTAAATGACATAACAATGGAACTAAAACAAGTGAGATTAAACGAAAAAATTTCCCAACAGTTTTTGAGGCAATTGAGTCATTAAAAAACAATGTTTACCAAGTCTGTATATTGGTTGATGAAGACTGCCAAAGATCAAGCCGTTCCCAGACTCAGTATCAGGATGAAGAAAGTTTCAAACATTCTAGAAAAAGAATAGAAAATCTTTGAGTAACATTACTTGAAAAACTAGCAATTAGAGTCACTGAACCTCCAATAGTAGAAAATATGCGGAAATGTTTCAGCAGCAAATACGTAACAAGCCCTCCAGATACAACAACTGAGCATACAATTAAGGAATCTCTAGAAACACTTATTACATGGGTCAATGAAAACAGAGGATGCAAGTTGGACAGTGACGTTATATTTTCCCAATTGAATGTTATGAAAAGCAACCCTTTAAATACACCATTTTTGAAAAAAGTACTTGATTCTTCATAAGAAACTCAAAAACCAAAATTAATAATCCATGACAACACAGTAATAAAAAAAGCATTTACTAACCCTGACCCACACACCTGATATAATTTATCTGCTTGAAAACTGTTTAAAAATCTGTAGTGAAGCAGTTAGTGAATCAGTTGGATCAGTAATTGGCGACGACCACCACCACAATCAGAACATTCAGTTCGACACCCTTTTTCAATGAAGTCTTTATTTCTTGGAATGGACCTCCTGTTCACAAGGCTTTGCAGCTTTCAACAGAATCCTTGGACAGGCATTTCCACGGTGGACAGTATTATTTTACACAATTTTCTTCAGCATCTCGTCTCAAGGTGCACAAGACTTCAAAGGTGACTGAAAACCTTCACAAAGAGAGGGGAAGGTTGCAGGTTCTCAGTATCTAGAATACACCTGGATGTTGGTGGTTCCTCGTGAGGAGGATGGTAGTCAGATAGATTCAACACTGGAAGGTGCTGGGGCGAGCTGCCCAGAAACAACTGGCGTTTGCTGGGTTATCTTATAAACTTGTGGCCGGCGTGTGCCTCGGGTCTTGTTGGCCTTCAGTTGCTACTTCCCACTCTTCGTCAGCAGCGCGGCCCTGCTGCATTATCTCGAGGATGGCAACAGGCTGGTGTAGTTGCCTAGTGTGGAGGTGGTATCTGCAGCTCACTTAGGGGTAACTCAGGTATGTTACTTCGTTCAGATCTCATATGCAGCAGGCAAGTATATGATGTCCAGTTAGGGGCAAATTAAGTGCCTCCTTTTGATTGGCTTCATAATAGAGTATAATTCAACTGAATGTGCACCACCACTTACCTGGGTATCCACGTCTCTAGTGAAATACTGGTTGGCTTTGGAGGCTGGTGGTATCTGGCTTCGATGCTCCATTCACGCTACACGGCATTGCACGTGATTAAGAGTTTTAAAAAAATACCAAATACACATCATGCATCAACTTTCATTGCTTTTTAAAATTTTGCAATGTCAAAATACATTTTACTTAATTTTCAAAATCAAAGAACCATTGATTGTTTACAAATACAAAGAGTTCATCAAGTCTACTTTGATACATGATGCATAAGGGCTAAATTATTTTTTGACTTCCCATCACCTCAAACAAAGTCACAAGGTATTAAAGAGAGGCCGGTTTACTGAGAGACGTAAACCACAAGCACCCATGCTCCATTTGTTACGACCATGAATGTGCTAGACATGGTACCATATGCCTGTAAAACCAGCAAGACTTCAAGGACATGTGAGAAACAAAGCAAGAAACAATTAGCCTGAGAGCTCAGGTTTTCTTTACCTCAGAAATGAATACAGTGAAACCTTGTTAATAAAATATCGCTTAATGCAAAATTTGCATTAGTACAAACCATTTTAATTCCCCCAAAGTTTGAGATAGGAAATTCAATGTTAAAACGTACGGTTAATACAAAATATTCGTTACTATGTAGTACAAAGTAACCTCGTGTTCATACACAGAATGTACCATTGTTATTTTATCGGCATAACCAAATTACAATTACACACACCAGCGAAAACCCTATCAAATTGGTTAAAACGTGATTTTTTTTCTTCCAGCAACAAAAGAGTTCTAAATAATGTTGACAGAAGCCGTATTGACGAACATCGCGGCGAGAATACAGTGTTTCAATATATATCGAACTTCAAATTGAGTTCTAGATTCTGCAAACAAGTATCGATACTGTGCGTGACTAGTTTGTTTACACACTTAGGCATACGCACAGTGTTCTGCCCAAATAAAATGAATAGGAAGTGAACTTTCTGTCATTTAACCTGCAAACACGTATTTATGTGCCGTGGTCTTCAAACACGTATTTATGTGCCGTGGTCTTAAGTAATTTATACTAAAAATACGGTACAACTTTTCGGTGCTCGTGTAAAAATTTGCGTTTGTTCTCGCAGGAATGTGAAAACAGTCCTACATCCAAAAAGCTAGGTTAATAATTTCTGTAATTTCATTATTAGTTATGTTCCGTAGTTATTGAATTTTTACAAACCAATTCACGAGCGAGTGTTGATGTGCATAACCTCAAAATAGTGGTTAGGCCTAACCATGCATAGACAAACATAAATAAAAGTGCAAACCAATCCTTTTACTGGTCAACAAAAATGACTCACAGGTAGGGTCTGATATTATTCTGTTTTTTGTGTTGCACTGTAAAATAATTTCAGTGCTAGTTTTCCAAATTTTTTTTCCGTCCGCAATAATCTTATTTCAGTGCAAATAGACTACTTGTGGACAGTGAACGAGCTTTTTCTTCTTTTGGTCACATTTTGACAGATTTGGGCACAAATTTAAAAGTAGAGAACATTGAAATAATGCTGTCATCATATTACTCAAAGGCAGGGCTGTAAATAAAAGATATATCTGTCATACCTGTGAATATAAGTTGATAACACTTATGTGAAAATGTATTTATGAGGGTACTCGTGAAAGTAATTTAGAAATTACAATGTTTTCCAGTTTTTGTACATTTTTACACCACTTTTTGGCACTGCCTTGTGAATGTTATGACAATATTTAACGCCACTTTAATTGAATTTATTTACCGATTTTGAGATGTTTTATTTAACACTTTCAGGTTACCCTTTAAAAGTTATAAATTTTTAATGTTTTAAAAATATTTTCAACGATTTGAACTATATTTATTACATGTGATCAGAAAGTACTTCAAGCTGCTTTAATCATTTTGTGTGGAAACTAAAATTAATTACTTATGATTTATTTATTGTCCTGACTTAGTTCTCCGCAAAATTCAATGGTAGCATTTGTAGATTCTTTCTAGGGAGTACGCCTACCTACACCTGTTAATACAAACCCTGTTAATACAAATAGCAAAATTTTACGTCCCTTCAGTTTTGTATTAAAGAGGTTTCACTGTATAACAAATCGAGTAACATCATAATGTTGCCCCTAAGCGAGAGCCAGATAATGGGCCACCAAAAATGCAAACTACCCCCAGCTTTTCACAATCACCAGATACGTAGGCTTTCAAGCCGCATTAGGGAGGAAGAGAGGGGATGACCAAAGCCTTCCCAGCAAAAGCACCCTCAGATAGGGGAGTATAAGGCCTCCCACACAAGGAAACAACAGAGGTTCCCGGGCAGCTCACCCCAGCACCTCTCTGTGCTGGGGCGCTCTGCCAGCTCCTCCTCCCTGAGGAGTCACTGTAGGACGACCAGCCACAGTAGAACGACCAGCACCGGTCAATTGACCACCATCAACTAGCCATGGTATCCCAACAGTACTTCTTACTAACTCCTCCTCCCTGAGGAGTCATCCTCCAAAGAGGTCATCTTAGGCAGCTCGCCTCAGCATTCTACCATCTCCTTCTACTCCTCCTCTTGGGGAGCCTTCACTTAAGTGACCAGATGCCTTCCAGCGACCATCTCCTTCCATCAACTAGCAACCATTGCCTTTCAGTGACCAGCCTCTGAACACTGCATTTCCACAAACCAAGGCCAATGAGGCAACAAGCACACTTGACCGACGTCAACACCACACATACCTCATCACAGCTAAGTGGTTTCCCAAGTTCCATCAGGACACCGTGTGCCCCAAGCTAAGGCTTATATTTCTGTTACGTAAACACTTCACCTGTCTTTGTCATATACCTTCCATACGGGTAGGTAGTCGGTTGCCGAACAACTGTCGAACTTAGGAGATAATATGGACCATGTTTATTCTCATGGGAATAAATATGTATTGTCCTAACTGCTGAGTATAATTTCTTGGGGTGAACTCTGCTAACCCTCTCTGACACATCTCGTGTCACCCCTCAAGGGAGAGGCAGGAAACCTCGGTATTGATATTTCCTGAACATAGAGTAAGAACACAGAACATCCCATAACCAAGGACAGCTTGCGCATCAAAAACACACACACATCTTCGTAGGCCACCCATACTACAGACGAGGTACAGCAAGGTACCTGGTGCTTAGTACAGTGGAGCCCTTTACTAGATACACTACACAATGAAGAGGTTAGGACAGGCAAGTCAGTTAATCCACATCATCCACCACATATAAACCCGCCGGAAGGAGTGACAGGCCTGACGAAGCAATGAACTAACCACCCCTGAGCACTCTTAGCTAGGGAACTGTCTCCTACCCCATCTTTTGGGGAAACGAACCCTAGTACATAATCGCACATGTGGTGAACATAAGGTCGCAGCTGTTATCTTGGCTGGCCAACTACTGGGTAACCATACTGCACCTAAACTGACTTCCACATCACTCAAAGAGTAAGTGCAGGCAGCCCTGGAATCAGTGTGGCCTCACCTCTCTGTTTACCCTGCGGGGCTATTTGGCCTTTGACAAGACCCCCAGACAAGTACACCCAGTGATTACACGGTTCCGCCTGGGACTGCAGGTGACACTGAGGATTACCCGTGGGATACTCCAATCCCAACCATGTCACCTCGAGCTGCCAGAAACAGTTTGCTGCCATCATTCCAGCCAAAGGCCAGCAGATGCCAGAAGACTACCTCTGGAGCACTCTACTGACCACAGTTCCGGCTTGACCGACAACCCTGAACCGGAGGGCAACGTCAACCAACCAACCACCAGTGAGACAGAGTAAAGGTAAGAGCTCTACCACCATCATTCCAATTTTCAAGAGGCCTCACCTAGCCCAACTGACTTTGTCCCTTTCACATGAACCACAAGGCCAACCTTTCCTAAGGGTCCTGTCCGAGGGAAGAGCTACTTCAAACACC
The DNA here is from genome assembly GCA_029891345.1 of Dryococelus australis. Classification (NCBI taxonomy): domain Eukaryota; kingdom Metazoa; phylum Arthropoda; class Insecta; order Phasmatodea; family Phasmatidae; genus Dryococelus; species Dryococelus australis. The sequence continues at coordinate 102,759,962 of CM056995.1, read as the reverse complement.
TTTAAACTAAGAGCTTCACTCATTTAAGGGTGTTCCTGACCTGACACCAACTGGAACCTTGCTTCCTTATGACCATGTTATGATCCAACATAGCAGTCATGCTTTAACTTCATTTGAACCTAGGAATTTATTATTTATTACATGACTAGGGTATTCGCTAGGCCAAAATATTTTAATTCAAAACAATATTCCTTCCAAATCTTGACAGTCCCCAGAATAACAATAGATCGAGAGTCGACTGTAGTACTCTCTCATTTCCCATGCTTTTGTCCAGAATACCATAGTAAACACCTATGTCCCGCAGAGTGTAGCAGGAGACTGGGTTTGCCAACACCAGTTGCCACTTAGTGTAAGAGTGCGAGTTCTTCCAGACGGAGGAATTCGTATGTCAGAACACACACCATTCAGTACACGTGCTGTATCGAACAGTAGAGCCACAACCACTAGTCATACCACCGCTTGAGAAGGTAATTCGCTAGACAAACTTGACCCGTACACCGCACTGTGTGTGTTGCCGGAGGGAGTGCTTGGTTGGCTCTTGGTTGAACCTCTCCGCTCACAGGACTCACTCATTGAAGCTATTGGAGTGCCTTCGAAGGAACCCGCTCTTCAACCACCGCACCGCTTGTGTTGTTGGTTGAGAAATAAGGTTGTACTCAGCATCGGTCTGGTGCGCATAGATGGCAGAACACATTTAGATACAGAACGCACCTCGCATGCTCCTATCTCTTGGACTACGTTTCTTGAACCTAATCCCCTTCACCAAGAGGTGGAAAGGTTCTTAGGGAACAACAGGCAACTACTGCCTACCAGTTTACCTGGGGTAGTACCCAACCCAATAAGGCACTCTGCCAATCACGGGAACGAGCTCAACTTGCCCGCCAGACGGTGGGGACTACCTAGCCGACTCCCTCCCAGTCTTTGTTTCAGCCACCCCGGAAGATTCCAGGAGCCGTCCATCCCATTGTCGCAGCCTTTAACAGAGTAGAGAAGGTGCCAATAAGAGCACCCTGCCCTTGGTTCAAAACATGACGTTACCCCAGCCTGCAGAGGGCCTTCAATAGCAGTAGTTGGAGTTCCAGTCACAGCAACCTTTGGAGGCAGTCCGGATCAACCAGCAGCCACACCTCCAACAGCAAGCCAGTAGCACAAATCAGTCACCCTAGCACAGGACTGAGTACACCGCTGACATCTAAACCTGCCAGCAGGCCCATAGCCAAACCAGCGAATGACTTTGTGCCAAGTAGGCAGCCAACACGACCCACTCTGTATTTAGGTCGAGTCCATGCCTGGCAGTAATTTAAACTCAGGTCACCCCAGTAAGTGCACTCCAACGAGCACTAACAAAGTAGCTACTTTGAGACGTAGCACTTTATCACTCTGAACCAGAACCCGTCACGCGTAAAGACATTGGGACCGTAGGAATCTGGTAAAAAAGATATAGGACTTCTGACTAAAAGGGCATAATGTAATCAAAATTAGTATAATTAAAATAAGGAACTGGGTTTAGTGTTACGACGAAAGCGCATCACGTCATAAGTAGCATAGGGTATTCCAGTGTAACTTTTGGTAAGAAATTAATCTGTTCTACATAGTAATGTATTTCCCTTGTAGCCAGCACATAGTGAAGGTGACCAACTAAACAGACCACGTGTATACTGTAAAGAGAAACTCAGAAAGGACTGGGGAGGGAGAAACTGGCAGTGTACACAATTTACAAGTATAAATGCAGCAGATAGAGACAATCTACATCCAAGGGACACTTACCAAACAAGGACAAGAGAAAACTTTTGTAGATATATTTTTAAAGGGTTAGTGCTTATGTATGCTTCATTTTTATTTTGTAGGTGGTCCACACATCAATATGTAGATGTAAGATTTAATCATGGTTTTAGTGTAACATGCATAACTAATGGGATGTTGTGACACATGACGTGTAAAGGGTTAAATTCATGTCAAGTTTGCATCATCCAGTGTGACATCACGAGGTACTACAGAGAGAGAAGTCGGCTTACAGAGGTGTTAACCACACGCAACCATGCTGTATTTGTAGTAACCATGGATGTGATAGACAGGGTACTGCAAGCCTATAGACCTGAAAAGATTTCTGGTTCATTTAAGGAACTACGGAAGAAAGATTAGACTGAGCACCCACGTGTTTTAATGATTCGAGAAAAAGAGAATACAAACGCTGCAACATAATAATGTTGCCCCTAAGCGAGTGCCAGATACTGGCTTGCCACACATGCAAACTACCCCCAACCCCAGTCCAGTGATTGCGAAAGGCATTTGGCATATTAGAAGGTTGTAGATACCCTTCTGTGGTATCATTTCATTCAGAAGACTTCTCCATTAGTATAAATTAATATTTAAATGAAATATCATCAGATTTTTCTGCAGGAGACCACTAAATACTGAATGTGTGCACTGGAAAAAGTATGCAGTGTTGAATGTTACTATTTTTGTAAATGATTAGCAATGAAAACTGTTGTAGATAACTTTCTGTGATATCAATATACATATCACATTTGTATACAGGAGATGCCTGTTTATTAATATAAATTAACATTTCAATAAAACTAACATTCCATGCAAAAATCAAGATTTTTACACTAGATACAATTGAATATAGACTTACAAATCTTGATAAATCCTTGCACCACTCATTTTTATAGTGGGAGATGAGCAGATGCTAAGTATAGGATTTTTTTTTTCAGAGGACATCTGTCTATTAAAATTAATTTATATTTAATTTCAAAAAGTGTATTTTCATGCCAGACAACTGGACAGACTCCTCACAAAAAATTGCAAATTTTGACAAGAGGGGTGAATTGAAATTGGTTCAAATTCCCAAAATATTTGTAATAACCTTCTTTACATAATGACCATATCACCAAAATATTTATAGTAACCTTCGTTACATAATGATCTAATTTTTGGAAATAGTGAGTGGTCATTTTAGAAAGATGATGCTGTACATATTTATAGCATAGGTTACAACAATGACCATTTCTTATTTTAGTTAATCAGCATATACAGGGGACATCTAAGCAGTTGTTGAAAACACTCAGCAGAAATCTTGCATGGCAATGTTTATTTTGAGATGCAGATGGATATACAAGCAACAGGATGAAATAAATTTTGCAAGGCTTGTCAAAAGGACACTTTACTGTGAACAGCCTATAAACATATACTATTGATCCTAGTAAGTCATGGTAACATGCATATCACTATACACACCTGTAAATCTGCATGGCGATGGCAGAGGAGGTATCTCCTGCGAATATGCTGTCCCTAGTCGTGCTAGATGCTGTTCTGCATGCTTGACCAGCTCCGAGTGATTCACACCTCCTGCACCAGCCAATACAATGCGTGGAGACTTATAGTGTGTTGAAATGTAGTCCAACAGATCCTGCTTGCTGATGGACCTACAAAAATAGTCTGCATTTTAGAAAGATCATGAAAAAGCATATCCACATGTGAGTGTATGCATGAAATAAAAATAAGGGATATGTGGCTAAATTATCTAGCTTCAGCTACCATGCTAGTGTGCCTCCTATCACCATTTCCTTAGTTCTGTGAATAATAATAATGAATTAATATATACAACCTGTTACTCGTGGCACATAATATCGTGAAATAAAATACAAATTTAAGTTCCTTGTAAAAACCTAGCAAACTAATGAAAACCAACACTACCTACCTAAAGTACATTTGTACTGCCTACAGCACATTTTATAACTACTGATTGTAATTCATTATTTTAGGGCCTTATTCATAGTCATGTTCAGTGCGGACTAAGGAAAGATTATCCTCCGACCGAAACTTTTCGCATTCAGGGAGCATTTTTATTGCTAGTCCCAGGATCATCTTGCTTTAGCACAGCCTAACTTTTAGTCCGGACTGAGGGTAGGATTAACAAAGTATTAAGGTCAAAAATAAACATGGCAAACATAAAATATGACAGTTACGTTAATATTACATTACAGTGAAAGCTAGATAAAGTTCATAAAACATAAAAATCACGTTTAAGGCAGATTCTGTCAATATGTATGCAAAAATATGCCAACCCAACGAATGAAATGTTCCGTGAAAAATAATTCAAAGGAAATATCCCTTATAAGCCTAATAATACATTAGTTTTTAGCTACAGCAATGCCTTTCTACTTTTATGTCAATCAAGTACCTTCTCTGAAAACTGATTCTTAGGAGACGTGATATTAATACACTCAAAGAGAATTTTAATAAAAATCTAAAGTTAGCTACATACATATGAAAGTATACATTTGTAACTAAAATGTATTGGTAGCTCAATGGTAAGATCATGGGCTGATGTGCAAAAGAATGCAAGTTCGGATCTCTTCTGGGGGATAGAATTTTAACCAATTTATAATGAATTTTTGTAATGTATTTAAAATTACAATACACAGTTAACATAATTATAAAGACAGCATTGACATAAAATGAAACCTGCCCGTATGACCAGTGCATAGCGGTGTGCTATATAAATTTATCCAACCAATATGGAATAATAAGATATTAGAATATTAATTTTATCGTCCTCCATTCTGCAGTAATGCCATATCTGAGTCATAAAACAAGGGTAAAACGAATAAAGTAACGTTACTGTAATGAATAATGTGATTTGTTCATACGAGCAGGCAAAAATAACACAGCACATTACCGAGAGCAACACTTATGAATGAAAATAATCAAACCACATACAGGGCCAAGATATTTTATGTACACTGCTCCTATTCTAAAGTTGCTGTGTAAATTATATTTACATTTAGAAAACGTTTACTTTTATTTTCAATTCAACACACAGTATGATTATATATTTTTTCTTGTTATGTACTAAGATTATTGTAAATTACTATTAAATTTGAAAAGGAAAAGCATTTTTAAAATAAATAAGTTATATTGTATTTCGCGCTATCTAGAGACAAAAGTCTGCAACGCGCATGTGCAGTAAACATGACAACAGTGTAGGTCCATGATCCTTCATGATCCTTTTTATTTGCTCTTGGAAATCTGTGTAAAGTAATGTAAACGAATAGAGAAGACATAAGCTGTGATAGCAGGTAGCGAGAAAAGAGCCACTACATAATAAATAATTGTTCTTTTCTTTCCCAGGGCCATATTTTGCTTATTATGTAAGAGTAATCATTGTTCTAAATGATGTGTAAATATTTTCAGCAAGCAGCCATAGACTTTATATGAGTAAAACTGCAAGAAGAACAAAGAGAAAGAAAGAATTCTGTGTTGTACCATTTTTCTAAGGGTATATGTGCTATTCGCCTAACTTCAATTTTCCCGTAACTGGTGAATATATCCACGTGTGTATAACCCCCGCCACTTCACTCTACAAAAAAACCCTATAGCCAGAAGATAGTCAAAGTGCCCAGCTCTCTGAAAACCCTTAGATTGGCAAACAGTACAGACGTAAAAATAGCCTGCTGGGCGACACTAACCTCTGTGTAGACAGCCACAGCAGTGCTGCAGGTTATAGATAGTTGATTCACTGTATCTTCAGCCTTTTCTGAAAGTTCTACTTCCAGGATATTTCTCCGCCTTGTGCAAACTACGCTTAACTAAGTCTGGAAGATTACACCAGAGGGACAATGCACCGGATTTGTGTGCACTCTGTTGAAACAGTAGTTTGTATAAGAACTATTTCTTACTATGCGCTACCGACTCACATGTTTTATCACTGTTTTTATTCAAATTATTTGTAAATGAAGCATTAAAATTTACAGATAAAAAACAAACAACATTTCAATTTAACAGAAAAAAAAAAAGTAACTTTTATGAAGACAAGTATAAAACGCATGTGATACATAGCATATGTTGGAAATAACCAAGCACATCATACATGGGCAGATTTTTCAAAGGTTTGATTCAAAAAGGCAGAAGAAACCGTGAATGGACTATAGAAGATTGAAGTGCTTAAAATTGGTGATAAATTGTTGCACGATAGTCTATAAACGATGTTTCCTCCCAGTCCCTTCTTCTCGCATGCAGTTCACGAGTGTATAGTGAGTCACCAAGTAAGAATTAGTTTGCGAATGCATGCTGTAATGAAAGAGGCTCGCGAGTCAAACCGCTGGTGTCCCAGTGTAAAAATTAAAACACACGACAATAAAACATGCACTATAATTTGAGTTGCTACAAAAGGAAAATGACAGAGCATTTCCTGACACCAGTTGGATGCTCAGCTATCCATCCCTCTTATTCCTTGGAGCAAGAGAGAGCTAAATAGGAATTGCTATAAGTATCCAAATGAGTCAGTGAGTGTTTCCTTTTTTATGCTTGTTTTGCGGCAGGCAAGCAAAAACATGTTTAGATGCCACCAGTGTTATGAACGACCTTCACATCGTCCCAGCTGTTAGGAAGGAAGGTTTAGTTCAATATGAGGAGAGCAGCACGTGGTGTCGCAGCGCTCAGAGTAGTGCCTTTTACAGAAGTGGAAGGAGAGAAAATTGCTATTGAGGGGACAGCCCAGCATTCCCACAAAGGAATTTTCTTCCAGTTCTTTTATCCCTCAGAGTGGTGGCCGAGAGGAAGCATGATCATGACCTGAGAGAAAACGCTTTCGTTTCAGGTTGCTGGACAGCAGAAATTTGAGTAGAACACTATTCCTCTACGCAGCCATGGGATTTTCAGATACAAGGAACATGTTCTGTTTCTGTGCACGGACGTCTGTTTGATTGCCTGTTACAGCGACTAGTAGAGGATACGCTCTTCCTCTCCAAGGGTGGGGGCCCTTCTGCCTTTTTCCTGAACTTGCAGCAATGCCAGTCGAGTTCAGTACTGGAGGTAAAAGGCTCAAGACAGTGCCTACAATAGCCGGCCATTTCCACCAGAGCAGACCCAATCATTTGCGTCCCTCTGAAGTTTGGACTACTGAACAAAATGTGAAGTTCTCCTAGCCAGAACGTATTCCAGCTCTCCTCAGAGATGAGCTGTAATCTCATCTTGTTCAGACGGAGGCCATAGATGAAGTGATATATTGTCCACGAGAGAATGTGCCTTTCTACAACCTCAAGGATGAGCTTTAGTCACAGCGGAGAGGAAGCGAATTAACGCATGTCTTTTCAACAATGGAGATTTATCGACTTCCACTCCATCCCTAGGTCAGCTTATTGAGGAGTTGGAAGTTAATTTTGTCCTGTTAAAATGAGAGATTGTATGTCTGCCTTGCAGATTGACTTATTCACCGGCCCTCTGTAACAATGCTTTAAGGCAACGCACATTCTTTTACTCCCTGCTAGATAGCTCTAGTAGTAATTATTGCTCGTCTTTTGTTTCGTATCCCCTTCCTGCCAGCCGGTGACATCACAGAGGCAAGCCATATATTTGCACCCTCCACTCCGTCACCACTCCTCGCTCTAGTTGCACCAGCCAATTAGCACCGGGCAGCAGCCCGAAATTAGTATAAGAGGAAAGAGAGCCCACGTCTCTTAACCAGTTTTGATTCCCAGCGCCCGCCGCTCGGGAAGTGACCAGATTGCCACACCAGTCTTCAGTTCTCTAGCAATTGTTGCTCAGACGCTGACCAGCATGTGTCCCTTAAGCCTTCGCATAAGGGGCAAACCAAGATCTGCCTATCGGTAGACCTTTGGCTGTGCCAAAGCACTAGCAACTTTAACCTTGTAAGAGATAAGACCAGGAACGGGTACTCAGTACTTCTCCCAGCTTGCTAAAGCCGCAGAGGGACTAGCAGTGCTCAGGACTGATTGATCTCTTGCAGGTTACTCATCCAGAGCCCAGTAATTTGCACCACCCTTAGTTCAGACCCCAGCTTGTAAAAGCCAGATGCTGGGAACAATGAGTGTAACCACTGTGTTCTGGAGTACATGCTTAAGGCCACATAAAATACAAGCTTCTCCTCTTACTTGTACTTGCTCACAGAATCAATCAAGTCAGGTGTTCAATTCTTCTCCCAGCTTGCCAAGACCGGAGTAAAATTCACAGCACTCCCAGTTGACCAACCTCTAGCAGGTATCTCTCTCCCAGGACACCAGTTATCTTAGCTACCCTCCGTTCAGTCCTAGCTCGCAAAGGCCGGACGTGGGAACACCAGGTAATACACTGTGTCCTGAAAGTCTCCCCTTAAGGCAGCCTATTATTAGTTGATTTAGACAGTTTACAACTGAGTTTAAATGCCTTACACTACGGTAGTTTAAGTAAGCAATGTAGAAAGGCCCTGTGTGCTGCTGTCAGTGAGTTACTTTAACGCCAGTCAAAACCACCACAGATAACAGTGACACTCCTCAAATTGGTCAAGTCACGGTACCTCTATTTTACCCACCAACACGAATCTCCCCCAAAGAACATTCCGCTATCAAGGCCATACGACAAGCAGGAGGGGTTATTCTAGGACTTGATTGGCCTTGACATAGATTAGACTTACCAGAGCCCGAAAACACAGTTATTACCATACAAACAAACCCCATCTCTCACTGCCTCATCAAGGATGCAGTTGCATCTCCGCCCACTTGTAAAGTGAGCACGGCAGCTGCGAAGATCATCCACCTTCGTCTTCAAAACCAGGTACTGAAACATTGATGGGTTATTTCTGTAACTCCTGAATTTGTACCCCCATGTCAGCCTACTAGGCTAACTCTCTATAAAGGCCGGACTCCTCAGTAACTTAAGGTCCCTGCCTAGTTCCACTCATGCCTCCTGTGAAACAAGCTTCATTGTATTTGGTGTCCCTAAAGGTAAACAGAACCAAAATCTCCTACCAGGAGATCTACCAAAAGTTTACCATGGGGTTTAACTCCCCTTCATCTTTGGTAGCCACTAAAACAAAGAAACTCAAAGCATAAACATTCTCCAAAGTGAGGAACCCCATCCAAATCTGGCATTTTCTTGTATTTTGCATCCCAGTATACGTTCCACCTGGAACATCCTATATTGTGTATGAAAGCGAGATGGGCAAGCCAGCATCATAATCCATATGGTTAACCATTGAATTTATAAACTCATACATCTCATACATTGAAGTGTTCTTAAAAAAAAAAAAAAAAAAAAAAAACCACATTTATGCATACTAAGAATACAATGATATGCATACAACAAACACAGTTTCATGGTAAAGTGTAACATTCATGAAAATATTTAAACTAGAATAAAATAATTTATCAGATCTGCAGCAGAATTACAGACCAAAGAATAACTTAAATTATGATTCTAAACAAAACTTACAATTTCACTGGAGATATTGAAGTAAACAAAGGTTAATAGTTACTGTTTACATACAGTAGTAAAAATCTAACTTTTAAGTTTGTCAAAATCTTTTACATTACAGCAAAAACTAATGTAAATAGTAAACAATTCTTAGAACTTACTAGATATATGATTTGGCATCTTAAAATATTAAATTGATATTCACATTGCCTATTAATTTACATTAATTGCTCACAATAATCTTTTCTACTGCAATACAAAGGTTTCATAAATATAAAGTTGTGTTCTTTCCCCTTGGAATGACATGGTAAATTTGATGTTGATTTGAACAATTAAAAAACATATTTGTATTACTTACAATGGAATTGTAAGTCCACTGGTACAAAGCAGTTATGATGGAGTTAAGAATATCTTATTTTCCAAAATGCTAAATCACAAAGTCAACATTTTAGTATTTTTATATTTTTTGTATTACCACAAACACCTGTTACTAAAAACCTCATTAATACAAACTGCAATAATTAAGGTGCTTTGAAGTTTGTACTACAGAGATTTCACTGTAACTTAAGCTAAACATTTTAAATGTACAATTTGGCAAGTATCCAACCTTGAATTAACCTTCAAGCATTTGCTGTATGTATAGAAACAATAATTACTTGATGTTCTGGGTTGGCCCAAGAATTGTGCGGCCAAGAGGGGTGGCCTGGTATGCAGTTGCATGTAGGTGGTCAAACACCACTTCTTGCAAGTTGGTCTCCACCTCCTGCATTTCTCGCAGAATTACACTTCGCTCTCGCTCTATCTCCGCCTCACCTGCATACAAACATACATACAAACATGCATTACACATGAGAGTATTACTTGATTTCTGTGCCTACTCATTTGAAGACGAACATTTAAAGTTTTATTCCATAGTTATTAGAGCTGCACCATTACTGATCATGCTAACTAGTAGTCGGTTTTATGAACTTTTGCCTTTTCAAGCAGCAGCACATGAACGACTATTAGATCCCAGCGAGGTTGTTCTCACTAGTATGCTATTGAATAACTCTAAGAAACATGATAATAACTAGAATAATATGGAAAACCAAAACAAACTGTAATTTTCACTGTAGCATTTATGGAAATAGGGCATGTTTCTTCTTTGCTATTGTTTGCAATCGAAGATATAGACATGTAAAAGGATTGTTATCAAGTTGTGCACTACAAAAAAAAGTGTTTGTAATTCTTTAATTCGCAGACCTCCAGGGAAATTGCAGCATTTTATTTCTGCAAACACATTCAAAAGTTTACAATTTCGGTACATTGATGAGAGAATGAGAGAGCCATATGGTCAAATTAAAAAAAAAAAAAATTCATTAATACGATGCAAGACGAAGCTGGGTAAAATAGCAGCCCAACTGTATACTTCTAGGAACACGTCTTGGTCCAATGTGGTCCACCGTATAATTCCAGTCCCGCCGTTCATCACCGGAGATGCAACAATAGGGCCAGGACTAGTGAAGAACGCCCACCGAAGATTGGCCACTGCAATACAGTTTGCATTACCTTGGCAGAACTCGGGTTGCCACTAAGTTGTATGTGTCTTTGCCGTTTGGCGTAGTTCACGTAAAAGGCTTTACCTTATGTGTATTAAGGCAAATTGATAGTATCTCGTTAATAAAATATTTAAAATTCAAACAAACAATAATTAATATAATTATTCCAATGCTTAAAGGTTTACCAGGGGTGCTAAGAAATACCAAAGTGAAGACACTACTATAGACTGGAATAATGACACTACTACACACTGGAATAATATGTTTTACTAGTGACGCATTTAAAAATTGATAAAACGTACAAACAGTGGAGTCACGCGCTCATCACTATAAAAATAATGTAAATAAATTATTTTTAAAAAGCAGAAGTCAAATACGTTAAAAGCCAGGCAGAGGCAACCTGGATCAAACAAAGTAATGACGTATAATTGATTGGCTTGAGACAAAAATACGTGAATCAAATTAGCCAAATAATTAATCACCTAATTTAATTAGTTGGGATTTGACAGGAAGACCTAAGGATAACCATCGGACAATCGGGAGAACTTCAATTAAGCCGTGAAAGTGTGGCTGAACTAGGGCCTTAAGGGTCATCCAGAGGGGAGATTGTCGCTGTGACCTTCAATACCTGGTGGTCGATAGGAAGGAAGAACTGGAGGAATGGGGTGGGATGACTTGCCTAGCTCTCTGGTAGTCGTGGGCGACTCCAGTAGCTGCTGGCGGAGGCCAAAGAGGTGGAAGGCCTCTGGATGGTGGCGACTCTCCGATGGTTGCTGGAGGCGGCCAAAGAGGTTGAGGGCCTTCTGCTAAATGCTGGTTCTCCAGAACTGGACGGCATCATCGTTGACCACTGATATTGCTACGGTCACCAACGCAGGTGAGGGACACAGCCCAGTGGTAGCACCAACAGCTTTCACAGCCAGGAAGGTGCAGCAGATGTCACTCCTGAGGCATAGTCTGGGATACCTTTTACACTAATTTTTCCAACTCCTTGGCTCTCGGAGGGGTGCAGGGTTAGCCTTGCCTTTTGGGGGTGGAGCTTATGTTGTCACACATGGTTCCCTGGATTCTTATCAGGTGCGGCGCTTGGTGCGAGGCATTCACACATCTTGCCATTTATGCTCTCGTGGAGGCAGTAACTTTCTGTCAGGCAGCTCGCTACCCTACAGCGATGAGAAGTTTGAATTGTGCACTGTTCTTCTAGCAGGAGCAGCAAAGTGAAATTGGTTGCTCCTTCAAGGACGGACATTGATGTGATGGCTTCTTGCAGAGATTAGGCAAAGGGTAAAAGCAGAGCTCACATGGTTAGAGGTTGTGTTAAGGCTCTGTCAACTTGGTAGTACAACACGATCTGCCTCCATAACAGTGTTTTCTTGGAGGTAACTTGCCCATAGATTGTTGTAACTTTTAGATGGGGCAAAGTTGTTCATTTAAGATGCGGTTCCTCTAAGTGCAGAATGCATCATGTGTCAGTACATATAGAATTTTAAAACAGTCAATCTTTGCACTTCAAAATAAATTCAGCATTATTTACTCTTACTGCTTGCGTGCAATAAAATGTAAATAAAACTAATAATTTGGGACACGTTCATATGTGTCTGCAGATGAAAGTTGAAGTTCACGTATGATCTTGGGACATTGGGACGTAAACTGTGATGTCACAAAGTCATGAGCACCAATCAACAGTTAAGAATCCATGGATCAGCTATTGAGTACAAGGCTTAATAATACCAACATGGCATCACTATCACGTCAAGCTGTGATGAAATGTGAATAAACGGCAGTAGTATCACAAGGCGGTTGCAAGAGTTTACAACGATAAATTTGCATTCACAAAGAATTTTATCTACTTCAACATGCAGTAAAAAAATTCTGTTACAGTTTAAGGATGCAAATACGTGGAAACAGTTTTAGGTGCATTAGCAAGTAGCACTAGTCGCATGTACCAAAGCTCATAATGACTGTCTCATATTATCATACTCCACACAAAAATTGTATACATATGTACATATACATATTTACATACATATAGATACACATGTACATCTACACATATACATAGTTCATTCTCGATTGGAAGCAACTTATAAAAATCGCCGTTTGAAAAAACACACTTTGCATAACATGTCAACCTGTTTTTACAATAACCTGTATTCCACAAATATATAACACTGTGGTTACCTTTAGAGTATTGTATTACTGAATAAATGAAACTTTACCTTAATATCGTCTATAACTTGTAATATTTATTTCTTTTTAAATATGAATTAACAACAGCGAGAGCAGCGACGTGTTGGCAACAGCCGGTAAAAAATAGTTCACAGTTAAAATATTAATGTAACCTAGTTTTTTAGTATACTAATTGTAAATTAAACGGTGCCTATTAAAATATTTAAATATTTAGGTAGCTCCGATGGCAACTTATCTCAATTTTACAGTTTAAAATAACAGCGGAAAATATTGTGAGTAGGCCGTAATGGTACCGTGTTGTTTTTTCACGCAAAAAAGGAACTGTTGGCTGAGGGAGGCTTCTCTCTCTCTCTCTCTCTCTCTCTCTCTCTCTCTCTCTCTCTCTCTCTCTCTCTCTCTCTCTCTCTCTCTCTCTCTCTCTCTCTCTCTCTCTCTCTCTCTCTCTCACACACACACACAAAATCGGGAAGTTCCACTTCACTAGTAAGAAAAAGTATACATATTTTCAATTGTAGCGTATTTCAGACTTATTACAGAAAAATAATGATTTTTGAATTTGTAATTTACAACTGAAAAGAGATTTTAATTTTGAATACTTATTTTAATATATTTAGATATGATAGCGGGGCAGAAAGAAAATGAGTTGGCAGACGTGGCGAGCCATGACATGACGTCAATTATACTTAATCCGAAAAATACTTCAAATTACCACATCACGTTTGCAGACACTGTGTTTTTTAAAACCTACCTAAGCAAGTTACGCTGTTGTGCTAAATCTGTGTTTCCGCAGCAGTAATAAATATACTGCTACGGTGTGTTTCGTTAACCGCTGCGTGTGAAATAGCGTGGCGTGGCTGCGTGGTGATCATTACGCTGGATCTATGCCTGCATGTAATTTTCAATTTTTGATGTGAACTATTTATACGTTTTAAATGTGAACTGTTTTTATGATGAAGATATTTATTTACATCCACGTATGTTTATTTATCACAACATTGTACCTTTGCCCTGGGTGTTTGAAACACAGTCGTGTAACGTGATTTACCACCAATCCCAACAAAATAGCCAAGCCCAGCCCCAATAAATTTCCAAAAACCCAATAAACAGTAAGTAACAATACACATCAATATGAGCGGAACAGAAGTTACGGTAGGCTTATGTGTGTGCATGTTCATCGCTATATTTTAAGTTTATATGACGAAAAATGAACGACAAGAGTTGTGTGCTTGATTTTAATGTCTGTTTTTCGTTAGACTGGCTATTCCTTCGTTATTCGAACTTAGGCCGTCCTTGTAAAAAAATAACCCAACACATATCAATAACAAAAAGTTAAATACTATAGTTCATTACCCCGCAGTTGTAACAGTGTTAAACACAGTCGCAGCAAAATATTAACGTGCATTACGTGTAGTGTGCTATGTCGTGGAAAACAAATACGTTAATGTAATGTAACAGTAAGAACTATCGTTAATTCAGGCATTTCTAAAACATCATAAAGCTGACCTAAATAATGTTATAGGCCTAAACTGTGAAGATCCGTATGAAATGGTTTTTGAAATAGACCTACAACAAAATTCTTTGAAAATTTGTAAACAGTAATCAACACATTTGGCAGGTATAAAAGTAAAAGTCACACTTCAATGTTTATGTTTAGGTGTAGCGAAAGTAGACAAACACATGTACACACATAATGGCATGTAAACATTAATTTTGACATATGCTACAAGGCAGTCAAATGGCAATGTTTGTTTACATTTGGCGGAAGGATACGAAACGGGCCTGCAAATAGATATATATATATATATATATATATATATATATATATATATATATATATATATAAACTTATTATAATAGTTACATTTTGAAACATACTTCAATATGTTCAATATAGTTCAATATACGCAGAATATTATTTTGTGAAAATGATACAGGCCCTACTGCACTTGAAGATACAAGTATTATTTGTATTTGTGTGAGAATGATTTATTGCTTGATATTTTTAATTGACGCCGTCGGGTGACACACGTGACACACGAGGCAAACGGAGACACAATAAACTTACTGTAGGTGGGCACTAGCGGTGCTTCCCAGTCACCGCACTGTTGAGAATCAGGGTTCTCAGGGATACTGTGAGTTATGTGTGTTCTCACCCGCATGTACTTACAAAACATTTTGCATTACTAAACTTTTATCAAACAATGGCAAGAGGCTGCTGTCACTACAAAAGAAACACTTGATGCACTGTACTACTTGCTTTTATTATACCAATCATACAAAAGAAAATGTGCTAGGAGTTTAATTTAAGAATTACACTCGGACGTGTTCAGATAACTCCGTTCGGGTGCTCCCCAGCCCACAATTAATCTGGCACACTCCTCGATGGATGACTTCTCTGTGGCGTTAGAAAACACAATCTTCACAAGGAAAAGGGGTCGACAGCCGCTTGGGTGGACTGAAGATTTTTCTTGAAGACAGTGCGTAGAGAATAATGAAATGAATGAGTGAACAAGTGTGACTATTAGGCATCACTAGCGCAAACTCGTCGGAGCGTATCTTCCAGCACATGGTTAATCTGACAGCGGCCTATACACATAGCCGGCTACGACGGAAATAATGTCACCGTACAAATTACACAGAATGATACAAATACAACTGGAACAAGATGGGACATGACATGAATGGTCACAATAAACACGCAAGAGCGTGAAAGCAAAATTAGATGGCGTGGATGCAGCTTGATAAGTGTTGCAGCAAAGCACGCGGTGCAGGTAAAATTCCAGTATTTTTTTCGCAAAAACTGCAAATTCTGATCAAACAAATTCTTATTTCTGTTGAGAAAATTATTCATTTGTAGATTGAATTGGTTCCGGACTTGTAACATACCGGATGGCAAGAAAATCAAACATTACAAGAAAAATACACGGAACCCTGAATGAAAAATACATAAAACCCTGAAACAAATTATGGCACACATGATATTACACAAATAAACCCTCAAAGCGCATGGATAGTGCACAGATAGACTTGGCAGCTATGAACCATGTGGTCGCAGATAATGTGGCCGTAAAACAATTAAACATTAAGAATAACCTCAAATACAAACATAGAATTACAGCCCTTAATATTGCACGCAACAATTATATAGAAATTACACTGAAACGCCTTTAACTAGGCAGATGGCTACTGATTCAAAGTTGCGCGGGCCGCGTGGCCTCTCCAACATCTTTCCTCCCTTCTCCTAGTTTACATTTTAAAAAGCCACGTGGGCACAAATTATTGGGTTAAGAAGAAGCATAATGCTGGGGAAAATATCTGACAAAACGTACGCAAACAAAGGTTAACCAGTATACTAAGAATGAACTCTGGTAATCTACATCAGAGCAAAAAGTGTGAAGTGAGTACATGACAGCGTCTTACCTCGCCAGCCCTCCGATGACTGCGCCGAAGCTAGCATCTCTACCATGGCTGCCTACGGGGTTCATATAAGCGGAAGTGCTATGCACGCCGAGTAAAACTTTTTATATTTGAAAATAAATGGCACAAAAGTAATTTTAATATTGTTTTACATTTTAGATTTTTCTTATTAATTTTCTGTATTATGTGAATGTCTTTTTATGACTGCGTTCATGCCGGAATAGTAATGCTCTTAATCTTGCGCAGTGTGCATTTTGAATTCATAACCAAACATTGTGCAATCATTTTAAACATACATTTTTAATACTTAAAACATTTTGACCCTGAAACAAAAACAAAAGACACATTTTACACTGCAAATTAATATTCCGTTATGGGAAAGTTCAAACTGGAGCCTCTTTGCACACGTGCATGCCCATGTGTCACGTTAGTGGTGAGCACAGTCATGGGCTTAACGCTGCTGGCTGTTAGCTGGCTTCAAAATTATATTTATTTATTTTATACATAACTGAAATGCTTACTGGTAGCTATTCAACTTTTGAAAATATTTTCATGTTATTAGAAAATTATACTATTTGATTCAAAAATATTTCAACATCAAAACCCACTGAACATGCATGCATACATACTTCCTCAGTAATAACGATGAAGAAGACCTTCCTGACCAAACATCCAAGAGGAGCAACTTGTAATCGTGCAGTTTTGATCTCAAGACATTTAGTTAATTTTCATTTGTTTTGTGAGGAAATGCAATTGTTTTTCAGTATTTCATAAGTTTTGGCCATTTTAGTACATGTAACTGTCATGAGTTGGATTTTTCTATAAAGTTGTGATGTTGCATCAGCAATTGGAGTTGAGGACTATTATGATGTTAGTAGACTTTTTTTCCTTTTAAGTATGTTCTAGAAATTATGTTTTAGGACTTTGGCGCAGTTTGTATGGTGTAGGAAAGTGGTTGCAACAGGGTTCGCACAGTAGCCGAAAGGGATTCTGTACCACACCATGCCCTTATCTGGTTAGAATTATAGCACCCTGATGGAGGAGTGGGGATAGAGCACAGTGGCGATATAAATTGTGCGTACCCACCTCCCGTTAACAGATTACGATCAACCGGTGAGAAAAACACGTCAAGCATGAGAAATTTCACACACATTGGCAAGCACTCGTTACCTTTATTCCATATAAACCTCAGCTTTATGCATATTTGTTCTGCTAAATTATTTCTGTCAATGTGGGATGTCGCCAGGGTGGCAAAAGAGGAAATTACTTCTTTCCTGCCTTTCTAATTTTCTTGCACAGCAAGTTTTTAGTTATGCGAGTTATAATGAACTCTGCGACACTGTTCTAATAATCAACCTGGCTCATATAGCTAACTATCTGCATTTTTAAGAATGTGAACTGTTTTAACTTGAATGAATATTTGGAGGAAATTATCAGACATTTTTTTCCTTCTTTTCTCTTATTATGGCACCTTTAATTTAAGTTACATGGTTCTGCTGAGTGAACTGAGCTGTAACTTAGTAGTCGAATTTGACGTCTACAATGTTACACCCTGACAGATCAGTATGAGTCTCATTGTGTGGAATCATGAACATGTACAGAAGAACATCTCTATACTAACCCCATTTAAAGCAATCTTCTTTCTATACAGACTAATTTTTGAGAACCAGTGAAAAATTTGGGTGAAAAAGTCTAAATTAGAGGTAAATCTGGAGAAAATTAAATTTGTTGCACTTTTTTTTTTCGTTGCTACGCATTTCCTTTCTCTTGGTGAGTGCTGGGACACGAGCTGTAACGTCAGAGGGTCATGCGCACTAATCAGCAGTCTAGGCATACATGGACCAGCTATTGTGTACAGGGCGTAACACCAACATGGCATCACCATCACATCAAGCTGTGATGAATCATGAACTCCCCCAAGGAGTGCCGTGGAAGACGCCATTGCTCTAAGAAGTGATGAGTTGTCTTGCACAGGCAGTCATGTCCACAAACTGATCACTAAGAACATCAAAGTCAGGGGTTTCTTCTTCATTAGGAAACTAATTAAGTTAGCAGTCATTGCTAATAGGCAGTACTTAAGCCCTAAGAAACTATATTTTTGTGGTATTCAATACTCATTTCTCAATGTTGCTATGTTTTTCTTAACAGAGTGCTGCCAGCGGATTATTATCAAAAATTTCCTGTTTGGATAGTGCTATATTACTGTTGTATTTATAATACCTTACTTTAAGTACGGTTTTGTTTCTGTACCAACAGAAGTTTGTGTCAGAGACTAGCATGTGTCAAACCCATGCTGCACGACAAGATTAACTTTACAATGGCAGTTTTTTGAAGAAAGAAGCTGATAGCTCTTTTGCACATTTGTAGTGACAGTTTTCAAACAGTAGTTGTGGGCAGCATAGACATTTTGTACTACGTCACAATGTTTTTGGTTGCATGCACGTAATTTTGTACAGCAACAGGGCAAACTGTTAAAGCATGAGTGAAATACCCTATTAGGATTCAGTACCTCAAACAGGTCACTCTTAAGACATAATTCTTTCTTTCAATAAAAATTTGTTCAATAGTTTGCAATTTTATAATTTATATGGAACTCTGGTAATGTAATCAGACCAATTAAAATTACTATAGGCTATTCACGGTAAAAAGAGCACTTTTGAAAGCCCTACTTAAGATCTACTTGTATACACGTATGTTCTTCTGCCTTATGTAAAATTAACATTGCCATGGGCCTCATCACTTTATCCATTCGTCGGTCAAGTGAAACTGTCAAATTATTTGAAAAGTAAGTACAGTATGGTCCCACTAATCCGAACTAATTGGGACCAAACCCTGTTTGGATTAACCAAAAAAACCGAAATAATGTCAATTTATTTAATAATTTTAATGTAAATAGGCAAATAATGTATATTGTAATATGAAATGACTGCTCAAGGGCACTGGAGGCCACAACCCTTCCCACCCCATTTCGTAGGTGAATCATCTTTACCGGCGCCTGCGCTATTGTTTACAGCCTTTGCTCGAGAGAAAGGGGGGCCCCCCCCTTTCTACTGCCTACTGTTTTTGTCGCAGTTAGCTCATGTAAAGTTCTGTCAAATGGATCAGGTGTTTTTGTAGGCCTAGTGTTGGTTCAGTGGGTAGTGAAATGGCTAGCAAACATAAACACAAACATGTACACTTTAGTGATAAGTTAGCAGTTTTGAAGCATTTCAATAAAGATGAAGTTCATGTAAATTGTACGTAGAGTTTGGCATGGGCAAGGCCACAATAACTGATTGGAAGAAAAACTGTGCCAAGATCAAACAGTTCTGTGCCACATCCACAAAAAAAAAAATCTTGGAATTCGGAAAACATCAAAACTTTCGCAGTTTAGAAAAGCTGATCAAGCCCTTTTTCTTTGGTTTACTCAAGAAAGAGAACAGGGAACACCACTAAGTGGACCTCTTATCCAAGAAAAGGTCATTCAACTCAACAAATTAATGAATGGTGGTGATTCTTTTCATGGGAGCACATCAGGTGATTGGATATGTGGAATAAACGTCACTGGATTTGCCAGTTTACTATCAGCCGAAAGCAGCTTTCTGCTGATCACCCAGCTGCTGAATACAATCTTGGTGAGTTTGCTGCTCTAGTATCTGAGGGGGGATATTCTCACCAACAAGTTTATAATGCCGATGAAACTGGCTTGAACTTCCAAGGCACTGCCTAAAAAAAGTTTAGCGGTCAAACAAAAATCCCAAGCTCCGGGCTTCAAAATGAGCAAGGAGCGTGTCACTTTGATGGCTTGTAGTAATGCCGAGTGTAATCATGAGCTACCTTTAATAATGATCGTAAAATCCGCAAAGCCTCGAGCATTTAAAAATCTCAACATGAAGTCTCCTCCTGTGTATTACACAAAGCA
The DNA here is from genome assembly GCA_029891345.1 of Dryococelus australis. Lineage (NCBI taxonomy): Eukaryota > Metazoa > Arthropoda > Insecta > Phasmatodea > Phasmatidae > Dryococelus > Dryococelus australis. The sequence continues at coordinate 102,739,721 of CM056995.1, read as the reverse complement.
AAAAAAAAAAAAACCATGGATGAACGGAACATTGTTCAGCGAGAGGTTTCACGAGCAGTTCGTACCTGCAGTTAAACGGTTCAGCAAAAAAAATGACTTGCCACCTTGTGCTATACTCATTGGCAATGCGTCATCTCACCCGGACGTGGAGCACCTTACCAATGGTGACGTTAAAGCTGTATTTTTACCTCCCAATGTAGTGCCCTTGCTAGTCAATGGACCAGGGTGTGTTGCCAGCTTGCAAGCTCACTTACAGAAAAATGTTTCTACGAACCCTGATCGAAGACGATGAAATTTCAGTGACCTTGTCACAAAAAATTTAAAATGTTAACATTAAGGATGTTGTTTACTGGGGGGTGCTGAGTCGTGAGAGGCTGTGACCGAGCAAACCTTAAAATCGTGGAAAAAAATCTGGCCTTCCCTCAAAATCTTTGAAAGTCCAGAAGCTAACAATGAAACAGAACTCATAGAACTGTTAAAAACTGTCAAAAATCTGACTGATGAATACATTGTTGCAGCCGTTAATCAAGAAGCCAAGCCGCCAGAAGTAAGAAGAGGGTGATACGGAGCCACTTGTGTCACATGCAGATGCCGCAGCGGCCTTTGACCTCGCTCTTCGTTATGTTGAACAACAGGGCAGCACTACGTCTGCAGACGTTATATTCATGAGAAAGTGGTGCAATAAGGCATTGTAGAGTGGATTCTCTTCACTTTGCCAAAAGAAACTTACAGAGTTTTTGAGTTTGAACAAATGCTGTTTGTACACATTTTTTCTTCAGTAATGTATTTAACAACTTCCTGTAGCCTTGTACGTATCCTCATTTTTACAGGTGTATTTTTTTGTGTATGTAATGTTCCTACTGTATTTTGTGTAGGATTTTAAATAAAGTTGATGGTTACAATTTATATTGTTTGTTTAATATTTCCGGTTCTTTACCTATTAAATGGACAAAAACGATCTGCTGAACAAAAAAACTTGAGTTTTGGTACATGAAAATTTTTCCAACAACACGTATTCAGATTAACCAGAAGTTCGGATTTTCTTTTAATTTCTTTATTAAATAAATTTTAACTATTTTATCTGAATTCAATGACACACACATTTCCCTGACTTTTCCCTAAATGTAAAATTCCTGACTTTTCCAAGTTTTCTCTGATGCTCTCCACCCTGTTGTCTGCTAAATCCCCTTTACTAGCTGCTCAAGTGATAGCTACTTCTCTCGACCCCTCTTTCTTTATCAGAATGCAGCTCTGCCTGGCAACAGGTCAATAACCAAAGTCGAAAGGCTGCCAACACAGCAGTGCCTTTTCACACATTCAACTTTTTCTGGACCTTGATTTAAATAAATCAGTTTCCACTTTCCTTGGTTATTTATTAAATATGCAATTTGTCGGTTACTAAATATGTAGTGTGCGATTTATTTACGATGTGAAATCCTACAGTGTAATAATTTTTACACTTTATTACTGTACAGTGCAATATGATTGGTGAGTTTAGTGTGACTTGGCAATCTGGTAAAATGAGGATAAATGCTCTAGATGGTAATGAAAGTGTGCATATGTTAAAATTTATTTCAGTTTTACTATACATTTGTTAAATGTGGATGTGTAGAGCATGTATGACTTCACTGTCTTGATCGTCCCTGTATCAAATAGTGTGCAGGTATCGTAATTATGAATGTTTGGACTTGGAATGTGCAAAATAACTCATGTAGATGGGTATACAGTATAGTGAAAACAGTGACATACAAGATTTGGCATAATTTTCTATACAGTGAGCAGTTTAGATTTCCTGCCCATGTAACGTGTTGGCAGCACTCGTGCTACCATTTCAAGAGTTGGAGCAACTGCTTCTGCTGGAGACTGCGATACAGTCATGTAACAAACATGGAGACGAGAGGTTGTGTTTTGTGGCACTCAGAATTGTTTTATCGTTTAGTAAAGGGTGTTGCATCAGTCTTAGTTACAGTTCTCTTGTGAAGCATACAAAATTTTTGACCCTAAAGGCTGGATTCCTTCCGATATTTGGTCACACGTGTTTTGTGAAAGAGTTTTTTTTTTTTTTTTTTTTGTTTCGCCACATGCAAAACACATGGTTTTGTTTCAATTTGTGCACTTACATAGTTTGTTTGTGGCTCATGCACACTACATTTCTTTGCTTCTGCACTTGTGTTGCAATTTTTTTGATGTTTTCGGTAAATGTGTAGCAGTTTGCATTGGACGCAAAACATTTGTTTACAAATGTCTTTTTCTTCAGTGACAAAACAGCTGCAATGGAAGGATACATCGTAGACGTGCTACTTTTCTAGAACTGTCAAAATTTATCCCAATTACATGAAATGGACAGTAATTCAAAAGCCATACATTCCTACAGTAAATCACAGCCAACACAGCGAAATTTTCAAACGTTCTGGATGCACACCAAAATGCCAAAACACCCTATAAGCAGACTGTGAAACAGCCATAAATTGCTGTGATAGTAACCAGTAAAAATAATCAACAGAAAATTACCTACATTTAATTCCAAAGAAAATGACATTTAGTAACAAACTGCCACTCTTACAAATTGTAAGAACTCTTTTGTAACACTTCAGGACATCCATAAGTGCCAGTGCTATGTATGAAAACGAAGAAAAGACTTTCAGTTTTATACAACAAGTGCCAGTGTTAACCCTGGACTCCTGCCAAGGGAGCTAGCGGAAAATTCGTCAAGATAATTTTTCAGAATATTGTTGTAAATATTATAGGGTTCATTCATGTTATTAAGGGTTACTTGTAATCATTTCCACAAGTTTTTTAAAATTATGTTCAATGCAAGCATCAAACCAAAGGAAAATTAGTCAAAGAATTTTCAGAGTATTGTTGTAAATGTGTCACAGTTTATGCAAACGTATTGCCAGGGTTCATGAAATTTTACTTATTTGCAGGTGGTATAGTACATGCTAATTAACTTTTATATCTTTGAGGGTACTTATATATTTTTTGTTAGATAGTTTGTCGGCCCAGATTACGGAAGGCTTGAAGCATAGATTCCATTAGCAATTGTGTAACACGTAACTACTGCCTGCCATGTGACACGATAGGATGACCACAAGATAAGGTCACTTTTCCTTGCCCCGAGTGCCACGGCAGGCAGAAGCCTACACGCCTCTTACGAGTGAGGTCTTGTATACATTACCCAGTATCAAATTTTTTTAATGTGCAGTTCATGTTTTGCATTTTTCTCCACAGATTCAAAATTTGTTATCCAATTCCTGAAATAAGTATCCACAGCTTTCAGCTGATAAATTGTACAGCGACACATATAAGCAAAGAATATCACTAATCACCAGACACTGGTTTCCAGCGCAACACTTATCTCCTACACACAGGGAGGAAGAAGTCATTATCTGATCTTCAAATGCCAGTCAGCTGCCTGCGCTAGAATGAGATAGTACACACCCACAGTCCATTGCCACCCGCCAGTGACGCACACTGCGCTTTGCACCGTAACCCTGACAGTCCAGTGCACAGAGCAGAGCGAAGAACAGAAGCCAACAAAATTTTCTTGAGGGAAAAGTTCTACATCCAAGCAAATTTTTTTTCTTTCGCCCAGACGGCAGGAGGGAGGGGGGTGAAATGACGTATGACATCTTTATTAACCTACTATGACTTTGCTTCATCAGTGCAAACTTCTCTGTCACACCTGATGGAGTTCGAAAAGCAGTACAATCTTCCAGAGTGCCTACACGACACGCCCCTAGTTGCGGGAACTATTTGGCACCACCAGTAAGAACGATGACTCATGTCGCCTCAGCTGAAACTCCGGCTGGCAGACGTCATGCAGCACAGATGTCACGCCAACCTAAGAGCAGCTCAAAACAAGAGTCCATGCTGCTCCATCACAATGCTTGGTGACAGAGGAAGCCACCAGGTCCTAACGAACTACCACGAGTCCCTGTTCCTTCAACACACAGTCTGGTGCCAAGGAACTATCAGCAGCAGTCCACTCCAACACCTTGTGTGCTGGTGCCCTCTACTGCCACCCAGGTCTACCAGAAGCTCTCCAACCCCTTCACAGACATCTTCAACACGTTCCGGAGGATCTCCGGAATTACCTATGCAGAAGTCGCCAAACACGTAAACACCACCTTCCTTTCAGGAACAGCAATATTTACCACTGCCATTATGGCCAATGGCACCCACGAGTTCCTTCTGGACACCAAGTTTGGCCATTTCTACCTTGTGCAGTCTAGACCCAGGTTACCTTCACCTGTTTTCCATAGTTAACTTCCGGTCAACTCTTGTTTGATAGGAGGTAGTATGTACTACCAGGTTTATTCCTATCGGAATAAACACGTTTTACCTAAACCCAAGTGTGTGTGCACTGTTTCCCTCGTAGATACCACATCTGTCAGGGATAAGCAAGAGACTGGGAATTACTACTTCACCAATTAGGGAACCATACCGCAGGACTGCAGTCTCCCCCTCAGGGATGTATGTACATCAAAACATACATATTAGACTCCACCACTAGGAATACAATCCAAAGAATGCCTAGTCAGCCAGACCAGGTTATGCTTCATTCACAGCACTTCTGGTGCTGGAGGGAGTATTTGCCTGGTTCTGAGGGTCTCGCTCCTTTTGGACCCACACCCAAGTGTTGTAAACGATCAGTCATCATAGTCCAACACTCTTATGTCCACCACAATTAATGGTGCCAGATGCAAAATGAGCAGGGAGTGCCATTTTGGTGTGTTCAACTTCGACACTTGGCAGAACACCTAGCTAGGGACCTTCGTTGCCTGCTTACCCTTTTGTGGGACTGGTAATAGTCCTCATCCATATGCCATACTCCCGTAGGAGTAGTACTCAAAGGAGAGATAAAAAGGCAGCTACCACCTCTAAATACAATCAAGGACTTAATCCAAACCCCACTGCACTTAGCAGTCTTAGTCCCTGGGAAAGAGCTCAAGCCACCCAATGACTGGAGATGCCTCACATTTCAGCTTCCACCCCGTCATTATTCTCAGTTGCTGTTAGGGACACATTGCATAGTTCAAGCAATCATAAGGGGTGAGAAAATTCCTTACAGCCTCTCGACCCCCTGGTTCAAGAGCAACCATCACATCACCCCGCCCAGGGCAACCAGTGGTGCCAGCAGCAGCCAACCCCTCAGTGCACCAGGTCCCGATGCCAGCACCAGCCACACACCAACAGTGCCGCAACAAGACCATCCAGGTAAAAAAGCAATAGTGTGTGTGTAATAAAGCAATAGTGTGTGCAACGGTCTGCGAGGCCATAACGACAGTTGCCAACTTTGTGCCTAGCAGGAAAAAAAAACGCACACCTAATACTGTACACTGACCAGGCCCCGGTGCACCAAATAAACCCGGTGTACGTGTCCTCACACCACACAAAACAGCCTCTTCCGTGACGATTCACTACCACCAAGGTATGTCACACATCAACTTTAAGGCTTCTCTAACCCCCTTCATCACCCACACTTATACTGAGTTCATCAGACACCATGACACTTCAGTACATTTATACAGTCAGTTGAAACAAGAGTTTTGGTAGCTTGGGTTACCAAAAGTAGTAATAGAAGTAGTAGTAGCAATAGTAGTTTGTGTGTGTGTGTGTGCATATGTGCACACACGAATGGGAGCATGAATGCATGCATGCTTTTTTTATAAACAACGGAGCTTCAAATTCATTTGTAAATATGGAGCAAAAAAGTATGCAGCATCTAATGTTAAAGTCTTTGCAATACTGTTTGGTGAACAGCAAGGTCACAGATACGCTTCTGAGGCATCACTTTATTTGCAAGACGTCTGTATAAACTTAATATTTCGTTGAAATATCCACAACAATTTTTTGCAAGAGCCCACCCAACATTGAATTTTCAATTGAAAAAAAGTAGGCAGTGTTAACGTTAATTTTTAAAAATTTATTGATGACAAGTGAGGTCACAAATGCCCTTCTATGATATAATTTTATTTGGAAAATATAAATTAAAATTAGTAGAAACATCCTCTGGTTTTCCTACAAGAAACCATAAAATATTGAATTTGCTCTCATAACAAATAAGCAGCCCCCAATGTTTCAGTTTTTGTAATTGTTTGGTGACAAAGGAAGTTGCACAACACCCTTCCCCAATATTTTATTCAGAAGATGTCTGTCTATTGAATTAAATTAACATTGCACGAATAAATCATGTTTATCTTATGCCATAGATAACAGAACGTAAACTTAAGATACTCTGTAAATCCTTGTACTGATCAATGTTTCTAATATTTTGGGTAACATAGGAAGGCTAAGTATAAACCATTCTGGAATAATAATAAAAATTAACTTAAATTTGATTAAATAAAGTGTAATTTTCGCACTAGAGCCAATTTAACATGGATTTCATGTGAAAAAAATTGGAAATTTTGATATCTACGGATTAGAGGTGGGTCAAAATTCCCCAAATTATCTACAATGGTGTCATAATGACCTAATTTCTGGAACCCAGAAGGGGTCATGCCAGTAAGATTTGGCTGTAAACAAGGCAAGTACTATGTATTTTTATTGTAACAGTACAGACAACTGTCATTTATACGATCTCAGAAATAGTGACCCTCGCGAAATAACAACCCTTTTTTAAGGGGACCATGAGAAAATTAGTTTCTCTGTTAAGAACTCCTTAGAAATAACAACCCTTTTCCAGAAAACTATGAAAGTTCATAGAATCGAGTGTTTACTGTACATGTATGTTATCGGACACTAGCAAAAGGTTGTGCATGTATTCTTAACATAACATTTTATTTCATTAGTTCTCTGAGATAGTGTTTGGTTATAAGTCAAGATATTACATAAAAACTACCTTAAATATTTTGCTAAAACTGAGAATGCAGAAATTCACATACCCAATTTGGAGTTTTGAACGATGTCCGAGAGGATCTCAATGGCTCGGGAGACATCCTTGGACAGACACTTAGCATAAAAAACAGTCTGCTCACGAGATGTGTATGCATTTAGATGGGCACCCATATTCTCAACTTCCAACTCCAAATCTGTTTGTGATCGCTTCGCAGTGCCCTAAAAAACATTAGTTCTGTCCTTAGAAACAAGATGACAATGCTGCAAGATAATGCATCACCAAAGCAATGTAAAATTACACTAAAAATTATGAAAAAAAATTGAAACTTAAGCATGCAATGGTTGATACTCTATAGAAGAACAGGTTAGGTTGTCCAACAAAAAATAATGAAAGTTTTCAATAATTTATTTTTAGGTTTTCCAATTGAAAATTAAAATTTTTTCACAAAAACAGGGACAACACAGAACACTTATAAATACATACTTTAAAAATTCAGTTATTACAAAATATTGGTATGCTACGAAAAGAAATAAAACCTACCATCATATGTTTCACGTAGCAATACTTTCCAAAGAAATTATCTCCCAACTACTTTTACAGTGCCCTCTTAACTTGAACTATGCATGAACAGAGCATACTTAACTAACAGAGTATTTATGCACGAACAAAACGATGGGTCAGGTTCCCATACAGAATTAAATGTAGTTTTCAGAACTTTTTGGGGCCAAACAGTATATTTCTGTAGCTACACTCACAAAAACATACATTATTCGTAGAAGGTTCCATCTTCATACCAAAAAAATTGCAAAACAGTTTATTTATCAACATGCCCACAGATAACTATATGCAAGTTGCTAGTTTGGTTACACCTACATCAAGCAAAATTAATTGAACAGAATGACTGGTACATGGGTAGGTAACTGGGCATAACATCTCGTCCACAGCGAGGTCATTAGAGACGGTGCAAGTTGCACATGGAAGAGGGATCAGGTAAGGATTGGGAAGGAATCAGCCATGGCCTTTGTTAGGGACCCATCCCAGGATTCGCCAGGAGTGATTTCGGAAAACCATGGAAAACCGAAATCAGTATGGCCGACCCTGGAATTGAACCTCCCCACGTCCTCCCGAATACGAGTCCAGTGAGTTACCCCTACACCGACTGGTACATATTGTCGCTGATATGACGAATGGGTGTAAGCACCAAAACTATAAAATTAGAGATGCGATGGCTATCCACTTGCTGGAGGGGATCTATGCTATGACAAAGTTTACTGTACCATTTAAACATCCTTAAACACTTCTGGTTTAGAGAAAAACTCAGACTGAGAGCAGCTCAAAGATGGCTACTTTTCTCATAATATATCATTATTCCCATGAAAATGTTTAGATTTGGCACTTACGCCACTTTGTCTTATCAGCGACAATATATGGTTAGGCCTAAGTAAAATGTTTCCTCTTTGCTTCAAGCAATACTAGTATATTGCATCTTCACATGTTATTTATGAACGAATAAATTAAAAACTAACCAGCTGCAGTTCAAAAAGCTATGTTCATGAACAATCCAAGATACAAAAATACTTTATAAATCCATAGTAAGAGAAATTTTTGTAGAGAGGACAAACTAAAATTGTTACAAAAAAATATTTTATGTGAGTAGCACAAAATTGTGCTCAAGAAGATGTCACATTATCCATACACCTCATTTTTTGGGAGGAAAATTTGGTTGAATACAGTTAAATATAGACAAAACCAAACCTACAATAACTCCCTCAAAAACCCTATTTTGGAAAACCGTAAAAAATTTGGTTTAAAAAATTGAAAATTTTGAATGAAACATGCCAAAAACTAAGTTTGTTAAAATTACTTTGATTGCTAAACATTGAGATTCTCATTGCCACTACAAATAGACATCACTTAAAACTGCCAGCTCCTTTCACAGAGTGTCTGGCATAGTAACTTCCCAAAATTCATGTACAATTCCTGTACACATGTATAAAAGTTTTAAGTACCACACAAATATTTCAGAATTCATGAACATCAGTCTACCAAAACTACAAAAAATTATTAAGACTCTTATTTGAGCTTATTGCTTTAAATTCAAGGAACCAGATTAGCTAAATATTTTAATTCAAAATAATATTTGTTTCAAAATTTTTGCAAAAATATTTAATGTTAAAAACAAAAAATTACATGTGTCAAATAAAATAATTAAATTGTACATGCTTTGCTGCTAAAACAAAACTTATAATCTTTAGGTACAACAGATTTGGTGCCTGTAATAAGTTTAAACAATTTGTGGATGAAATATCTGAAGATATTAATGTGTATGTATGAGAACTACATTCCTTTGAAATAACGTACAGCAGTAACTTTTAACAACTGTTTACCTTGAATGCCATGTGCTCCAGAAAGTGAGCAACACCATTGTTTTTTTCAGTCTCGTAGCGAGAGCCTGCATCAATCCACAGCCCAACAGTGGCAGTGGCAGCACCACTGTCCTCGGACACCACGCGGAGCCCATTGTCAAGAGACGTAAGTTGTGTTGGGGGAACATTAATCAATGCCTGCTTGTATGCTGCAGCTGCCGCTGTAGCTTGACATCTCTCAGGTACCTGTGCATCAGACAATCCAACCATTAAGTTCTCAAAAACTCCAACACAATATTAAAGATACTGTGGAGAAACAAATCAAACAGTTGCTTTACCACAGCCATTCTCTCAGTTACAGCCGATTTAATGCATACTGCTAGCTTAAATGCAGCAAGCATCTGTTTCACGAGGTAATAATGTAAAACATGTCCATTTGATGGTATGAAATACATCCAATGGAATTACAGTAGTTAAAAATATTGACAAAATATTTAAATTAATTAAATTGAAAAAAATATTTGGTAAAAAAGCCTTGGCTGAAAACACTATCAAAATTAAAAACAAAACCCAAAGAAAAACAGCTAAGTGTATTATCGATAAAACTTCTCTGAATGAAATTTCATACCTACGGTTAACTAGATTTGTGTTTTCCAGTATCCACCCACCAACTTATTCTGAAATTCCAAGAACAGGCCAGATTGTTTCAAGGTGAGTATTGCCTTCACCATTTCAGGTATCAAGATTCATCTTGGTTTCTAATAAATATCCATGCAATCTTTAATTTTTTCCAGGCTTGTGTGATATTGGTGAAATGCATGTGGAAATTGTAAAGACATTGTTTCCAGGACAAGATCTGCATTACTGATAATTTGAAGAGAGCTGTAAATACTTACTTTAGCTACTCCTTAAATGTCCTGGAAAATAATACTTTTACTATGGAAGATATCCGATCATTCTTAAAAAAAAAAAAAAAGGACATTTTTGAATATAGCCCACAACATACTAATTATATACTGAGAAGGCTTATGAAACAAGTGCTCCTGAACAGTACAAGGCCTTAATGAGGGAATACTACTTAATTAGGAAATAGGAATGAATTGATTAAGAGGACTGTATTAAGGAACGATCCAAGCATTCACTTGGAGTGAATTCAGGAAACCCTGCAAAACAGAAATCAGGATGTCTAAACCGGGAATCAAACTTGTATCTCCAGAATGTGTGTTGAGTGGTTTACACGCAACTAAAAAAAATTATAATTATAGTGTGGACCACATATCTACAAGCCTGGATGACTGTTACAAACAGCCCGGCTATTGGTGAGCCACTATCTCTTGAAGGGGCTATGGTGGAGCAGGTGACCTAAGAACAAAGCGGGGAATTCTTCCTACTAAGTGATCGAATGGCACTTAACACAGAGGGGGCGGGTGCCGGTGAAGATAGAGCAGTGGCAAAATATAAAGGCAGGAGTTGAAGTACCCCAAGAAAACCCACCAATAAATTGTATTATCTGCCACATTTCCCGCATGAACATCCTGGTGACGCCACCAGGAACTGAGAATGGTTTACCTTGTACGTAGATAACAAGTAGTCCGACCACTACACTACATCACCACGATTCCTTAAGAGATCAGAAAATATTACCTTCAATAAGTTAGCACTGCAGAAGTAAATTAGTTTTCAAAAATATAATTATATATGAAATAATACTAAATCTATATACTATTAAAAATAAACATTACCTAACAGACACATCACGATCTTGCTCGAAGCTACCTGGAAAAAGTGAATGGTAATTAGCACAATTTTGCACTACATACCATTTTGTTGGATCATCGTCCTCTCTCAATAGGAGGCGAAGCACTTGCTAATAGCTTAGAATTTTTTCGCCCAGTTCTGTGAAAATGTATAAAACTTACTATAAGGTTTGGTACTATATTTTTTCAAAATTTTTTCATTCAAGGAAAGCCTAATAAACTAATGTTGGTCACAGGACACACCATCAGCTATTGCCAAAGTCTTATGAAATGTCAGAATAAGTGTTATAGTGACATAAGACAACTCTATTTTTCACAAACCTCAACATTTTCAACCTACAAAACCTTGTCTTCACTATAGTTGGTAGTGTAACAACATTAAAAATATATTTAAATAATAGTGGTGATTTTGTTATGTAATGGGACACATCCATGTATATGAAGTCTATCTGACACAAATATATGTTAGTCAAATATAAACACACAAAATTTGTTATCCTTCATAAGTTTGGATACAATTATTTTTTATTTAAAAAAATTTTCTTCTTCTTCTTATTATTTTTTTTAATAACTTGCAATAAAATATTTAACAGCACTTAACTACCACCCTTATTCAAATTTTTGATACAGCAGTGTGAATAAAATTACTAACATTATTATACAACCACTGCTTATGACATTTGTGTCAACATTGTTGTGGCGATGTTTATGGAACTCGAGAGGGCTTATCCTAATTTGTTACATATACGGGAACATTTTCTACGCAAGTTCTTTTAAACATGCAGGTTTACTATTGAAACTGAAGTAGCCTGACAACATGGCCATTACATATATTTAATCAAAAGGACACATGGTCTTTTGAAATTTCTAGTGGCATTATTTTATTTCCCTCTTGATCACTTATCTGCAAAACTTCAGTTCACTACAATAATGTTGCAGAAATAAACTTTAGTCCTATTGATGTTTAAATAATAAAACATTTTGTTGCTAATCCATTAAATAACAGACTGTTTAGAGTTATTTAGAGTGAGCTTAAAGACAGTAACGTTCGCTTACAGACTGTTTATGGTAAAGTGAGCACTTTTGAAATCCCCCTCATTTGGAACAACAGTCAGTAAATATATTTTATTCTAGCTGTGAACGTTAACTTCCAAGTGCGATGGAATATACACACTGTGTGTATTACTTATATGAAAATATTTATTTTAAAAACATGGCCAAAAGGAAAAAATAACTAGGGCCACAAAAATACTCACTTTACCATGAACAGCCTATAGCATAAAATTAGGAGCTTGGAGAACAGCATCTGTAGGCCAAATTAAAATTATCAGTAGGTACAAATAATTTCAAACACACAGAATAACTCTGAAACCTACATAAAAAGGAAAATGGTCACTGTTACAAACACGTGTCAAAGTGGTCATAATATATATACATGTACTATTAAAAACTGTTCAGGGTCAACTGAACACTTCTGAGAGCCCTGCTGGAGATTTACTTATACGTGCAACTTGTATCCTTCCACCATATCCAAACTTTACATTGCCATGACTCTGATCACTTTATTCTTGCATCGGTCAAGTGAAACACTGAAAATGTTAGAAAAGTAAACATTTAACAAATTTGCTAATTCTTACACTCACATATATTAAAAAAAACAGAAAGGGAAAACAAATAATTTCAAGTAGTCACAAATACTTCCCTAGTCAAACATTATAACAAGGGACTACTTTCCTTCTGTCGTTACCAACTTTAATGGGTGCATACCAGGCAGTGTGGATGTTAAAATATATGCAAGGCCTCTAAAGGATTCTGAATAATATCAATGATGAGGTCTTTCGGATTTGTCATCAAAGCTCTCGGGCGAAGCCGAAGGTTGTTCACATTGACTGACTGACACTCTACGATGGTCCAGATGTTGCAGTGTCTGTTCGGGACCAACTGACTTGAGGAGGGGGCAGTGCTACATGTTAGCTGCTTCGCATTCTGCACGACCGAGTTAAAGTGAAGGACACAAGTTATATATCAGTGGCGGCAATACAATGGAATGTTTTGAATTACATGCTAAACCAAGAGTCACGTATCTATTACCAAAAAGTGAGCAGATACAATCCTTTTGCAGCGCGCACTGCTACCCCGGTTGTATTGAGTTTCTCTATTTATCTGAAGAATGTTCTAGTGGTTTGCTGCTCTAGTTTTTTTACGCATGACTCAGGGGGCATCAAACTTTCCAGGTCAAGGGCAGCAGAGTATAAATTGTGCGACTGGCCTCTCGGCCACGAGTTGGAATAGTTGAATGGATGAATGGCTGAGTTTCTGCAACAGACGATGAGCAGCGAGGGAAGTAACCAGCAGAAGGGAAATCCGCAACTGGGAGTATCAAGCAGTGAAGATTGTGGCTGGCAACAGACAGACTGAAAGTGTGTTAATGATAAATTTGAGTTAATTGACTATAACCAGAGACATTAAGGAAGATGCTAATTAGAGCAAAAAAACTTTATCTTAATAATATTATAAATGCAAAAGTTTGTTTGTTTGTTACTCAACCACATCGTAACAGCTTGATGGATTTGATAAATTTGGTACAGGGGTATATTATATTCTGGATTAGCACATAGGGTATTTTTCATCCTGAAAAACTAACAGTTTCTTAAGGAATATACAAAATATGACACCAACCATGTGACAAGGTGCTGGTTGGTCTGATTTTTACATTCCTTAAGGAAATGTTTATTTTTCCGGGATGAAATGTACCATATGTGATAATCCAGTATATAGACTACCTTTGAACCAAATTGCATCTAAATCCGTTCAACTGTTACAACATGATAAAAATGTCAACAAACTAAAATAGAATGCAGCTGACATCATAAGACATAGTTTCCCCTCATCTAAACTAGAGAGCGCCAAAGAAAATGTGTTTATGATATTGCATTACTACGAACTTGGCTATTCTTAAATTTGTTTTCTTTTCCGTATATATTTTTTTTAGATTCGGTCAATTTATTTTGAAAAGTAATAATAATTGATCTTGGCTATTAAAAATGGAATTGATTTGAAATCTGATTATTGGTTTTGTTGATTCAAACAACTTGTCCCGGTAAATTAATTCAGTTTAGCCATTCTTAAAAACTGACTTGATTGGTTATCTATTTATATTATTGGTTTTGTAGATTCAATAAATCAATTTATTAGGTGAAGGTTTTTGTTTGGTTAGGCTTTTTGTAAAAAAAGTAATTTTAAAGCATGCCAGGCAAAGTAAATAAAATCTTTCACAGAGATCTACTAATGCTAGAGCTATGAAAATAGCTAGAAGGCAGGAGATGTTTCCTCAAGCAGAGCTGCGAAGGCCTATGCAGGCAGAATGTCAGGCGAATTGTAGAGCTAATGCAACTTGGGAACAAACGCAAGTTCTGCAACAACAGTAAGCCGGATATTTGGCGTCGCAATGAGCTAATGAGAACATTGAAGAAGCAGAAATCCGCAGACAATCCGTTGCTGAAAGGGTGGCCCAGCAATGGCAAGTGTTTGCTAGAAACAGATGGGTCGTATTTGAAAAAGCGGTGTATGAGTACAACGTGACACTTGATTACTCCAGTCACAGGCTCATAAAAAGGCAGAAAATGAATAAGGAGTGCAGATTTTACAGAGCACTGAAATGGAAAGAAGAAACCACACGAATTGTTTGTTCTGGAGGAAACGTATCCATTCCTCTATTAGAGGAGCCAGTAGAACCTCTGAAACAGCTGTTTTCTTACAAAACAGAGGAATCGCTGCAGTTTCTGAAATGTATTAGAAAACCTGCAATGTTATATAATCCAGACCCCCCTCCTCCGGCTGGGAACAAATCTTACAAATTTGTTACATACAAAATAAACCTAAGTATGGATTCTCTATAATTGCTGCAATATGTTTACATTTAAATTCACAATTCACAATCATTATATATCTCATAGATTAAAACATTCACTTTAACTGTTTTCATAGTACTTATACAGTTGAAAAAATTATTTATATTTTGGGTTTCCAAAAATAAATAGTTTTTTCTTGCCAATTTCATACAGTTTGTGTTTACTTATTCCACTACGTGGGTCATTCTAGAAAAATGGATATATTTTGGTGCCAGCTAAATTGGAGGTTTATTTTTCTTTTCATTATTAAAAAATTATGTCAAAGAACATCTTTCAAATTGCACTTAAATGGTCCTTAAGTTATTTCTTTATAAAATGTACTAATTAAATAGAATTTTACATAACACTATGTTAAATCTCACCTCTGTTACACGTCCCTTACTCCTATTTACATTGTTTAAGGCTTATTTAAAAATAAATTCTCTAAATCATTTAAGATTAAAACTGTTAGTTAATTTATGAAATAATAATACAAATTACTACTAAGCATATTTTCTTTATTTTAAAGTAATTTTATATATACTTATGATGCCGGCTAACAGTCAGCAGCGCTAAGTCCATGACGGCACTCACCACCTCGTGACACGTGTGTATGCATGTGCGCAAAGAGGTTACAATTGGAACTTTCCTATAACGGAATATTATTAATAGTGTAAAATGTGTCCTGTTTATTTTTCAGGATCTAAAATGTCTTAAAATGTTTTAAATGTGTGTGTGTCAATATTGCAAAATATTTGGTTATGAATTCAAAGTGTGCACTGCGCGGAGATTAAGAACAGTAATATTCAGGCGTGATAGCCATCATAGAGACACTAAAATTATACAGAAAATTCATAAGAGAAATCTAAAATGTAAAACAATATTTAAATTATTTTGTGCCACTTAATTTTCATATATAAAAAGTTTTACTCCGCATGCATAGCACTTCTGCTTATGTGAACCCCATAGGCAGCCATGGTAGGTCCGTCCGATGCTAGCCTCGGTGCAGTCATTGTAGGAGGTCTGGCGAGGTAAGATGGTGTCATATACCCACTACAAACTTTTTGCACTGATGTAGATTACCATAGCTCTTTATTAGTACATCGGGCAACCTTTGCTGGCGTACGTTTTTTCCAGATAATTTCCCCAGCATTATACTTCCGCTTAAATAAATAAATTGTGCCCTTGCTGCTTTTTGAAACTTAAACGAAGATAAAGGGAGAAAGATGTCGGAGAGGTCATGCGACCAGCGCAACTCGAATCAGGCGCCACCCACCTATGCTAAAGGTGTTTCATTGAAATTTCTGTATTATTGCTGCATGCAGTTTTAAGGGCTTTGTTTTTATTTATGTATTTTAAAGGGTATTTTTTATGTTTAATTATTTTATGGACACATCTTTTGCGACCACGTGGTTCATAGCCGCCCAGTCTATATCTGTGCCATTTATGCAGTTTGAGGGTTTATTTATGTAATATCATGTGGGCCACAATTTTATTCAGGGTTCTATGTCAATTTTATTCAGAATTCTATATCAATTTTATTCAGGGTTCAGTGTGTTTTCATGCAATTGATTATTTGTATGTCTGACCACACTGTCGTTCCTCATGTCGTTTTCTTGTCATCCGGCATGCCAGAGGCTGACAACAAATACAATCTACAATGGAATCATTTTTCCAAACAGAATAATATTTTGTCTGACCAGAATCCGCTTTCTTTGCGGAGAAATACACCATTTTCCCATGCACCACGTGCTCCGCTGCAAAACTTATCCAGCAGCATCTAATACTGCTTTCACACACTTACATGTTTATTGTGACCACTCATGCCATGTCTCATCATTTGCCAAGGGTATTTATGTGATTGTATGTAATTTTGTGCGGTGACATTATTTCCATCCTAGCCGTCTATGTGTATAGGCACTAACCACGTGCGGCAAGACAAGCCCCGACGAGCCCGCGTTAGTGATGTCAAATAATCACACGTGTTTATGCAACTTGTTAATTTTTGTCTCATTTCATTTTTCTCTGCACCCTATCTTCAGAGAAAATTGTTAGTCCACCCCAGCAGCTGGCTACTCCCTTCCCTTGTGTAGATTGCGTTTTCAAACACCACGGAGAAGTCATCCACTTAGGATAAGCACTAGGGAGCACCCACTCAGAGTTGGCTAGACATGACCAAGAGTAATTCACTAATAAAATTCTGGTACGTTTTTCTTTGTACGAGTGGTAATAACAAAAGGAAATAGTACAGTGCAACAAGGTTCTAACTGATAATGGTACGCAATTCGTAGGGCAGAAGTGGAGAGAGTACTGTACCAGGTGGGGAACAGAACACCGTACCACCCCAGCCTACCATCCCTGAGTGAACCCAACTGAATGTCGTAGCCAAGACGTCAAAATTCAGTTATGTGTATGGTTAGGAGAAGATCATATCAGATGGGCGGAGTTAATTCTGGAAGTAATGTTTTGTTTGAGAAACAGGGTGAATACAGCAACCGGGAAAACACCCGCAGAAATAGTTCAAGGTCGCGAACTACGTGCATCCGGAACACCCTGTGAAAACCCGCTAATACCACCTCAGAGAATTATAGAACACTAGACACAAATCCACAAAGCAGCAAGAGCAAATCAAGTGAATTATTGTAATTTGTGGGTACTGGAGAACCAGGAGGCTGCCACCCAAACTCGTACACAGAGTGTATGTTTATGTCAGGGAAAACCCACTATCGGCAGGAGCAAAGAACTGTTGTGCCGGTCTGGCACCCAAGTGGATTGGGCTGGTGAGAGTAATGGCCAAAATAGGTAATTCCATGTTTCTCGTAAAATTGGGACCCAGATGAGTCACGAAACGTCACCGCAATGACCTGCGTATAGCCCACACCCCTGCAGGGAAGAGAGGCAAGGAGAAGGTGGAAAGACCAGTACCTCAGTAAGCGCAATGCGTACCAGGTGGCACGTGGAATGAAACAATGACACCTTGCACAACCACACAAGTCCCATGACAAAAACGTGGGAGACAAACAATAACATGAGGGACACTACGTCATTTAGAGGTTTCGTGCCAACAGAGTACTCTACACCAGGCAACGAAAGAGGAGGCGACTTAAGTGTACACGTACCTGAGGCAGAAACAAGTAGTAGAGAAACACAATTTTGGGGTTTCTCTGTTGAGGTTAGGGGTAACATAACAGATCAAAGTAGCTTCAAGTGCTTCGAAAGTGGTAACCAAAGTGCACACATAAATCAAAACACAACCAGTGCCAGTGATATTAGTTTTAAGAGGTTTCCCCAAGGCACAGCTAAATATGGTTGTAACACCAGTGAAAACGGATGACTTAACACCACAAGTGAAGCCAAGACGCCTTTCCCAGGTTTTCCAGCTCCTATAGGGGATACCCTAATAGGTCAGGAAATGTTTAAGGGTTCTGGGAAAATAGTAGGAAAGTGTGTGCGAGGAAGAATGTAACGTCCAATGTCAACACAAGTCACTCGCAAGAGGTGAGGAGAGTCACCACTACGATCCCACAACGTTGTTTCTGACTACACCCCCACCCTCTGAAAATGCAGCAGAACAAGAGTACCTCTGAGGCCATGCTTTTTGTGTCCTCAACTGGTGCTCCCGGTTCATAGCCGGGCAGAGCCCGCCACAGTAATGTTGAGTTGCTCGCACCGTCTTGGCCTTCGAGGGAAGGTTCGTTTAATGCAGACTAACAGCCAGCGGCGCTAAGTCCATAACGGCGCTCACCACCATGTGACACGTGTATGCACGTGCGCAAAGAGGCTCCAATTTGAACTTTCCTGTGACAGAATATTATTTACAGTGTAAAATGTGTCTTATTTATTTTTCAGAGTCTAAAATGTCTTAAAGTGTTTGAAATGTATGTTTCTCAATATTACAAAATGTATGATTATGAATTCAAAGTGTGTGCCGCACTGAGATTAAGAACAGTAATATTCCAGTGTGAAAACTGTCATAAAGAGGCACTAAAATAATACAAAATTCATAAGAAAAATCTAAAATGTAAAACAATATTTAAATTATTTTGTGCCACTTCATTTTCATATATAAAAAGTTTTACTCGTGTGCATAGCACTTCCGCTTATGTGAACCTGTAGGCAGCCATGGTAGGACTGTGCGACACTAGCCTCGGTGCAGTCATTGTAGGAGGTCTGGTGAGGTAAGACACTGTCAAGTACGCACTACAAACTTTTTGCACAGATGTATATTACCATAGCTCTTTATTAGTATACCGGTTAACCTTTGCTCGCGTACGTTTTTGCCAGATAATTTCCCCAGCATTATGCTTCCGCTTAAATAAATAATTTGTGCCCTTGCTGCTTTTTGAAGCTTAAACAACGAGAAAGGGAGAAAGATGTAGGAGAGGTCATGCGACCCGTGCAACTCGAATCAGGCGCCATCCGCCTATGCTAAAGGTATTTCATTGTAATTTTTGTACTATTGCTGCATGCAATTTTAAAGGCTTTGTTCTTATGTATGCATTAAAGGGTATTTTAGATGTTTAATTATTTTACGGCCACATCTTTTCCAACCACGTGATTCATAGCCGCCCAGTCTATATCTGCGCCATTCATGCAGTTTGAGGGTTTATTTATGTAATATGTGGGCCACAATTTTATTCAGGGTTCTATGTCAATTTTATTCAGAGTTCAATGCATTTTTCATGTAATTGATGATTTGTATGTCTGACCACGCTGTCATTTCTCACGTATAATTTTCTTGCCATCCGGCATGCTAGAAGCTCAAAACCGATACAATCTACAACGGAATCACTTTTCCAACCACAATAATATTTTGATTGACCATAATCCACTGTCTTTGTGGAGAAATACACCATTTTCACATGCACATGCTCCACTGCAACACTTATCCAGCGGCATCCGCGCCATCTAATACCGTTCTCACGCGATTGCGTGTTTATTGTGAACACTCATGCCATGCCCCATCACTTTCCAATGGTATTTATGTGATTATATATAGTTTTGCAAGGTGACATTATTTCCGTCCTAGCCAGCTATGTGTATAGGCCGTCGCCTCACTAACCACTTGTGGCAAGACGAGCCCCGACAAGCCCGCGTTAGTGATGCCAAATAATCACACATGTTTATGTAACTTGTTCATTTTTGTCTCATTTCATTATTCTATGTGCCCTATCTCTTCAGGGAAATCGTTAGCCCACACAAGCAGCTAGCGACCGTCTTCCCTTGTAAATATTGTGTTTTCAAACACCACAGAGAAGTCAATCACTTAGAATGTGCGCCAGAGTAATTGCGAGCTGGGGAGCACCCCACCGGAGTTGGCTAGACACAACCAAGAGTAATTCACTAACAAAATCCTGGCACGTTTTTCTTTGTACGAGTGGTAGTACAGTGCAAGTGTTTCTCTTTTTGAAATGACGGCTACTTCTTGCCATTGTTTTCTAAAAGTTTAGTAATGATGTTTAGTATTGCAAAGTGTATCGTAAGTATGCTCGGGTGAGACGGACACACCGAACCCACAGTATTCCTGAGAACCCTTAGTCTCAACAGTGCAGTGACTGGGAAACACCGCTGGCGCCATCAGTAAGAAATTTGTGCCATCATTTGCCTCGTGTCTCACCCGACGGCATAACTTTAAATAACTCAGTCCCAGGTTGTAATCTCACCACCTTGAGCAGACATGTTTAGTTTAATAAATATATCATAAGGCACACTGCTAGCTTTCTTCTCCATCAAAAAGAATTTAGAAGCAGCCATCTTGGATAATGTGCACTTGAAGTGTGGAGTAGAATTTGGGTTCACTGTGATTTTCTGTTGTAATTATTATAAATCAAGAATGGTCATTAGCTTTAATCACCACCGTTACTGGTTGTTTTAAGTTAAATAACTTCTTGTTTACTAAATTATGTACTTAGTAATGAGACACTGTGGAAATGTGAAAAAACCAACCCTAAATAGGAGTGGTTTTACCCGTGCCTATATGAAAGTTTCTCACCCCCGTTACTCTCACCTCCATGAAAAATGTTACTCATGAAGGTAAGAGAGTGGTAACTGAGTGTATTTCTTTCTTTATTTTTTATAGAAAGACAAATGTATAGATTGTGAAAAACATAAATACACATATTGTTTAAAACTTACCTTCCAATAAAGTCTATGACTTTTAATACAAACTTCTTATGTATTCATTGAAATTTTTGTAACTTAGACCTACTGTAACTGCTATGTGTGACACACAGTCGTTTTCTTTTATTATTTAGTTTGAAAAATGACATTGTCTATATTACTATTGATTTTGGATATTAAGGTAATTCTAACAACATGTATTAAAGTATCATGTAAATTATACAATTTGTTTTAATCATAGGCCTATTCTTTCACATGTTGTTGCAGATAGCAAAATGACTCCTGTAAATAAAAGTAACTGGAGAATTTAAATCAATATTAAAAAGAAAAAGGATTTGATGCTCCAGCTTAGAAAAAAAAAAATATATGATCCTGCTAAATATGAAGAGGCAAAAAGAAAGGAAAGAGAAAGGTATTACATTTGAGCGCCAGTCAGAAAAATAAAACTATTGATCAGTTATCTAAGGAGCAAAAAACATTAGAAAGAATTGGCAGTAACAAATCAAAACGTGTTATGATTCCAAGAAAAACAAAAATTTAGAAAAGAGATTGATAGAAAATACATCCCTGTCTAACCCTGAAAATCCTGAACATTCATTGAATTTTAATGTCCCTGAAGCAGAAGATAACAGGGCACATTTGGGAAAGAATACAAGTAAAAATTAAACAAACTTGAAGAAAGGCTTAAATTCGCTGAAAGAAAAGCTTTCAAATATTTTAAAAAAGTGTTAGTTTAATTAGTTGAAAGAAAAGCTTAAAATATAAAAAAAAATTGCTCAACGATTAGAAAAAAAAAAATACTCCTACAAGAAATGTAGCTTACAGATAAACTTGACAACAAAAAAGTTATTGGTCAGAATACACCACACCAGTTAATGTCTTGTGCTGTGAAGGTGAGCATTTTAAAGAACAATGCGTACAAATTTTTGCAAGATTAAGACCATCACTACGCTCTCAACTAATGTAGCAAATGAAACCATTATTTACAAGCAGTGGGGGGAAAAAAAAACAACAACAAAAACAACAGAGAGAGAGAGAGAGAGCGAGAGAGATAGAGAGAGAGAGAGAGAGACACACACACACACACACACATATATGTTAAAAAAAAAAAAGGAATTGAATAAACATGTAAAAAATATGTAAAGGAATAATTTACTATGACAAACAAGGAATCCTTTGATGTGCTTCAGGAATCAATTCTTAAATTTCTGATACATGTCTGTAATGTAAAACACCAACAAGTTACTATTCGAAACATAGAGAAAACCTAAATTCTAATGAAGTCCTCACACATATGGATTTTAGTGAGATTCAAGCATCCCATTTTCAAGGCTCTAAAGCTCAACTCAGCCTTCACAGTACGGTTGTATATTATAAATGTACAGAATCATAGCTATAATGTCTAAAAGCTTCTGTACAGTATCTGGAGATCTCACCTGGAGCCTGTAGTTGATGAGGTAATACGCATAGTACCAAAATTGAAAATGGTCCATTTTTTAAGTGACAGTCTAATGAATCAATATCATAAAAACAATGTTTCATTTGATTGGAACACACCCAAAGCGTTTACAAGTGGAGGAATTAAGATGACATTCAGAGAGTGGTAATGGGAAGAGGGCTCCCGATGGCATTGAAGAATGCCTGAAAAGAAATGTAGACAATCTTGTAGCCAAAGGACGGGATGTATTTTTTGTACAAACAGTTTCTATTTTGATTGGGTAGACAATGCCCAGGAGTGAAAATCATTCCTGTCGAGACGAAAGATATTGACAAATTAGTGAATTCGATCAGTTTTGAAACTTTTAAAGGCACTCTAAAAATTATTCACAAAGTAGTTTGGTCAGTAGAAGCAAATAAAGCGAGACCGTTAAGTTGCTTGAAGTGTGTTCTGTATCTTCTTGCAATCATTATGGAATTGGCCAAAACCATCTTGCCACTACAGAGAGTATCCTTTTCCATGTTGTATATTGTTTATTAATTGCGTTAAATAGGTGTTTTTGTTTTTTAATATTAAAATGATCACACACAATTTCTATGAAGTTAAGGTTTTTTTACGACATGAATTTCTTCTTTAATTTAAAGATAATGCATCAACAGAAAGAACATTGTCTAATTTAAAGAATTTACCAGAACCTTCAAAAAACTTCCAGATGAGAGGAAGGTGAGAAAATGTATCTTTTTCAATATTCGTACTACATTTTTCTAAGAAGGATGTACCAATTTATAAACAGACTGAAATGCTGAATGAAAATATGCTTTTAATCTGCCCACTTAAGTACAGTAACATACTGTAAGTTATGATCAAGTTCGAAACTTAGTTGTACGGTACCTACCTATGTAATAATTAACAATTTAAAATTTCACCTGAATCCATGTTATTACTTCAGTAACTCTTTCCTTAACGCTTATCAGGTTCTCCCCGAGTTAGACAAAAACTGCATTACTATGATACAGTATATATTCTGATGATTCAGATCTAGAAGAGTATCCTCAAAGAGGTAAAATCAAAGAATATGTTACGAAGATTGCTGGGAAAAAATCCATTCACCATTACATTGTATTTGTTACCAAGAAGTTTATTTAATTATGAAATTTATGAAACAATATACAAACAATAACTTTGTATTTCCAGAAGAAAATTACATCTTTCTTGTTGATCTGTCTGATGTTTCAACTGTATTGGATCAACTGACAGTAAACAACAGACAACAATATAAGTTTGAGTCACAAATTTGTGAACATATCAGATTAAAATTATAATTTTGTAGCCTAAGTTAATAATGAATGTGCAATGTAGGCCTATGTTTTTATTTTCTTAGAAAAATATCAATTGTTTTTTAGTAGCATGATTTTAGTAGTACTTTGTTTTATTGTGCAATACTGATAAGGCAAAAACTTAAAAAAAATATATATAAACAATTTTTTTTTACTTTATATGAAATGTGCTTGTTTTTCAAGAATGACACCATTTACTCCCTGGTGTTTTTATAGCTCTCATGATACCCTTCCTACTTATTTTCATTTTGTTACCAAAGTCAAATTTTTTTACTATAATACCAACTATACATAGCACTCTACCCTCATCAGTATACATAATTTGTACTTACATTAGCATCTATATATAGCACACTATAGTCCATTCCCCATTGAAAGCAACATTCTCAGAGCCCTGCTAAATATCCACTTGCAGGCCCGTTTTGTATCCTTCCGCCAAATTTAAACAAAAATTCCCATGTGACTGCCATGTAGCATCTGTCAAAATCAATGTTTACATTCCATTGTGTGTGTACATATGTTTGTATACTTTCGCTACACCTAAAAATAAACATTGAAATCTGACCTACTTTTATAGCTGTCAAATGTATTGTTTACTGTTTACAAAACCATTCGGTATGAATAACAGTTTTGGCCTCTAACATTATTTAGGTCAGCTTTATGACGTTTTAAAATTGCCTGAATTGACAACAGTTCTTACGGTTATTTTACATTTGTTTTCCACGATATAGCTCAATACATGTAATGCACATTAGTATTTTGCAGTGACTGTTTTTACACTGCTACAATTGCGAGGTAAAGGGCTGTACTAATTATCCTTTTGTTATTGATGTGTGTTGGGTCATTTCTTTAAAGGACGACCTCAGTTGGAATAAATATTAAAACAAAGGAACAACCAGTCAAACGAAAAAGGCACATTAAATTTAAGCATGCAACTAGTGTTGCTAATTTTTATCATACAAACTTTAAAAGATAGCGATGAACATGCACACAAAAAAGCCTATAACTTTTATTCTGCTCATATTTCTATGTATTGCTACTTACTGCTTATTAGGTTTATTGAAATTTAATGGGCTGGGCTTAATATTTTTCTTCTGGGATTGTGGCAAATTACAATACACAACTGTGTTTCAAACCCCTTAGAGCAAAGGTACAATGTTGTGATAAATAAACAGACGTGGATGTAAATAAATAACTTTGTCATAAAAACAGTTCGCATTTAAAATGTATAAACAGTGCTAATCAAATATTTGAAATAATGCACACAGGGCCAGTGTATCAACCACGATGCACAAAGGCACGCCATTTCACAGATGCAATGATTAATGAAACCCACGTCACAGTATATTTATTACTGCAGCAGAAAAACAGATTTATCACAACATCGTAACTTGCCTAGGTAGATTTAAAAAACACGTCTACAAACGTGATGTATTAATTTGAACTATTTTTTTGGAGTAAGAATAATTTACGTTCCGTTTGACAAAAAGTAACACCATGTCATTACTTGCCACATCTACCAACTTCACTTGGTAACTACCCCGCCATCATATATAAATATATCAAAATATGTTTCCAAAAATTAAAATCTCTTTTCAGTTGTAAATTACAAATTCAAAAATCATTATTTTGCTGTAATAAGTATAAAATATGCTACAATCAAAAACATGTATAATTTTTTTACTTACTAGCGAAGTGAAATTTCCCCGAGTGTGAGACAAAGAAAGAGAAAGAGTGCGACAAGCCTCGCCAGCACACAAATTTTTTCAATTGCTTACACGCTCAATAAAACAATACAGTACCATTACGGCCTACTCACAATATTTTCTGCTGTTATTTTAAACTGTAATAATGAGATATGTTGCCATCGGGGCTACTTAAATATTTTGACAGGCACCATTTAATTTACAAATAGTATTCTAAAAAACTAGGTAAAAATAATATTTTAACCATGAACTATTTCTTACCGGTCGTTGCCAACACGTCGCTGCACTCACTATTGTTAATTCATAATTAAAGAAGAAATAAATATTACAAGTTATAGAAGATATTAAGGTAAACGTTCATTTATTCAGTAATACAGTACTCTAAAGTAACCAGTGTTACATATTTGTGGAATACAAGTTATTGAAAAAACAGGTGACATGTTATGCATAGAGCATTTTTTCAAAAGTTGATTTTCATAAGTCGCTTCCAATCGGGAATGGACTATACTTACATCAGTATACATATTCTCTTTGAATCATGATTTCCATCTATGGTTATTATTTCTATGACCTGATGATTGTCACAGATATTGTCCTTTATTAATAGAAAATTTAAACCTTTTATTGAAATTACAACATGTATCTCATTTGTCACTTCTCCATGGATACATTTGACGCCAGCTAAGAGCTAGCAACAGTCAGCCCATGACGACACGCACTGCTAACCTAGCACGTGGTGGTAAACAGGTGTGAAGTGCTGCTACACGGTATTTCCTAAAACGGGATAATTGATTTCTGTGTGTTATGTATTTCTTTTTCAGGGTTAAAATGTTTGTAAAGTGCAACATGTTTTATTTAAGGGTTCGTGTTATGTTGATTTTTTGAAATTAAAGTGCGTGCTGCACCGAAGACAGAGATAATGGTATTGAAGCGAAAACACCTTTAAAAGACAATCTGATATTAACCAGAAAATAAAACTTTGAATTTTGCCTGTAAAACTATTTAATAATTCTTTTGGTGTCATTTCAATTTACCATATATTTTTACTCTGCGTGCATAGCACTTCCACTTGTGTGAACATCTTAGGCATCCGTGGTAGGTCCGCACAACCCCTGCCTCTGGGCAATCGTTCTAGGAGAGCTGGCGAGGTAAGACGCTGTCACGTACACACTTCATTTTTTTGCACTAATGTAAGTTGCAATAGCACTTTTAGTTTACCGGTTAACCTTTGCTTGCATATGTTTTGCAGGCATCCTCAGCGTAATGCTACCTGCTCAAATTAATTATTCTTCAGTCTTTCAGGCTTTTTAGAATTTAAACATGTTGAGGAGAGGAGATGTCGAATAGGCCAAGCAGCTTGCGCAATTTGTATACCAGATGCCACCCGCCCATGTTCAGGGCTTTTAATTGTAATTTCTGCTTAATTGCAACGTGCAATAATAAGGGTGATATTTGTGTTTAATTATTTTGAGGGTTTTGTCATGATAAATATGTTTTATGGCCACATCGTCCACGACCACATGGTTAGCTACCACTAAGTCCGTATCTGCGCCACCACCGCGTTATGAGGGCTAGTTCTTGTTCCATCATATGCGCCACAATTTTATCTCAGGGTTTGTGTGTTATTTTCAATAAGGGTTCTTGTATTATTCATATTTGATGCATTTGGTTCTTGACCACGTGGTCATTTCATGTAACTGTCTTTTCCCGCCATCCGACACGTAAGAGTTTGCGGTCATTTTATGTACGTGTCTTTCCCCGCCATTTGACGCTGTAAGAGTTTTTACATGCTTGTTCATGGCAGAAATAATATTTCTAAGGCTGATACAAATTTGGGCTGATGATTGACCGAATTTACCGTGAAATATTGTGCATTCACACCCCACACATGTGGTCCGCTACAAACTTCATCCAGAGGCATCCGCATCACCTAAGATTACTTTCACACAGTTATGTGTTTATTTTGCCTCCTCATATCGTGCCCCATCTTTATTAAGTGTTATTTTTGTCAATTTTGTACTGCGTTATTATTTCTGCACTAACCCGCTTAGTGTATGACCATCACCACACACCACGTGGTTCGGGGACAAGTCCTGATGAGTCGACATTAGATGCGTAGATGATTGCACGTATTCATTTTCATGCTCTCTGTCCTGTCTCTAGGCAAAACTTACAGTCCATCCTAGCGGCTGTAGGCCCGTTGCTTTGTAGAGGTTCTCTCTTCAAACACCATAAAGTAAAGTGCTGGGGGAATCACCCACCAGAACAGAACTGGCTAGCCACTTTTTTTTCTAAACTACCTTATTCTAAGTGTTAAGTGAAGTTATGTCACAAAGTTAGGGCGGGATTTTATTGCGTCTCAGGACTAACCCCTTACACCTACTAGAAAGTAAAATCATGCAAGGAGACTTGCATCGCGGCAAAGAGAGATTGGGCAGCCATGGCCTGCACTTTGGGGCCATGACTACCTCCCTAAGTGTACTTAGAGCTAGCCTTAAATATGAAAATCAAGGGAAAAACCGCAAAGAGAGACGTAAAAACCCCTGCGACAGAGAAGTAAAAAATTTCAAAAATTATTTATGCATTAAATTTAACTAAATTAAATAGAATACTACAGGAGACAGAGTGTTTGGAAAACATGCCCTTAGTTAATAGAGTTGGAAAGACTAGTACAGAGGGAGCAGAAGCTTTGTTTATTTTGAGCTTGATGCCGGCAGTAACCAGAGAGTTGTTTGGCTGCCTCTCTGGTTTGCTAGTCATGTTCGAGTTGTAAACACTTTAATTCATTTTCTGGCATGGTGTAACTTGGTAACAATAAATATGCCTCACAGTGTAAAAGTTGAAAGTCTTTGTAGCGTCAGTTATCCAGCTCCATCAAGAATTTGGTATAACAGTGTGGTATCCAAAAAGTTGCTTTGTAAGTACGTACGGGTGAGACAAACACACAGAACCAACAGCATCCCTGACATCCCAGTGTCTCAAAGTGCGGTGCATAGGAACCACCGCTGGTGCCCATAAAAACAGGTAAAAGTGTATAGTAATCGACTCCCATGTCTCACCTGAAGGCGTCACATTCTACCTTTAGTAACAACTTTTTCTATGAAAATTTTGCACCTTCTTCTTTGTTATTGTATTGCAAATATTTATAATATAATCTTAATTTAACTTAAAATTACATTTCTTGCCTTAATAGCCTACTATATACACATTTACCTTAAAATAAACCTTTATCTATAAGACATTTTTACTCTGTAAAATTCCAGAATAGGGACTTCCTTAAAATCTAAAAATAATACCTGGATGTTAGATATGATTATTAGTAATCATAATTATTAGAAATTTTGACGGGGCTTCAAGAGGTTTCCTGTAAAAAATATTGAATGTGACGAGGGAGGAGGGTTATCACGATTGTTGTTTTTATGCTATAAAACACGTATAATTTATGTAGAATAAATTTATATCAGGTTGAATAATTGTATTA
The DNA here is from genome assembly GCA_029891345.1 of Dryococelus australis. Classification (NCBI taxonomy): domain Eukaryota; kingdom Metazoa; phylum Arthropoda; class Insecta; order Phasmatodea; family Phasmatidae; genus Dryococelus; species Dryococelus australis. The sequence continues at coordinate 102,710,782 of CM056995.1, read as the reverse complement.
CATGTTAGAATATCATTTTAAATATTCATAAATGTTTAATATGTAATTTACAGGGTACATCTATGCTGTGGAAATAGAATTATTCCGGTATAAACAACACCCATGTAAAACAAAATTCAGAAGAACATGTAACTGGTGAATTACTCAATGCTTACCTGCTGATCGATATCTACAAGGGCCCGATGATATATTAAGTAGACCTTCGAAAATTACATTATTAAACATATGAGCGGTCCGCACAGTATGTTTACGTTCAACCGGCGACATTTTTGATGTACCATTATTTGGATTTGTGTACGATGATTAAATAGTATTGGTACAAGACGTACCATAATGTAGTGTGTGTGTACCATTAATTTGAATACTGCGTAGGATGATATGTCAATTGTTTATGTCATAGTTACATTCTGGGAAGTTGGTGAACTGACAAGTTTTTAATGGTCGTAGGTTTGCAAAAAGAAAGCGTGTTTTATTGCAATTAATTCAGTTAGATGGGTTATATAAAATGATTGTGCAAAAATATGAGTATTGCAGTGGTAATATCTGAATGCAGAAAGTGAAAGCAAAATTATAATTTTTGAGCGGTGATTTGAGTGTACAAAGAGTCAAAATGGAATGTTACAGTGAGTTCGTTACAAAATTAAATTTAACTTAGCATAGTGGGGAGGGCTATAAAGAACACGGAAATAGCAGGGTGAAACGAGTGAAATATATGTACATCGTAAAATTTTAACATAACAATTAGTAAAATAGCAAAAAAACTTAACAGAACAATACCTAAATTGACAATATTACCAATACAAGGTACAAATACAATAGTGGGGAGGGCTATTAACATCTCGGAAATTGCAGAGTAAAATGAGTGGAAAATATGTAAGTTATCATTGTAGTGGTAGAGATCATTGCTATTTGTTTATTTTGAGGTTACAGTATTTTCTGTTTAAGTTATCATACTTGCATTGCAGAAACATAATTAAATTTCATTTCTTTTACTCTCTCCAGATAAAAAAATACTAACAAATAGTTGTTTACAATTTTTTTTATATTGTCAGATTTCTTTCAATTCACAAGCAATCGACTAACTCAGATATAGAGGACAAAATGAGCAAACCCTACTAAAGAATTTTGATCCTTCATAGCAGTTGTAATTTAAATTCAATATCCATTTACTATATTTTCTCTGTGGTAAGAGCAACAGTTTTAAGCATAAAGTTTTCTCTTTAATGTTTTGTCTGAGGTACTTTTTGAAATAACAATCAGACCGTGACAACACTGGGATTGCTACAATGTAAGACAAGAAGGTTCTTAAGCTTAAATTTTTTTTCCCCATCATGATGGCATGGCAGCAAATGGATGTAAGTGAAACAAGCTATGTTTAGACACAGAGTTTGGCTGGTGCAGAACACCATTGCAACTAAGAAATGACAGAGTTGATGATGTCCAGCTTCCTAGGAGATATGGGTGTGTTATTTACCACTAGTAACCCAGATGATGGTATCCTGAAGGATGAGAATGATGGAGTTATGTCATTGCATCAAATCTTTCATGTAAGCTCTGTCCATGATAGCTTCGTAGTAGTCTTGCTGTCCATTAAACTGTTTCAGTTTTAAATCTCGTCAAATACAAAAACTTTCTGCTGTGAGTTTCATTAAAAGTATAAAACTTTAAAGAATTCAATTTAACGAAGTTTGAATTATTCCAAAAATAGAGAAGTTAAGATTACATGTGTAGAACAATTTTCCAGAGGTTCCCTACCACGTGTTAAATCAGGAGTCTTGAATAGTTTATTACTAGCCTGAGAGACACTTTAAATGAATTAAATTTACATCAGTCATTAAATAATCAGTTGACTATTTCGAAGTTGTGCCTATCTGTAATCATACATGTATGAGGGTAAAATGTATTCAGTAATGATTTTGTACATATCACACACAAGTATTGAACATATTGGCTGACAGTAATTATCTTATAGTTCCATATGATGTGTTGTAATTTTAAAGGTTTTTTTTTTCCTTCGTTACAATATAATTGTCGGAATTGTAGTGTATGTGTGATATTTTTGTTGGGTTTGAAATTGTCTGATTAATGATGAGAGTTGTGAACTACTCACATTGAATGGCTTGTTCCAACTATTTGAATATTCGGTTGTCACAAGTCACTCCACTGTGATAATCTAAAAACAAAAATACTATTTTTCTTTTCTTTCAAATGGTCAATGAACACCTCATCAAGTGTAAGAAACTGCATTATATTACATGCAAATTTCATTATTCATATATATTTGCATGTATCTCTATGAAATGAAAATTTTAACTCATCCCCTTTAGAATGTCTTCCCCAGTACAATTCTCACTGTATGGTCCCACAGTAGTATTTGTATAAAGCAATTAGTATGAAAGGCCTAATCTTCTAATGGAATCAAAAAATATTGCATATTTCACAATTTAAACTGAGTTTCAAGTTTCTCTTTCCTCTATTCATAACACACCACAATATATATTCTATTTTTTTTTCTATTCTTTATAAAAGAAAAAAATGGCTTTCCCAATGTGGTAGCATGTATTAATAAAAAATTTCTTTATTAAATCGAAAAATATTGTACTCTGCAATGTCCTTCCATTCCATAGTCCTCCCCAGTATCGTATTTGTAACTTGCTTGTATTGGTAATATTCTCGATTTATGTATGTTTTCATGATAAAATATTACCACTTATCATGATTATCTCGACAGTATGTTCAATTGCAAAATGACATAGCAGAATACTACCTAAATTCACAATATTACAGATACACACACACACCTAGAAGTTATAGAGGGATAATGTATGATATTCAAGCGTAGCCCCCTCACAGGAAAAAATACTGTACAAGCATAGCCAAACATTATGCACCAAGCCAGAGTCCCAGTGCCAGCAAGGGGGTAAATCCCCAAAACAGTGGTTCAAGGTGAACCAGCAATTTTTTTTTTTGGTGGTGACGCGAAGCATCACACATAAGCAAAGCTTGGAGTTTCCCCAGAAATTAATTTTAAGCATAACCCATTCATACTGAAAATTGTGTGTTTTGGTAATTAGTGAATTTAGGTCGAGGTATTGTTTGGTTAGGTAGTTTTGCAATTTAATGTATTTTTGTTTTGCTTGTAGGTAATAATATTATCATGAAAACATGTATAATTGCAAAAAGACCAAACTCATCAACATTACCTAAATTAACAATGTTACCAATACAGTTTATAAATACAATAGTGGGGAGGGATACGAACTAAATGAAAATTCTGGGGTAAAATTGCATCCTGAATACGTGTGTGTGTGTCATATAATATATATATATATATATATACACACACACACACACACACACACACACACACACACACACACACACACACATATATATTTATCACGCTATTTCCCCGATCCTCATAGCCCTCGCCACTATCGTTTTTGGGGCTTCCATTGATCAAATGTTGATGCTCCTAGTAAATTCGTGATTTTTTTCATTTTATCAAAAAGCACTATTACTGGAATTTTTCCAAAAAATTTCGGAACGTTTGACTTTACGATAGAAATGTTTTTGGAAAAACACCTGATGACTCCCCGCATGCACTCTAAGCTATTAATGTAAAAAAAATCTACTTAGCATAATACATTACTAAATAGAAATGTGTTAACTGTAAAAGACATATAAAAAATTACTCTTTTTAGGAGCAATAAAATTTGGTACAAAAATTTGGGGTCGCAGCCAAATAGACTGCCGCCAAGAAACGATCAGCCTAAACAGACAATACCAGTATATGTATATAAAAAAAAAAACACTAAATTTTCACCAAGAATAACATGTTACGTATTTAATGCAAATTTGTATTCACCTTAACTAGGCTTGTTTTGTTGCGCAGGACTGCAGCAGAATACCGCAACATTCGGGTAGCCATTTTAACAGACGACCAGAAGGGACACAATGTTGCCATTTTATCAAGAAAATAATTTCCGCCAGAATTCGAAGAAATGTACTTCTCAATAACCATTATATATTTAAATTTTAAGCACTGTAACAATATTCAAAATATATCATGAGTACTAGCACCGTCACGACAAATTTAATTTTTTATTCTATGATAATACGCATACGTACGGCAAAAGAAAATTTACAATAAAACACTTAAACATTTTACTTTACGATGATATTTCAGAAATGTTGTTTCTTTAGAGCATTACACAGTGGAACTGAAAAAAGGTAAAATTATGTGCCTTAATCAAAGTAGTTTAGTTTGTAGTCTGTACTAAGGAAAGATCAACCTCCGACCAAATTTTTTCGTATTCAAAGAGCTTTTTATTGCTAGTCCGAGGATCATCTTGCTTTAGTATGGCCTAACTTTCGTCCGGACTGAGGGTAGGATTAATGGAGTATTAAAGTCAAAAAGAAACATTGCGAACAAAAAAATAGCAGTTTAGTTAATAGTACAGGTCAGTAATAGCTAGATAAAGTTGACGAAACATAAAAATTAGGTTTAAGACCGATTCTGGCAATCTGTATGCAAAAATGTGCCGACCTAATGAATGAAGTGTTCCGTGAATAATACTTCAAAGGAAATATATCTTATAAGCTTAATACTATATCAGTTTGTAGCTACAGCAAAGCCTTTCTATTCAATGCATTCTCTGGGAGCAGATTCTTAGGAACCATGATATTAATACACTCAAAGAGAATTTCAAAACAAATAAAAGTTATCTATATCTATATGAAAGTATACACCTATTCCTACTATGTATTGGTAGCTCAATGGTACCATCGTGGGTTGATGTACAGAAGAATGCAAGATTGGCTCTCTTTTGGGGGATAGAAGTTTTAACACTTTGTAATGTATTTAACATTACAATACACGTTCAACATCACTATAAAGACAGTATTGACGTTAGAAAATTAAACCAGCTCATATTACCAGTTTATAGGGGTGTGCTATGAAAATTTAACACATAAATATGGAACAATAAGATATGAATTTTATGGTTATCCATTCTGCAGTGTTGCCATATATGATACAGACATAATACAAGGTTAATACGAATTAGTGATGGATAGTTCACGAACTGCCAGTTCATTTTAAACTGTTCTTCATAAAGAATTAGGCACATAGTTCACCGCGAAATTAAAAATAACTTTTCTCTTGTGATATCGGTCAGTCAATCTCTCTGTACCTGTAACTATTCCACATGCTCTACAGTGCGCCACAGTGCATTCTCATATAATCCGTCGTTCGTCGCTTCCTGCAGCTTTCACCCCTCGAGCTATCTCTCCCTCCGGCTATCCCACCCTCTGTGACTGGCAAAATAGCAACATACGTACTTCATATCTATCTGCCTCTGTCTATCAGTGACTTTGTTTATGCTCGTTCAGCACTGCCTCGAACAGTAGGGTTCGCAGACCTACCTAGTTCAATAGTGACATGAGTCGCAAATCGGTCGGGAACTGAAAGACACACAGCACGAGACAGTTGGCAGAGCTATGGCCATGGAGCAATCTTCCATTCGTTCTTACTTCCTCGTGGCGACTCGAAGTGAGTAGTCAGCTGCACGCCCATCTGCAGTGAGAGGGGTTCCGGGTACGAAACACAGTCAGGGTATGGATGTTTGTGTCGTCCATTTAACTCGCTTCATCCTCATCGGCACTAAGGACGTTGCTGTTACATTGTCGTAAAATCCGTATCTCTAAGAAAAAAATCTGATAGCTGCACTAATACAAGTATAGATACGACAGTAAAATGCAGAGAAAAACTCATTAATGTAATGTCAAGTTTTAACACTTCGCAATAAAAGAAGTAGAAAAGTGCTTTTTTTCTACAATATTCACTCGATACTTCGGATATAGCTTTTTGGCATTATTTGCATCACATTAAAATTAAGTTATTTTTTAATTAAAGTTCTGTTAAAATGTTTCTAATACTGGTATGAATAAATCCATTGTGTCGGAACCATTTTTGTTGAGTTTGTACACGCCTGACTTGGAAATTTTACACTTAGTTATATCTCGCAACACAACCTATTATAATATTGTAAAAGTCGTTATGCGTGTCTTTCCGTTTCATGCTTGCTTAGATTCTTCTGAGGAGGGGAAAAGGAACTGTGAAAGAGGAAACAGAGAAAGACGTATCTAGTTCTCGGACCGATGTTACACTTGCACTCTGCAGGTCGCCAGTATGAATGATCATTCGACTGTGACCTATATGGTTCAAACGAAAAGTTCCCAATGAACTGTTCTCAAATGTGACAAGTTCAGTACGACCTGGTTCATTCAAGTGAACTATATTTCCGATCACTGATACGAATAAAGTGGTGTTCATGTAATGAATAATGTGAAATTGTGATTTCTTAAAACGTGCAGGCAAAAGTAACAAACAACATTACCGAGAGCATCACTCCAAATGTAACTTCAGTTTTTTTTATATACTCTTTTTCTATACCTAAGTTGTTGTGTAAAATATATTTATATTTTTAAAACATCTACTTTTAATTTCAATTCAACACACATTATAACAGATTATATTCTCTTTCGTCTTATGCACATTAATATTATCTTAAAGTAATGTTAACTTTGAAAAAAAAAACAGTTTTTTTTTAAATTAATTATATTAAATATAGCATTATAGAGACACAAAAAACAGTAATTATAATGCACAGTAAATATGACAACAGTGGACGTCCATCATCCTTCCACTAAAGTTAGTCCCAGGGCGTGTTACATTACCTGCACAATGAAGATATATGCAGCGAAGTAATTCCTATCCCTTCGCACAGGCAGGTCCTCGCACCTTCTACGCCATTCTACTTCCGGCCAATATCGCGCATAACTCGCACGAGGAAAAAGTTCGAATACTTCATGCACAGATGTCACTGTGGCGGGAAAAAGCCAAAAACGTGCGTATTTGGAGGTTAGCATCAACTGCGACCTAGGACAAGTTTGTTGGTTTTAGGAAACGTCAGCAGTGTAGATTGTACTGAATGATACTGCAACTAAATTATATAATGCTAATGACGAACAAATATGTTTTGGTGAAGTAAACTTGAAAGGATTCCCATAGGAAAACACGTTTTCAAGAGGTTGCGATTTAACAAATAATAAGTTAGCGTGTTTTGTAAGTAATGTATTTGTAAACTGTAAATATAATTATTGAAATGTACGTGGTTTAAAAAATATCGCACTTTCAACACTTTTGTAATGTGTAAATAATATTTGTTTCTGTCCCTATAACGTGAATTCTACGAATGTATAGTGAACTTCTGCCAAAGTGCGTGCGTGAGTGTATATATATATATATATATATATATATATATATATATATATATATATATATATATATATATATATATATATATATATGTTGCTGCATCTGTAAGAATACGAACGACGAATATATCGTGTTTTGTTTTTTCATTGAAGTTACAATAATTGAGTGTTATTTCATTACGAGCAAAATTTTATACTGCTCCATCAAAACTTCAAAACAAATTCGTCTCAAGAAGGACATTAAACTAACGACACCCCTCCCATTTTTTTTTTCAAGCAGTGTTTCCTTTTCTCCATTGAAATATAGAAAACAGAACCAAAGCAAATGTAACTATCCCAAAATAAAGCAAGTTGGAATGTCAACCTGTAACATGTTAATCAGCTGTGGGTACGACTATGAGATTAATATGTGCTCATGGTTGTTGTTAAATATTTAATATTCCCTTAAAGTGATTATGCCCCATTTACATGTAAGAGATTTGTAAACAAGATATCCTGTCTAATTGACGGACAGAATCACGAGTTTACCAACGCCGTATATGTAAATGTCTTTTCATTCATTAAAAAAACGCTGAATTATATGCAGAAAATAGAGCATGCAAATTGTTCCGATCCTCAGCCCAGTATTATATGCACGCTAATATTTTCTATTGTGAAACAAGCTTAAGCGGATTACACAAGAGAAAATTTTAGCATTTAACTTTACATTCCCTTACCTCTAAGGAAACCATCAATACACAATACAATATTGTAAATTCAGAATTCAGACAATTGAAATCGGTTCTGCGAACATTGTAAAAATGTGTCTCTTGTTATGTAAATAACTGAGATATCATCCAGGAATGCATGTTACGTAACTTTTTAAAAAATAGGCTTTCAATCTATGTTATAACATTATTATTTATTAAAAAATGTCAATTCATATATTTCTTCTTCACGTTATAATTGTTTGCCATTTATTTAATATAAGACGAGCTTTGTTAATACACTGAGATTAAAATCGCCAATTAATAAAATAATGCACTTTCCACACAGTCTGTGTTAAATTGTCGACAAAATGGTTGCTAGACGTTGTCTTAAAACTTTATTCATAATAGAAAAATTTAGCATTTGATTTTGTGTTTCCTTTCTTCTGGGGAAAACATCAATACACAACACAATTGTAAAGTCAGATTTTAGACAATTGAACATGGGTTCTGCAAGCTTTGTAAAAATGTGTAACTAGTTATTAAATTTTTTTTTTTAACTATCCAGGAATACATTTTACGTGCTTTTTTTTAATAGACCTCAAATTTTTAAATATTAAAATATTTAAAAAAAAAATTATTTGTTTAATATAATAAAATATGTAAATTCATCTATTACCTCTTCACAATATATTTGTTTGCCATTTACTTAATTTGGACGAGCTTTGTTTAATACACCGAATTAAAACGAAAAACAATAATATAACGCACTTTCCACATAACCTCTGTTAGATTCTCGGTAAAATGGCAGCTTGATTTTGCTAATTAAAATCTTTACACAATTGAAAACTTTAACATTAGAAATTTGCGCATGCCTTCCGATACGTTGTTTCTTATGGAGCTTGACACAATGGACCATACCTTAAAAGGTTCCATTGTGTCAAACTCCATAAGAAACAACATTTCGGTAAGCAAACATAAAGTCAAATTTTACATTCTAATGTTACAGTAATATATTCCAAATACGAGAAAGAGTAAAATCCAAAGTTGAGGAAACTCGCTAAACAGTCAAACATGTCATTAAAAATATTTTTAAAACACCAATTAACTTTTCTGTTTCAATTTGTGAACTAAATAAGCTGCAGTGTAGACTGGCTAATACGAGGGAATTTATTACATTATTAGAGATGTTATAAGGAAATATGGTATGACAAACATTGTATTAATTTTTAATTTGCTTTGTACAAAATAGTTTGTAAATCATATGTTAGGTAGACCTAAAATGTAAATAATATTTAGTGGCTAACAACCAAAATACTTTCTCTTTAAAAGAATTGAGTGAAATCCACAAGAAACACGATAGCATCTAGTTTGTTCATTGCTTATCTTATAATCTTGGTTTTATAAATAACAGGAATATGATTGTTCGTTAATAGTTACCGATAAACAGCAAAATGTGGTCATCGAGAAAAATCTTCGGGCAAGTAACAAGTAAACTTATATCTGCTCTCTCGTTTCGACGTATATGCGAGTATATATCAACACAGTCCAAACGAAATTAAAGCATATTTATGTGTAACATATCACACGTCAAGCCAAGATACAAAACCGTATGATATTGTCAGCAAATGTGACACACTTAACGAACGAAATGTACCTTTTTCTTATAACATATTTTTTATTTAATACTAATATTTAAAACACCCCAAAATTAAACAAGACATTTTAAGTGCTTATCTGATTTGGTTTATTAAAGTTTTTAATCTTAATTATTCATAATTTACAAGCAAAGTCTCATAAAACAGTTAAAGTTCATGTGCATAGTGTTGCCACCTTGCATTCGCTAACGAAAACCCGAACATTGCCGAAGTCTCAGAGGACTGTAACGAATAATGACTTAGAATACGAAATATCCTTTCCTGAAGAGTTGATTCGTTTCGAGAGATTTCGATACGAATATGAAAAATTAACGAATAACTTGGAATAAGCACCCAGGTAGTTTCCTGCTTCATATACTTTCGGAAAGCATTTAATAAGGTGCCCGATGGTACATTGATAAGGAAAGTGGAGGAGCTGTTACCTGACAAGAGGGTAGTGGAATCCATGAGGTATTTTCTTAGGGGGCAAAGGCAGAGAGCAACAGTGTGGGAGGTAAAATTGGGAGACAGGGAGGTTATGTCAGGGGTGCCGGGTGAGCATGCTGGGTCATTAGTTGTTTACCCTAATGGTAAATGACATGGGTTTGAAGATTAGGGAAAAAAGATTGTTTGCAGATTACTATGTTATGTATGCAGAACTGGGAGGAGAGAAAACTTGAAGGCAGACATTGACAGGATATATCTGAGGACCAGGGAAACATAACAAAATTAAATGTAAGAAAACCTATAAGGGAGTGATGTTTACAAGGAAGAAAGCAATAAGAAGGAACTTGTACACATGAGAGAGGCAAGGAATACAAAAAAAAAAATCAAAATCTAGGGATTGTACTGCAGGAAGACCTCAGATAGAAAAAAAATAGGTAGAGAGGGTCGTTGCAAATGGATGAAGGGCTCTGAGTATAATGGGGATGGTGCTGAAGGGAGTGAACTGTGAGGTGAAGAAGACGACATGACATGTGCCGCATCTCCTGCCACAAAAACCATTCGCCCAGACTTGCACCGAGGCCAACACTACAAGGGGACATACTGTATAAGTGATCCATGCGCAGTTATGTGCCCATGCACACAGTCTACCAATGCAAGTTAGTACAATGAGTGCAAGATGCAGAGGAGTGCAGCACCAGGCATGTCAGTGAAGATAAAAATAGGACAAATAATAAGGGTTTTATGGCAGGTGCCGTGGTACATTCTCGATGGCATATGTAGAAACTTAAGCCCTAGTGAGAACCCTATAAATTTTAAGCCAATAATAGCAAGAGTTATTACCTAATGTTTGTCACACATTCCAAATGTTTGTGTTTTGATTTGTATCTAAAAATGCCTTTTGTAATTATTATATTTCACATTGAGCAGGTAATCTTTAAGTCATGAAAATTAGAGTATTATGTTGTGTACTGAAGAAAATAGTTCCCTGTTGGCATGCTCCCCTGTGACCTCTCCATGGGCGATTAATGTACCAAGACAGCCATGTTAGTAGCATCTTAGATTTGCGAGAGCAAGGTGCTGTGGTGCAAGTCGGTGGCATTCAACTTTGTAACTAAGTACATTCACTGCACTAGACTTATTTTTCATCAGAAATGTTTTCTTCTAGTTGCCGGAATGCCTGCCCTCTCCCTCTGTGGTTTGCATTGCCCAGGGGGACTCAAGAACCACCATATACCTTTTTGAATGCATGTCGTTTTTGTCTGTATAGCACTACCATAAGGCAGATCCCAACTCAATGTAAGTTTTCTCAAACTGAGGATATAATAAACTGCACTGAGATACGTGTGGAACTGTAATTCAGTGTATTCTTCTTTGTCTATCTGCAAGGTACTTAAGGGAATGGGATCTCAGAATACCCACTCGTTATTGCGAGTGTTAAGTGTGTTAAATTGGTCTGTTCGATAATATACAAGGTATAGTGTGTTTGACGTGTGGTCAGCCGATAGTCCACCCGGTAGTACCGGTAAATGTCACATAACTTGGCGTGACATCTACACCAGGAAAGCAGAGAATTAGCGTGGAGATTTTTACATTATGGGTGAACGGCCCAGAGATCAGAAGAGTCAACTCTGTCAACATTGGACCTGCTGGGTCAGTGTATGGTGCCCTGGTTAACGTCAAAGTCTTAACCTCAAAATTTCTACCAGCCAAATTTCCCGTCACCTGTCTATGGTGCTATCACATGGCGACAATGGATGCTCTCCCATGTGGTGCAAAAATCCATCACACATATTTCAGGAAATATTATCCTACAAAAAATGTGTTTTTACCAAATATGTCCTTGTATATCCTAGCTCTAACCCTTGGGTAACCAGAAAAAGAGCAACTGTGAAATAAGAAACTAACTGCAGCATCGTGATGCCTTCCTGATGACATGTCACGTCATGTGGCCACCATTGCTGCGGAATTGGTGAGCATAAGCTGTAGAGGGTCAAAGGAGAGCACATGAAGTCAATCCACCGACAACCCCCTTCATACAGGTAACTGGAAGTATGAGTCGGGCAAAACTTGCTCCACCCATCAATGCTCCAGAGAGGAAAAGCATTGGGAGGGGAAAGTGTTTACCCTCATCTACTGTGCCACACTCTGGTATCACACATTTGTGCCATACACCACATGGAATTGTGCAGCTGCAAGACCCTACCAACCAGCCACGCCGCGGATAACCACGGAAACAGCAGGGACAGTAGAACAGTGCAGCCACTGACACAGTGGTATGCAACGGTGGAGATGCAAGATAGTTTATTAATTCGAAATTTAACAGTACAAACAATGCCGTATTATGACACACCGAAGAGGTGCTGCAACACACTGTGCACCGGTTTGATGCGACCATGCTCAAATGTCAATAATATCAAGAGAAATACCAACAGGAATGAATGAGCGAAGAAGAGAGGTTTACAGTGATCGGATTCGAGTTTTCATGTCAACAGTGCCACTTGAATAGCTGCGTGCAGAATCAAAACAGAGCAGTCATGGATTACTTGATGGGGGAAACTACAGTCGGCAAGGAGGAAAATTGCAGGGTCGAGGAGCCTGCTAAGCCATAGAAGCAAGGAGAGTGGAATGGGATCACAAGCCATGACAGTACAGCCACCGTCAACGAGGCCCAGCGCAGTGCATCGTCGGTGAGCAAGTGGCCAGCACTCCACAAGCACCACCCACACAGTTTGCGACCCAGCCCAGTTTGGCCACTTCTGTCACATTTACGATTCCGATGCGCTGCTATCCGTAATTTCCATTATTTCAAACACCTGTATTTCCGCCTATGTTGCAACCAATACCTAAGCCTTATCTGTATGTACCGCTTGCGCCCATGTATACGCCGAGTGGTGTGGAAACAAACCCTATTACTGAGTCACAACGACAGAGCAGAAGACAGGAAGAAGCCATCGCACTTCCAAATCCGCAAAAACTGCAAGGACTGGCTGCAACTGAAACCTCCACCAAGTTCCAAACACTGCCCATATTTACAGGCGTACCGACTGAAGACCCAATAGCCTTCATCGAGAAATGCACTTCAAGTTTAACCCACTACTGTGTTTGGGAGGAAGAGTGGGCGGATTTCATCGGAAAGCAACTCTATGGGGACGCTCGCACATGGTGGCGATTATTCAAACACTACCGAGTGCAATGGCAGGAATTCCAACAAGCCTTTCAAAACAGGTTCGGCGTTGTTGTAGCAAAACTGGGCAACCAAGCCGCATATTAAAATGGAGCAGCAGACAACACATGAATCACTGACGGCCTTCATCACCCGGAAAGTGCAATTGGTGCACCGATTTTATCCCGATCTGCTGAACGGAAAACTCTAGATATCGTGGCCGAGACTGGCTGGACATAATATCGAGGAACATTGATTCCCCTGTTGTACACGACCTTGAAAGATGTGATGCAAGCTGTAGCCATGTTGGAAATGATGCCAGGACAACCGTGCCACGATACAGGTGCAGCACGATGGCGGGACCAGTAACAGTGCAACGACGAAGAAGTCGCGAATGGTGACATGCGACAGAACAGTGAGAAACCATTCGGACAACATCGGACAAAATTTCAAAACACACATCAACCGAGTGCAAGTGAAAAATTACAGCTTCCAGTAATGGGAACAGTAGTGGGAACCACGAATGCAAATGTGAAGTGGGATAAGAGCCAACCCCCACCATGGCCATGCCGATTGCCCAGGAACGCAATTCCATTGGTATACACAGTGCGCCAATAAAACCCACTTGAACTGGGACAAGCAAGAAACCAGCCAACTGCAGGGAAGTGAGAACTGTGCTTAAGGGGCGGGAGTGCTCCAGCCACCCTACTCCCCCGCAATGTAAACAACTGGAACTCACACCAAAAAGCTACTTATAAACCAGGATAATAGCACATTGGCGAAGTCTATTCGCATCTTGGCAACTGTCAACAACTGTTTGTGTCATGCTTTGATTGATACAGCTTTAGAGTTTCGTACAGAATTATTTATAAGCGTGTAGTTAATGTATGTACAGACATGGGCGCCTTTTCACATGAAAATTTGTTAACATCAAATTGTGAATTATATTGGAGAAGATGTATGAAAAAAAATTTTTGTTTCTTCAGAATTATCACCTTAAATTACCATGCTTACTGGGACCATAATGGCAGAAACTTGTACTATAGAACATTCCCCATTGGAAGCTACTTTCTCGGAGCCCTGCTGAATATCTACTAGCAGGCCCGTTTCATATCTTTCCGCCAAATGTAAACAAACATTTCCATGTGACTGGCATGTAGCATCTGTCAAAATCCATGTTTACATGACATTGTGTGTGTGCATGTGTTCGTTTACATTCGCTACACCTTAACACACACATTGAAATGTGACTTCTTCTTTTATACCTTTCAAATGTGTTGTTTACTGTTTACAGCTTTTCAAAGAATTCTGTCTTTTCAAAAACCATTTTGTACGAATATTCGCGGTTTAGGCCTTTAACATTATTTAGGTTGGCTTTATGATGTTTTAAAAATGCCTGAATTAACGACAAGTCTTACGGTTCTGTTACATTAACATATTTGTTTTCCATGACATAGCACATTACACGTAATGCATGTTAATATTTTGCCGCGACTGGGTTAAACACTGTTACAACTGCAGTGTAATTGACTGTAGTAGTTAACATTTTGTTATTGATATATGTTGGGTTATTTCTTTAAAAATATATCCTAAGTTCGAATAACGAAGGAATAACCAGTCTAACGAAAAAGAGACATTAAAATCAAGCATGCAATTTGTGTCGCTCATTTTTCGTCATACAAACTTAAAATATAGCGATGAACATGCACTAACATAATCCTACCGTAACTTCTGTTCCTCTCATATTTATATGTACTGTTACTTACTGTTTATTAGGTTATTTTGTTGGGATTGTTGGTAAATCACATTACACGACTGTGTTTGAAACACCCAGAGCAAACGTACAACGTTGGGTGAAATAAAAATACGTGAATATAAATAAATAACTTCGTCAAAAAAACAGTTCACATTTAAAACGTATAAATAGTTCACATCAAATTTTTGAAATCATGCACACACAGATTCAGCGTAACTATTACCAAACAGCCACATCACTCTATTTCACACACAGCGGTTAACGAAACACACCATAACAGTGTATTTATTACTGCCACGGAAATACAGATTTATTACAACATCATAACTCGCTTAGGTAGGTTTAAGACCCACAATGTCTACAAACATGAGGCGCTAATCTGGAGTATTTTTCAGAGTAAGTATAACGTATGCTTCATTTGGTAAAACAACACACCATGAAATCATGGCTCACCATGCCTGCCAACTCAAGTTGGTTTCTGCCCCGCCATCATATCTAAATATATTAAAATATGTATTCAAATATTAAAATCTCTTTTCAGTAGTAAATTATAAATTAGAAAACCATTATTATTCTGCAATAAGAATTAAATATGCTACAATTGAAAAAAGGTACAATTTTTGAATACTAGCGAAGTGAACCTTACCGAGTGTGAAAGAAACACAGACTCGTTAAGCCGACAGTTACTTCAAAAATAGCTTTTGCTCGATAAAACAACACCGTACCATTACAGCCTATTCACAATATTTTCCGCCTTTATTTTAAACTGTGACAATGAGGTACATTGCAATCGGGGATAAATAAATATTTCAATATTTCATTAAGCACCGTTTAATTTACAAATAGAATACTAAAAAAAAAAGGTTAGAATAATATATTAACTGAACTATTTCTTATAGGCCGTTGCCAACACGTCTCTGCTCTTGATGATGTACATTCATATTTAAATAGGAAATAAATATGAAAAGTTATAGAATATATTAAGTTAAAGTAATTTTTTTTTCAATAATGCAGTACTCTACAGTTAACCATATTGTTATATATTAGTGGAATACAGGTTATTGAAAATACAGGTTGGCGTTTTGCCTACAGTGTTATTTCAATGGTTGATATTAATAAATCTCTTCTAATCGGGAAAAAATTCGTAATTATTTAGATGGGCAACCTTAATATATGGTCTACCGAAAAAAAAAAAAAAAAAAAAAAAAAAACAAGTTTATATTTTTTTATAAACAGCCAATTCTAATACTACACAGGACAACATGGCACAACTACTCTTCAATCCTACAATAAATAAATCAAAGAAGGAAGAACTACTATCTGTTAACAGAAAATTAATAAGATGATAATAAGAATATCATTACTTTTAGAAATCAAATTTAGGATGTTCCCAAAATATTCCATAATAGCTAAATAACGAACAAATACAAATGAATATTAAGCACAATCAAATGGTCCATGATTCTGCACTCATACATTTGCCATCGCCAATTAACTCAATCTTACAAAACCACGATAACTCTCAATTGTGTGATTTCTGGTTCACATTACATAATGATTAGGGCCTCTGGAGAAGTTTGAAACAAAATTTAATTATGAAAATTTGGTACATATTTAACTATAAAGGTACTTGACGTAATGCAGACACAAAGTCATAAAGATCTGGTTACAATCGATGTTAAAAAGGTCCACCAAACCATGAGTTATGAAACTTGAACAGCAACATCGGTCCAACACGTAGATGTAGCCGTTATCAGGGGTGGGCGATACTCTCCAGGACTGCAGGACATCATCTTCAACCACAAATCATTTAGTTCGGCAGGACACTAGTCGCATCAACATAATTATTTCAACAAATTTTTTTACATCATCCTCCATTTAGTGCTCTCCCAATTCATGTTCACGCTAAACATTCTCAGCAAAAACAAAAACTCTGCCTGGTTACCTTCACGATATCTGCACACCTTCAAAAATAAATATTGTTGTCCATGTAACATAAATTGCACAAATTAACAGTAATCTTATCAAAATTTAACAAAATATTTTACATAGTAATAAGCTCAATAATGATTTAGTTTAATATGTGAACCATATTATGCTCAAATGAATATTAAGCGAATTGATAAGTGCGAACCAACTGTATGAGAATTCCTTACACAGTGGCATCACACAATTTCTTGCAACCCCGTTTTGTAAAAGATGCATACGCCGTGCCTACAAGCCTGATTTTCAGGTTAGCCACGAATCAATATAGCAGTAAAGCAGAAGGAGAAGAGGTAGTGATTGTACATGTGAGGGATATCGAAACGACAACAGCAGCTTTCATAACCCCAGATATTCGTGAATACATAATATTTGGTATCGCCTGGTTAACTGAACAGAAAACAATTGTAAAAGCTGCCGCTACACGCATACATTTCGATGCTAAAGAGCGATGCACAATTTATTACTTACACAGTCGCCCAGTAGACTGCACACCCCCATTGATCTCAGTGAAAATGATAGTGATATTCTGACAGCACATCAGGCAGCTTTCCAACACCAGCTAGACGAGCGTATGGAAATTTTCGCTAAGCATGACGCCCTGCATCCTACTACAGTGGCAAAGCACGAGATACTACTTGAGAAAGAGGGACCTATCTGAACTCTGCCTCGGATGTACTACTTACATCAGGCGAAACTTATTAGACAACAAATGCAAGAGGTGCTTAATGATGGTATTATTGAATCCAATAATTGTGCCTGCTTCGCAGCTCTTACATTAGGGTCTAAAAAACACTGTTCATGGATATTCTGCATAGACTTTCGACCGCTCAAACAGGTTACGCGCAGCTCATTACCTCCGTACTTCAATGTAAGAGACCCACTCAGCTCGCCTGGACAAGTGAAAGTGTTCATGTCACTAGATCTGACAAGCAACCGCTTTTCTGGCAGGTATCGATCAAATTTGCAGATAGTGAGAAGACAGCTTTCACTATGCCAGACGGAAACCGATGCCAGTTCTGTGCGATGCTCTTTGGGCTGAAGTGTGCACCCACTAAATTTATGAATATGATGGTCCGTGTTTTGGATGGCCTCGTTGGGAAATTTACATTGGCATATTGGAGTATGTCATTGTATGATCTGATAGTGGGAAGAACATGTAAATCATTTGTCGCTTGTTTTGGAGAGCTTAGCATTGAATGGACTTAAGTGTGTACGAGAGAAGTGTGATATGGAAAATGTTACACTTGAATACCTAGGGCAAGTTGTGAACGAGGAGGGGAACAACCGAACCCAGAACAGCTCAAGTTAATAACAGCATATCCACATCCGCACACTAGAAAGCAATTGTAAAAATTTTCGGACTTTTAAACTTGCTGCGAGAACATGTGGAAGGATCCACAATAATAACAAAACCGCTGACCGACCAGCTGTCATCGCAGAGCCAGTGTCAATGGATAGGCGGTGCTGAACAAGCTTTCGAGAAATAAAAAAAATAATGTCAGACTTGCCCGAGATTCTCCAGTTATGATGCCCGAAAACACTTGTATTTACAGACCGATGCTAGCCAGTAGGGAAAGGGATCACTGTTGTACCAGTACAATGATAAAGGAAACAGACTGATAATCGATTTTGCTAGTGCCAAACTCGGCAAAACTAAACACCAGTACCATATTCACGTGTGTTATTACCTAGTGGTCGTGAGGGCTGTTAAGAAATATCGGGGATATTTATAATATCAAAGGTTCACATTTCGTACGGACAACAAATGTCTAGTATGGCTCCATTCTATGAGTGAGGCACACAGCAAACTAGCATGCTGGGTCTTAATGTTGCAGATGTACAATGTCGTTGTACAGCACGTACCGGGAAAGGATAACCAGCTAGCCAATACACTTTCCAGAGAGCCCAGAGCAAGTGTTGTGAGGGATGAATTGGAATGTGATGATCTCCTTCCCCTGGTCACGCAAGGCACAGTACAGGAAATCAGTGTAAACAGATGAACGCGGAAAGTTGTAATGTTTTGATTAACGAACTTTACCGCACCGTATTACAAGCACAGCAGGAATGTCAGTTTTGCTAAGAGAGGAGGAAAACGTGAGCACGACACAATGTAAACAACTGGCGTGGTATGGACAATTGAATTGAGAAATGCTGGCCAACTGAAAGTTGAAAATGGAGGTGGTATAACACAACATGGGTGCGAGGAAGCGAGTGTTAACCTATGCACCTCATGGCAACATGGCGCGAGTTTAATAAGAGTGTAATATGTGTAGCATTCCGTGCAAACTCTTCAAGGCTAGGCAGTCAGATGGAAGGCAACTGCAACAACCCAAGGAACCAAGATACCATTCAAAATCGCTTGCTTGGACGTTATGGGGACTTATCCTTTGACAGCTAAAGGAAAGCAATTTAAAGTTGTGGCAACAGTTTTACCCCATTAGCTGCGGAAGAACAGCCAATATTGAACAAGTACTAAGTGATGACATTTTCCCTAGATGGGAGTATCCGAAAAAAATTACTGACAGACAATGGGCATCAGTTCACGGGACGTAATTGGAGAGATTTGTGTGAAAAGTGGGGAGTAAAACATTTAAAGGTGGCAAATTACCACCCGAGGACCAATCCAACAGATAGGCGTAATCAAGTATTAAAAAAGCAACTCCACCCACGAGTAGACGAATGATGCACCATGTGTGCTGACCACCTCCCCGCCTTCCTATACATGCTAAGCTGTCGAGAGAATGCTGCTACAGGAAGAATGCCGGTAGATGTCCTGCTGGGACATATACTACAAATTCCCTCTGAAGAACAGTGCCCAAGAGCCAGGCGAAACAGCAAGACCCCAGTCAGTGATACACCGCAAGGAATACGGCAACAACAGCTTTGAGATGTCTGACAGCACCAACAACAGTATATGGCAAAATGGCTGCCCAGTACCACAGGGCCACCATCCCCTTTAATAATAGGACGGCAAGTCTACGTGTGGGATCACCCACAAGTCATCAACCACAAAGACTTTTGTGTGGGGTTTGCTGCGAAGTGGAGTGGGCCATACCAATTCCTGGGAAGACACTCACCAACAACCTACACATGCCGGATAGGGAAAAGGAAATTCCGAGAACATCGGGACGACATACGGCTCTCACCAGATAAAGTCGCCGAGGAGGTTGTACCCTATGGCGACTCTGGGCTCCGCGGCCAATGATGAGCCACCCTGGAGGAGAGGACGAAGTAGAAGTTGCAGCAGTACTTCCAGCAAGTGATCCATCAGCTGGGGCAGTAAGCCCGGATTCTCCCGGTCCAACCGTGCCTTGCATGATGCTTCTGGCAACTGGCCTGCACGTGGTTGACAGCGCAGCTGCGGTGAGCGCTCCTGGCACTCCATCATCTCAATCAATGGTGCTAGTACTTCAAGTGGAGAAACAGAATGGGGATTCAAGGTATGAGGTAAAGAGAAGCCATTTAGACGAAACATGCACAAGGTGTACAACCAGGTGTACCTACCCGTGTCCCCCTGCCACGAAGTCGATAGTGTCTGTGCGGTCCGTGGTTGTGAGCACCATGAGAGAAAGGGGTCACATGCAACTGGCCAAATTACCCTAGGGGCTGTGTGCTCTGTTCGCTCCCAGCGATGGCTTAACACATGCAACAATGACAGTGGAGAGGAAGCAAGCGCAAGCGATAGAAGCACCAGCAATGAGTCAGCCAGCTCTTTCTGCCCCCGCCAAACACGTAGAAGAGTGCAGCCAACACCTTCATGCAACATGTGCAGGGTCATCCTTACGCCCTGCAATGCAACAATGTGGCGGCACCACCATCAATATCGGTCGCCACTGCCATGTGCAGCTCAACAGGGACACTTGTGCATGCTGCGACGCGGGACACAGGCAAGAAGGCACTACTGTTGCACGACTTCGAATAGTCTCCAGAGGGGGAAGACATTTGACGTGTGCCATGTTTCCCACCTCATAACCAGTTCACCTGGCCTTACACCGAGGCCAACACTACGAGTGAACACATCATGTAAGTGATGTGTGTGCAGTTATGTGCCCATGTGCACTATGTAACTAGCGCAAGGTAGGTCAACGAGTTCAATGTGCAGAGGAGTGCAGAATCAGCATGTTATTGCAGGTAAAAATAGAGAAAATTATAAGGGATTAATGTCAGGTACTGTGGAACATTCCTGACGGAATATTTAAGACCTGATGTCACAGTGATAGTAATGGGATTTCCTCGACCATTGTGGGATGAAGGTTTATGTAGACATTTTCGTCAAATACTTAGGTTACCAGGTTTTGGGTGCCATATCTCAGTGGAGAGCATGAGATGTGGATTGGGGGCCATATAGTTAACTACCTGCGTGGCTGTTGTTTCGGCTCCTGAGTAATTAAAACTGTTTCTGAAATTACATGGCTATTGAAACAAAGGCTGTGTGCCACCCAGGCCAAGGAAGCACGACACACGATGACACGCAACTGACCCCTCTCGATGCTCGGCACTTATTAATTTCCAATATATCCCGCAACCTTTTGGCCTTTGAAGTATAGGGGGAGAGGTCACATTTAACTGCATGGTAACAGACTTTGCACACAACATTTCTCATCCGCCCTTATCGTGAAATTTAACAACACATAAAATTACTAACATTAACAAAATATACACAGACACTTACTATGTGGAGGTGGAATAAAATGGACATCGCACACATAAAAATGGAAATAAATAAAAAACAATTAAAACGTCTTTGCAGCCTGAAAACAGGTGGTGCGGTACATGTCTTTTACACACAATGATGTCAACTATGAGCCTCTCAGTCAGTTTTACATGAACTACCTGGAATCCGTTTACCGCCAATGTGTTCATGGTGCTTCTTTCGCGAATGTGCCATGTGTGTGCGTGGTAGAGGTTCTGTGTGTTGAATATATTGAGGGTTAGGAATGACGTGTGTTTTTGTATATCTATGAGAGAGTGTTATGAGTGTTGTGTTTCTATTTTATTTTTGCGTTACTTCGGTAAAGTACATGAAATTGAGGCATAATTTGCACTTATGCACTCGAGCAGCTTTAAATTTTTTATAATTTTTTTGTACCATTGTTGGGATATGTTTAATTAATAGATGAGTTGTGCACATGAGTGTGTCGTGTGCATGCGTGTTAATAATTTTCTTTTTTTATGTACCTACCCCACACGCAATCATGGATGTAGTTGCAGTCTCAAGTGTCATGTTGGTTTTAAAAGTGTTTGGATTATAAATGGAAAGTTTCAATGTGTGCTCATATAGTGTATTTCAGTCGCACCGAGCACTCATGTGTCAGTGTTAATTTTTACAGTAATGCAACATAAATAAGTTTTATTTAAACTTACCGCCATAGAGTAAAATAACCATTTGTAAACACACTCATCATGGTACAACAAATTCAGTACAGAAAGTTGGGGTCCGAAATCTGTCTATGGTAAGGACGCAGGGCCAACCACCTGGTAATTTGTTCCTTACCCTACATGTAAATAACAATAAAAATATTTCAATGTCATGTATCCATCACGGTCACATGATTGTAGGCGGGATTACCAGCCAATCAGCAGATGCTACGAGAACTTCATTTTAGTAGAGTCTCGACCATATCGTGAGGAGATTTCTGTGCACACACGCTTGGTGCTACACTAGCCTGCCCTGCACTGCACTCGTCACACACACATAAACTCGCACACATCACACGCTCCATTACACTGCTGTAGAGTGCGGGTGTTAGCTGCTGTGTGGTGACAGTTCGGACAGACAAACAGGCTAAGAAGATGGACACGTGTATATGTCAAAGACACCACCTCTATTAAGACAATTTGTAGGCCAGATGCCACTACTTGAAACTGCTGGGTTTCCTCGAAGTTCTCGAAGGCCACAGGTTATACGTCCCTAAGGCCTGGGCAGTGTCCTGATACACTGGCTGTTGGATTTGCTGTTATTGGCATCTCACTGTACCACGGAGCCCCTTAGTGCCCCCACACTGCTGGCACTGCTGTGGCAGGTATGCCCATCTATGTGACCTGCAGAGGAGGAATGAGCTGTCATTCTCACTAACTTTGCTTCACCCATTACCACTGCTCTCCTCATTGCAATCTGCTCCTTCCTTGCCCTCCATTTCCTTGTTGCTTTCTGCACTTTGCTGACCATGCTGCCTCTGGTGCTATCTGGGTGAACAGATACTGAGGGGCTCTATTCCTATGCTAATGTCCCCCTAAGTTGGTAATAATGCTTCTACTCCCAGGTTACCCAACAGTTCCTCCCTTCATCAATGATTGGCAAATTCGTGGGCAACCCTCGCCGTCGACATTGTGTCCAGTGTCACCGACATGCCACTTGGTGCTGACGAAACATTGGGAGATGCTTCTGCTGACCCCGATTGCATCGCGATCGCGGGTGTCATGATGTCAGTAGGTGGCTGCTCCTCTTAAGGTGTTGTTGCTGCTGTGAATGTTGTAAGTAAACGGTGATGCTCATGGGTGCTGTCCCACCAACACCATTTTACCTATTCCTCTAGTGTTCCCTAAAGCATACGGTCGTACCAGATTCGGTTATCTGCCCCAAGTGGTGGTGTTTTTTTTCGATGTACTGATGTAACCTCCTCCTTGATACCTCCCCTGGGGAACTCGGCAGCGGCGTCGCTGTCGAGGATCACCCATATTGTAATCATCCATAGTTCCCATACTGGGGGTGTATCTGGTGTTGATCAATCCGCTGGCGTTTCTGGGGCATTTCCTTCCTTGCTCGTGGAAGCTCGGCACTCCCATCGCTATCATGGGGCGTAGAGTCATAGGGACCAACATCGTTGTCGATGTAACTAAGTGTGAGCTGAATGTCGTCCCAATGCACTCTCACCCTCCTTCGCACAATTCGGACAGTGTAATTGGTGGGTCAGTGATTTTGTATTACCCAGTGCGGTCTGCTCAAATTAACTGCAAATCCAGCAAAAAAATCCTTGCTGCAGGTAGACCGCAGATAAGTTCGTAAATAGACTTGCTGGCCTACTTGTAATGCCAGTAGCAGTTTTATGCTGGTTAGAAACCATTTTGCTGTATAGTGCTCTTGCTGTTGATCCACCTCGCACATCAGCTGACAGCATTTTCTGTGTTAAGCAAACTACTCGTCATCTTGCTGTCATCTTCTTCCCATAGGCAGGTGGCCTCACCAGGCAGGCGAAGGTTGTGCTCCAATAGAATCTGGGTGTGTGACATGCTGGTGGTGACATTACATAACGGCAGAGGCTATACAAGGCAGTGGGTAGGTGTTCTGCCCACATGGTTTGTTGATCACCCTCACAGAGCTGTTTCTGTACATTCAATTCTTGGTTCCATTGCTATGTGAGGTCCGCACTGGAATTGTAAATTGTCATTGTCATGTGGTGTACCCCTTTTCGGGTACACAAATCACTCCACTTTATCTCCGTGAAATGGGTATAATTATTGGTCAAAAAGTTCATTGGAAAACCCAACCCTGGGAAAAACTCATAGGTAGCTCATCACACACGTTATACTTCCTGTCGTCATGCTACTTGCTGGGTATGCTTCCACCCAGCTCTAAAAACTGCCTCTCACCAATATAGAGAAACATTTTCTCCCCACAGTCCTAGGGTAAGATCCCATCATGTACAGACATACAGTTTCTAAGTGATTCCTGGGAACGTGTAGTTCTTGCTGTTGTTTACTGTCTGCTCTGCTTGATTTAAACACGTTGAGGTTGTGCATTATTGCCCATATTAGTGATTGTGTTATTTCAGGCCTGGCTAGAAAATTCCATGTGTACGTTATGTACTGTCTGCTCTATAATGAAATGTCCCACCATGCTGCCAATATACAAATAGGGTAACACACAATGTCTTACACTAGGGGACAAACACTCGCTTTTTCCCTGCATCTCGAAGTATAGATGTTTCTGGTCGTCCGTTATTAACATGCCACTCTTCCACTTCTTGCTGTGCCCAGTTGTTTATTTTCTCCTGCATGAGATGGCACATTACTTTAATGTGTACATAACCTCGCGATAAATGTCACATATATAGGTGTCACTGTTTGCTACTTACAATTGGTGGAAATGCATTTCTGTTAACAGATTTTGCGCATTTGGAAGTAAAATATCTTCTTATTTCGTATTGTCTCTTACAATTTCTTCCTCATTGGGGGATCATGACAATGCATTTGCTAATTAATTCTCGTTGCCATGGCACATATTCAACTGATGGTGTTGATTTTCTGGTCCAAGACGGATGTTGGGGTTATATGGAAAGGTTATGATTCTTAACGAAAATATTACCCAGGATGCCAGTCTGTTCAGCGGCGAACATGATTACTCTTTGTCTCGGGGGCTTACGACCAGCCACCCAAAGTGTCTGCACCTCCTATACCAGCCATCTGCTGGTGTTGATAATAAGTTGCTCTAATATCCTGTTAGGCCCAGGCTAGTACGGGTTATCAGCCTCCTGTATTTGCCACTATTTACTCTAAATACTTCAAGGGTTGTTCCGGCCACCCTATGCCACAATCACATTCTTTCATGAAATTTCCACTCTCAGTTAAGTGGTCCGAATGTCCTATAAACAATGCTTACACAGTTATTCTACTTACAGCATGATTTATTTATACGATTCCCAAAAATGTAACTTACATGATTGATTCGCCACTAGGCTCGGCGTGCTCCAACATAGTAGAAGTTATCACGGGTCTACAAAATGGATTTATGGTAAGTTAAGTCCCCGGTGTGTAAAATACAGCATGGTGTGAGGCGGTGCTCTTGCTGGGTGTAAAAGAAGTAAGAATGTTCCAGTAATTTAAATTGAAAACTTTTGCACAGTAAATGAACAGTAAAACTGTTGTAGGCCCGGAGAGGCCCAGTACGATGTCCGCCTCAATGAGTCCCGAAATCGCAACTGGCCATTATGGCCACGAGAGCTTGGCGCCTGAAAAGTAGCTCCTTGCCCGACACGCCAAAGTGCCGTTATTCCAATGACAAATGACAAAAAAAAACCCTGTAAATTACTTAGAGCATAGCATAAAAATTCAACAATAGGAAATAAAATCTATTTACAAATGGATATTGTTTGTTTACAACCACATGTCAGTTGTCTGTGTCCTACCTTGCATTTCATGTGATTTTTACAACTGTTGTACGTCTGTCATGGTGATGCCTTTCACCACATTCATTTGTGTTGTGTCGTATCACACTAGGATGTATAATTAACTACATGAATACTCCTAAAAATATACTACCACATTATAAGGATTTTGGTCTGATTTGTTATTGTCTGCGGACACCCTTACTCAGCATGTCTGTATGTGGTCTCTGAAATTTTGCCCTACTGGCCAGTCTTTGAGGTTAAGCTTTGCAACAACCACACAACACGTGGTCACCATTAAAACATACAAAAATTGTTAGTCCTCACAATTAATTACATACCAATTCCAAAAACCCTTCTGAATTTACTAAATGTACACCACTTACCTTAAGCATGTTGCAACTCTATTTTTACCATGAACAAACTTTCCTGAAATTAAATGATTTTCAAATGTACATATTAACATTGCAAAAAAATATTAACAATTTTACACTAACCTACAGATCACGTGATGTCACCACACAATAACACTTGGTAAAAATGTAAACAAACAAGGCACATGGAAAATCAATAAGACTAGACCCTTCCTCCGCACTCTCTGCATTTAAAAACCAATACAACATAGCCCCTGATGGAAAGCACTTTAACCTGCATGAGATTTACATGCACAGGTACATTACTTAAGGGCACTACACGCACACATGATGAATCGTTGGCTGGGGCACTGATGTTTCCTGCACGATGGTGTGTGGTCGTGAATGCTGTTGCGACAAGATGTGTATAACGGCCTAGGGTAGGGGTACATGGTACTCCTCAATGCCCCCTTCCCTTTGTTGAGTCCTTCGCACGTCCCAAGCCTCTTCTCTCTTGACAGAATGTTGCCGGCGGATGTAAATTCTCTCTTAGCTGGAGATTGTATCCACTGTGTTGTTGCTGAACTTCCCGTTTCTGTCGTGCAGGAGGCATCAGAGGTTGAGCTGCGGATGTGTTGCTGCATGCGGTACATGTGTCATGACGTGTGACACAGGCTAGCTTCGAGTGGTGTGGTGATGGTTAGAGGCGTTCTGCCCCTGACTCGTCGTAGCTGCTGCTGCTATGATACAATGAATGCAGGCGACATAGATTATGGTAGTGGGCGTCCTCGGCACGTGTACCATCAATACCCCTTTCTCCTATTGTGAATGATCCCGATGATGAAGAAGCTTACGCTGTGTTCTTACTCATGGCATGTTAACAAGTTCTGCCTGCTCTCATGAAGGCGTGTCCTGTACGTCACTTGTATGCTGTTTGTTGTTACCATTGGCAGGCGTAAATCTGGCCATAATCTCTTCCCTCGCAGAGTCCCATGTAGACACATTTGCATAGGGTCTTGCTGCTACAAGTGTTGCGCATCATATTCTATTTACATCCTGCTGCAACGATGCCGAATTTTTGGCGTTCATGCTCCACTGTTTTCTCCTGTCGCCATGTCGCTGTTGGGTGCCTCGATGTTGACATGTGATATGCATAGGGCATTATGGTGAAAAACTGCTGTTCACCAAGGTCTTAATTGAATTATGCTGCTGTAATTTCCTAACACACTTCTGATAAGATGCGGGTCACTCAATATCCTTGCGAACCCTGTGCCAAAGTTATTGTGACCCGCTGACTGTGGGTGTGTTTTGGCGAACCACATGTAGACCGGAGTGTAGCTGGGGAGGAAGTCAGGTGGCGGTGGGAAGCCATTGATGTGCATACCGTGCCAGGTATTCTCTCGTCTTGCATGCCTCCCTCTTCCTCTGCTCTTCCCTTACTTCTTCTTCCACTGGATTGCTAGTCTGCTCCCTCGCCCTGTTCATGTACTCACCCAGATTTCGGAGGCCACTTCCTTGCAGCACTTTCTCCGGTGTTTTACCCGTGGTGAGAGTTGTTCTTCTATGATGTGTGAATAGCACACCTGGCAGCTTCTTTGCCCATTATGTGTTGTTCTCTCCTATGTGTAGTCTCAGAAGTGTTTTCACATTTTGATTTCTCCTTTATGTTGTATTGGCTCTAGGGTGATATACTGCAGTAGTATGATGGCACACAATCCACTTGCTACAGTAGTCCCGCCACGTACGGCCGGTAAACTAAGTACCTTTGTCCGTAAGCACTGTGAGCGGATAACCACAGCATGAAACAAAATTTCACTCTCCATTACCTTCCCGATGGTTCTGGCACGGGCACTTAATATTGGGTAAGCCTGAACCCATCGCGAAAATAAGTCAGTTACAATCATAATGAACCTTTTACCATTTGGGGTCTGCGGGTATGGTCCCATTAAGTCCTGGCGACTGTGTAGAATGGTTCAGTTTGCACACGTGCTACATGTTGTACACGGTCTGTTTTCTGCTTTTGTAGTGATTGCATGTGACACAATTTCTGACGAATCTCTGGATGCTTGATGATATCCCGGGCCAGTGGAAATACCGTAGTACATTTTCACAGGTTTATGCTACCCGTGAATGTCCGACAATTTGGTGTGCAATTGCGAAGAGTAGAATTAATTCACGTGCAGAAACGGGAATAAAAGCGCTCCATGTTTCACTGCTCCTGCCGGCATATGACTGAACAATGTTTTCAAACACCCTCCATTGTTCCACTGTGTTATTTGCATTTTTGGTACACCATTTGTTCGACACTGGACAGGTAGCTTACTTTACCCTTACAAAATATTGCAAATCTGGCAACTTTGGTATTTTTGGCAAAACTAAAATATTTGCACATTTGACGTGTTGTGGTGATGATGCCCCTAGTGGTGGAGGTAGTAGTGCAGTTTCCCACTCTACTTCATCTTTCACCACGGTTTCACTGGGATTGCGGGACAGGTGATCCGAAAGCTGGTTTTCCAAACAGCCACATGTTCGACCTCGAATTCGTACTTCGTTCTCTTGGCTGTAGGTTCCCCTAATGTGTTTGGTCCTGCAAGCCACGGCGTCCCGAGTATGACATCTTCGCTTTTTTCATCGGAAACAAATGCAGTTGTGAATGTTTCAATATCGCGTATTTTTACGGCTATGGTTCCTGTATGATGTCTTGTGGCTAATTGGAATGTTTTTTCCCCTGGACGAATTTTTCTTACATTGATGAGGTGGGTGCGAATGAAACTATGTGATACTGCAGTTTCCTTGTGCACTGCATGTGTTGTTGTTTACCGCTAGCCCGAGGTGGATGAATCTGATGTTTTGGCTCGAAACTCATTTACTAAATTTTGTTGTATCATCTGATCTGGTGATTTTAATGCGAAACTGTGGTGGACGACATATGGTAGCCCGAACCCCCAACGACTGTTTTCAATGGCTAGCTGTGTGTGTGGAACTGGTTGCAGTTCGAAATCAGCCCTTTGGGGCACTATTTGTTCCATTGTGGTCCCTCACCCCAGTGACATGGCGGAGGTGGTCTTTCTGTCCTCTAACTTTTATGTGTTCCTGATGTCTGTGTATCCCTTGTGCCTGTTTCTTCCATCACAGATACATTAACCACACAGCTACACTCTACCGATCGACATTAGGTAGTGGTCACGATCAGTGCAGGTCGACAAGTATGGCATTTAGACTTTTCTTGCCGCCCTATAACTCGCAGTCGTGGGTAATAATATTTAACATTCATCACAATTGTAACGCTTGTGATGAATGGATATGTGGCCTAAACGATTATGTCCTGTGAAGTTACGACAGTTCGATACAACAGCCATTAGAGAGAACACTAGGATAAGCAGCGCCGCTTGATCCCACAGCTTTCCGATGTGAGCGATGTCGATGGGCATCTTGGCCGAATCTGGAGTGCGACGTGGCTCCAATTAGTGTCATTAGATGGGGAATCACATTCCAGCAGGAAGTGTTAAGTGGCGAGTGGCTCCCTAACCGCATTAAGTAATAGGATCATTTTTAGGCATTTTAGCTGTGATTGCATCACAATTAACTAGGGTAACTGCCCACTCCAGTATAGAGAGCCACTAGTGATGAAATCTGTGTCTCGTCAAATCCATACTCATTCCTCTAACTATAAAAATTGCGACACATGCAGGTTTTAATATTTTAATGATAAGAGTGTACATGTTATTTACTATTGAGAATCAGTCACCTGAAGCATAATTTAACTTAATATCACCTTTCAAGAGCGGTGACATACTTGATACATCATATTCTTAGCCATATCTGGGGCTCCGGCATTCACGAGTATGTGACCGGTGTGTTTTTGTTTAATAATCATAATTATATACAATGTCAGTTTAATTTATCATGTTAGTTACTAAGTAAAAATTTTTCATATTTTCATTTTGGCGCCGGATTCACCAGACGTGCGGCGAAGTCGATGCCATGTCGTTAGTCAGACTTCAATACTCGAGACAACCGGCAGGTCAGACCGTAAGCTTCGCTACCCCCCTCGGCAATTCAATCTAGGCAGCAATTTCTTTCATCGCAATAGTTAACATAACTCAGGAACATTTAACTTCTTTAATTTAGCCGAGGGGAAGTCTCCCTGCACCCTGACATAGCATACCAGGACGTCACGTGCGAGACATGTTTATATATAATTCTAACTTAAGGCCTACACCTTACATTCCACAGCAGTGACCAGGGGCAGGTTCAGAGTGCTGGGTCCACTTAATCAAGGGTCCACCTTTTCATGTGCAGCATCATATCATTGTACCTTTGTGGTAATAAAACAGTCATACCATAATTAGACATGTGTTATTGTATTAACTTTCCTGAGTACATCGGATCCTGCACCCTCATAGCAGCATCAACTTTAAAGTGTCTTTCAGTATATGTTTTGTATTTACGGGGTATGCCTCCATCAAAAAGAGTAAAATTTAGTTATTATATAGTTGTGCGAAGTGACCGACAGCTTCGCCCCAAAGGAAATATTTTTAATTCAACATAATTTAACTGACTATTAAATTAGCTCTCCTTCATATTGACCGCGTACCCAGGGTTGCTCTAGGCCGTCCACCATACGAGATCATTCAACATCGTTCACTCTATCGAACATGGTGCTGGGCACACAATCAGTTCATGTCATACACTGCTCCCAGGCGGGACACAAACACATCACAGTACCTCTGGAGGCACAACACGTCAAGTGGCTTGCCCAACTAAGGCTGCTCAAACGTCATAGTGAAACTTCATTCCTATTCCAAGCGGTTTTCCCAACTCGGGTGAATCAAACAAGGTTAGAACATCAGATTGCAAGGAGAGCTCCAACAACACGTCGTTACTATGCTCAACACAACACATGGACAACAGACTACACAACAAAGGTGACAGTGTGAAAGTGCTTCACAATAGACATCTAGTGTATTGGCGAATAACCTGAGAACTTCAGTTATCTATCTAACAACGCACTTAAGACACTAAAGTCAACACAATACAATATCAATAATATCAAGGGTTTTTAAATGTTTTCTTTTGTCACACTATTTGTACAATTATTCATTTGCCAATTTGTCAGATATATATACACTTTAGAATGCTTATGTGTTATGTCCACAGATGTAGAGTGATTCGAGTGGAAAATAATGTACATCATCTGATGTCTATTGAGGGCCTGCATCTGTCAAAACAATCCACTAAGCTGGGTTGTTTACTTGAAACATTATTAGACGTATTAACTGGAAAATATTGCATTTTTTTTCAGTAATAATATTTTCAAACTTTTTCAAAATAAACAATTTTTTTTCAGTGTTTTCCTTTGGATGGTAACAAACTTTAAGTGCAACAGTCAATTAAATCATTTTTTAAAACTTTTCTGAGCATTTTTCAAAATAAAAAAAATTTGAAGGGTTTTTCCTAACTACTTAGAAGTTAACAAAATTTTGACATCCATTTATCAAGGGGATTTTTGCAAAACATTTCAAAGCTGTTGTGCGGCAATCATCGGTCAAGAGCCAAAACTAATTTTCAAGAATCTTTTCAAGGTAATTTTTTCGTTTTAAAAGCAAGCAGTATTCTGGGGAAACACACGCATCACACATGTGGTTGGAACATGTGTTCTCAGCGGAAAGTAAGGAGCCGCGAGAAATGGTAAATATCCCCTCCTTCCACACAGTGCGACCGAGGGCCAGCCGCGTAGCATCACAATGTTTGACCTTGAAGCCTGCGCTACACAGCATGAGGCGGTACAAGATACTGTCATGAAGCATTTGAATTGGTGTACAAGTGCAGGGCAAGGGGAACCGTTATGTTAGACGTGTGTAAACCTACAATAGGCACAAATCCCTTTGAAGGAGTAATATGTCCATATAGGGAAACACAGAATTTGAAAATTTGCAAAGAAGGAATAACCATGGAAAACAGAGCCTGAGTTGACAAAACGTGGAGTTGTACCTCAGGTAGTACACCAGCAATATTGTGTGTAGATTGAGGAAAAGTACAACCCACACAAAATAACAAGTTTCGCCAAGAAAATTTGTTGTCAATATAAACAGTTGAACTTAATCGATACACATTGGCAAGATGGCACTTGTATGAAACAATTTATGTGTGGAGGAAGGGGAAACGGAACCGTAATTTGTGTACAGTGTGCACGTAGTTTTCATCCGGAATGTTTGAGCCGGACTGAAAAGGCCATCACAAATCAACAAAGTTGTATTCTCTGCGAAACGTGAGAACACATTCTTTTCCGAAAATAATAAAATTTTCAAAGGATTCAAAACAAAACATTTACAAACACATGAACAGTTTCAACAGAAAATTCGCAGGCAAGTCTCACAAGAAACTGTAGGGTGTGAGACGTATTGACGCAAAACGCATTGGCAATATCTGACCGGGCCCAGCAACTGACTAAGGCCCAGCAACCAGATGCGACCGCCGACAACCTGTTGTGTCTAGTGGTGTGGCCGTCCCTTGGGGCCCTGCGAGGACCAAATGGTCACCAAAGAGGGGGTTGGGGATTTGCCGTGTTTCTGATGGCAACACATCTCTTGTGCCAGTTTGTTCCAAGTCAGATGCATTTACCACACAGCAACACTCGACCGATCGACGTTAGGTCACTGTCTCGATCAGTGCAGGTCGATAAGAACAGCATTACACTTTTCTTGCAGCATTGTAACTCGTGGCAGCTGGTCATAATATTTAACATTCATCACAAAATCTACAGAAATGTGGCGCCGGTCACATCACTAATTCCTGTTCTCCACCTGCTCCCAGGAAGGACACGAACACATCCCAGCACCTCTGGAGGAGCAGCATGTCAAATGTCCTCTCATTCAGTCTCTTCTCTGACAATTACCCCATTGTTAAAGTGTCGCGACAACGTAACTGCCAACTCATTCTGCTATCCAGGCACATGCTTCAATGTGAAATTGTATCCCTGTAAATGGAATACCCATCGCGACAACTTACTCTGGGCCTCTCACATGCTGTGTAACCATACTAGACATCGATCATCCGTTCTCAATGTGAATCGTCGTTATTCATAATATGCACAGTATTTCTTATATCCCCATAACACCACTAAACATTCTGTCTCATTCACATAGTAACGTATTTCAGCTGGTCCTAGTTTCGCGCTTGCAAAGTCGATTACACGCTTCTCCCCACTGTCACAGACCTGATTCAATAATCCACCGATTCTGTCCTGGCTGGCTGGCAACGATGTAACACGCTAACGGCGGACACAATCAGAATGCCTGATTAATTTCCGTGAATGCCCATTCCATCTCTCTCGTCCATTGAAACCTCGTTTGAGCCGACAAAAACTCAGTCCAGTCTGCGACGATTGTTGCGAACCACAGAATATGTTCCGTAGCCAGATAATCAATCTGACAAACTTTCTCAATTGTTTGTGGCTTTTCAGCTGAGGGTAACTATCGATTAGCCTTAAGTGTTCCGGATTTGGCCGTATCCATCCCGCTCGACTACATGACCCTGAAAATTCATGGTGGTCATCCTTACATGGAATTTATTAATTGAGAACATTTGGCTATTAATTGCAAGCCTTTCCAGGACTACTGCTAAGTGATGTACGAGTTCCTCCCAGCTGTCTGACCAAATAATGACATCATTGAGATATGCCAGCATATACTCTCCAGTAATACCATCCAGCACACCTATCATCATCTCCTGGAACGTCACGGGTACGCAGTTTGCATGAATCTGAAAATGCCGGCCGTCTGGAGGCAGGTAAAGCTCTTTGGTCTGTCCTATTACTTCATTGGCACCTGCCAGTACCTGCTCTTTAAGGCCAATGACGTCCAAACTTTTGTTCGCCCTAGTGTACTAAGTGCGCCCTTCACACTTATAAACAGCGGTGGTGAATTGCATGAGACATGATTTAGCGTTCGAAAATCGACACAAAATAGCCTAACTTGAACTCAGGTAGACTTCCCATTGGCCAGCGAATCAAATTGTTCACAGTGCGCCTTTATTTCGCGCCAAAATGTATCCTTTTCGCAACTGGTTCCACTATTGTATACTGTTTGGTTAACCAAGATATCCCCAGAATAGCTTCCTCGCAATCCTCTGGATAACAATAACAGTCGTTGTCTCAATGTTGCATACTTGAATTGCCACTACAGCAACGGCCATACTACAATGCTTGTTCATGGCGAACCGAATTACGTGGTCTGCAGGCATCACGTCATGATTGCCTACAATGTGTGGTTGTATG
This sequence comes from Dryococelus australis, assembly GCA_029891345.1. Taxonomy (NCBI): domain Eukaryota; kingdom Metazoa; phylum Arthropoda; class Insecta; order Phasmatodea; family Phasmatidae; genus Dryococelus; species Dryococelus australis. Next base: position 102,676,091 of record CM056995.1, on the reverse strand, counting down.
AAGTTGTGCTAAGGTGCAATGTCAATTAGCGCATAGCACAATTGACCATTAATTGTAACTAGAAGACATATGAATGGTGCGTGACTGCGGCTAATATTTTGTATGAGCGCATATTGTGGAGTTAATTTTTCCTCTGGTGTGTTCCGAATTTTTGCAGGCGGGGTGTCGGGTGCGATCTGCCCCTTCACCCCTACAACTCGTTTCCTTGTTGTTTACATTCTGCCACTCCTATAATTTTTTCATGTACTGGTTATTCGTGCACTTGGTTTGCCAATGCTACTGCGGTGTTGGACAATACCTGCATGGATAACAGGCTGGGTGAACCGGATTCCATTCCTGCTGTTGCGAATTACTGTTACCTGTTCCACTGCGAGATGGTGCTCGTTCCTGCTACTCCGTTCCTCTGCTGTTCTTGCTTGTACATGCTCCCAGGCATTTGTCCCCCATACCATTTTCGATACTATGCATTATCAATCTGTTTAGCATGCATTGTAGCATTATGACTTCTTGAATGTGGTTGAAAATTTTGTGAAATGCCAGAATTAGGTTTGTTTACATTTTCGACTCTTGGCTCAGGGTGCCATTTTACTCCATTTGTATCAAGGCAGGATGTTTCATGCATTCTCTCTAGAATAATAGAGGCATTCATTATATTTTCAAGTGTCCCATTCAACAAAGGAATTAGAGCTGCTCTATAAGATTATGTTTACATGTTACGAATGATGCTCTCACTTGCTGGCTTTTCAGAGTCAGCCTGCTCTGGGCCTAGATAGATGCGAACACTCCTCGAAACCTGTAGTAGAATACACGTCGAAACCTCTTTCACTGAAGCCAATAGTGGTTGAGTGAGACCCAAGAAGAGAGCACGTCTCCGGAGAGTTGCACTCTGATGCAGCTGGCCCATTCATCACGGCTGACGCCATATTATGTGTGACAATATACAAAGTCCTCCACAAAGGTTGCTGGATATTTAGTTACGTTCCATGTGAACATGGCCTACATCTGAGATTTTTATGGTGTCTTCGCTGCGAACTGACCTGGCAGATGTGTTGTTTGGGTGGGCTCCGTGTTTCCGTGCCTGACTGCATTTTCCGTGCTTGCTGTTTGTAGTGTCGTTGTTATGTATGGAAAATTTGGAAAATTTGTTGATAGTTTGGTATTATTGTTAGGCAGATAGGTGTGGGAAACATGTGTGGTCATGGCGGGGAATATGGTGTGGGTGATTTGCAGACATGCGGCGTGAATACTGGGTTAGGTTCGTGTGGCGAGGGTATGTTTACACTTGTAATGCGCACTGCAGTAGCACGTAACATCTTGGCTACACTATGCTGTCTTTCCCTTCTCTGCAGTCCTTCCCCTAGTTCGCCATGAGCTGCTACACCTGACGAAATATTACTATTCACATTTATTGCCACGTCATTGTCACATTGTCCCAATAGCGCCAAGACCTAATCATGTAGGGTGTCTGTGGTTTTGTTTTGCGTGCAAACTATGCCTTGCCTGAACTTACTTGAAATTATGTAACACAATAAAGATAACAAATGTGAGTCCTGCAACTAAATTTTTTTCTGTGACACAATGATGTATTATTGAACCCTGTCCATTACACAACAAATTACCATATTTCTGGACGTTGTAATTTGAAAACGTTTATGTTCAGACTTTACTTGCTTTACAACAATGGTACTGTCCTGCACTTTTTCACTGTAATTGTTATTTGTCATGCGGTTATCACCTGCATGGATGTCTTCTGTTGGACTGTTCGTGTGATGGCATTGAGAATTGGCACTGTGAAAAATTTTGTGAATGTTCGTCAGTTACCATAGGCCGTAAGCATTCAGGACACCACAGTGCCGGCACACTGTCAGTCATCCTACCAGCCATGATTTGTTTATCAACAAACACACATGTGTGGGAGATGTGGCTGACTGGCGCGGTAACACGGGTAGGGGAAGAGGGGTCGCCCTCCCCTTTCACGATGCCACTGACCTTCTCATACAGAGTTGATGACCTGACGCCACAGCTGACATGCGGCACATGCGGGGAGTCAGCAAGCTGTTTGTGTCGGAGTGTGCAGGTGACCGGGGGAGTTGTAGTCTTCACTCCGTCACTTATTCTTCGATGCTGTCCACCCTCCAAGTAGCGTGGCGTCGCTCATGGCGTGGCGTTATCTACTCATTGTTGCCTATGTTGACAGGCATCCCATGCATCCACGTGGTATCCCAAAGATGTTCCGATGATACCATTGACCTTCTTGCCTATTTACGAAGTCGAAATGTATTGCGAGGCCAGGAATACTGTGTCAGAAGATTAGCCTCACTTGGGCCAGCCATATGATGCACGGCAGTTGTACTCATATTGAAATCATTTAGTTAAAATGGTTGGAATCGATTGAATGTTATGCTGAAGACCACAGCAATAGAAGACAGGTCTGTACATTCGCGTATTTTTCCGTGTTATCGAATTAACCTCTTTATTGACTGATTTAGTTACTGCAGTAACCGTAGAGCGCTGCAAGCAAACTTGTGTTGTTATCGTAGATTAAAGATGATGTAGACCACTTTTTCGTCTTCTACAAATGTACCCAACATTGACATAACCCAATCACATGGTCGAAATGATGAACGTGTTTGTTATAGCTTAATTTTTTATTGACTATCACTCTTGTATTAATAAAATACTTTTACCACTTTGCGTTTAATCAAAAAGAATTGAAAATTGGTTATAGGAAGAATAGACACATCTCAAAAGCTCATTTTTAATAAACAGTGCTCTAACTTCAATTCCAAATCCAGGTCATTTTTGCTAGACATGATGGCAGAAATACAGTTCAATTTTGGGACACGGAAAATGGTTGTGCGGAGCAGGCTAGATCAGTCTATCTCATCATGTCTATGATTGTTATAGAGAAAATAAATTTTTATTTTTATTTTAGAGAAAGTTGCAATTCCCCACCCTATTAGCCAAGTCAACAATACTACTAAGGTAGCAGCGCTCTGCGGCTTGCTTTATAAAACAAATGAGTCAATTATTATTTTGTGACTCCCACTTTTATACCTGTCATATGTGTTGTTTACTGTTTACAGCTTTTCAATGAATTCTGCCATATTCGAAAAACCGTTCCGTAGAATATTCACAATTTTGGCCTCTAACATTATTTAGGTCAGCTAAATGATATTTTAACAATGCCTGAATTGACAACAGTTCTTACGGTTATTTTATATTAACCATTTTGTTTCCCACGACATAGCACGATACATGTAATGCACATTAGTATTTTGCCGCGACTGTGTTTAACACTGATACAACTGCGAGGTAAAGGGCTGTACTAATTATTCCTTTATTACTGATATGTGTTGGGATATTTCTTTAAAAAGACGGCCTCAGTTGGAATAAATATTAAAACGAAGGAACAACCAGTCAAACCAAAAATTCACATTAAATTTAAGCATGCATCTCGTTTTTGTCATACAAACTTTAAATGATAGCAATGAACATGCACACAAATTATAACTTTTATTCCGCTCATATTTCTATGTATTGCTACTTACTGTTTATTAGGTTTATTGAAATTTATCTGGTCGGGCTTTGAATTTTTCTTCTGTAATTGTGGCAAATTACGAAGCACGACTGTGTTTCAAACCCCTTAGGGCACAATATATTTATTACTGTCATAGAAACTCAGATTTGCCACATCGTAACTTGCCTAGGTAGGTTTAATAAACACAATGTCTAAAATTTAATGTGGTAATTTTAAGTTTTTTTTCGGAGTAAGGATAATTTATGCTTTGTTTGGCAAAAAGCACACACCATATTAGGGCTCGTCATGTCTTCCAATTTCACCTGTTATTTGCCCCACCATCATATATAAATATATTATAATAAATATTCATACATTAAAATCTCTTTTCAGTTGTAAATTACAAATCCAAATATCATTATGTTACTGCAATAAGTATTAAATATGCTATAATTGAAAACATTTATAATTTGGAATTGATTACTATGGAATTAAAACTTCCCGAGTGTTAAAGAGACAGAGAAATAGAGGGAAAGATAAGCCACGCCCAGCAGACAGTTATTTTCAGTTGTTTTCTCGGCTGATAAAACAACATCGTGCCATTACGGCCTACTTACAATATTTTTCGCTCTTATATTAAATTGTAAAAATGAGTTATGTGGCCATCGGCGCTACCCAAATATTTAAATATTTCTATAGGCAACATTTAATTTACAAATAGTATACTAAAAAACTAGGTTAAAATAATATTTCAACTGTGAACTAATTCTCACCAGTCGTAGCAAACATGTCGCTGCTCTTGGTGTTGTAAATTCACATATAAAAATTAATAAGTATTACAAGTTATAGATGATATTAAGGTAAAGTATCTTTTATACAATAATACAGTACTCTAAAGTCGACCATAGAGTCATACATTTTTGGAATACAGATTATGCCTGAGACTGTTTTTTCAAAGTTTGATTTTCATGAGTTGCTTCCTGTCGGGAATGGACTATACATGAGTCTTAGTCCCTTTGCCATTGATTATTCTTATAGCTCTCTTTTGCACGTGAAACACTTTTTTGCTATCAGTTGAATTACACCAAAAAAGTTATATCATAGCACATGATGGAATGAAAATATGAAAAAATACCATTTTTGCAGTATTTTTGTTCAACACCTCTGCAACACTCCACAGGGCGAAACATTCTGAACTTGGTTTACGTAAAATATATGTAATGTGAGATATCCAGTTAAGGAAATCGTCTACTTTTATTCCAAGAAACTTAATCACTGCAGTTTCATCAATTTTGTCTTTGTTACTGCTAATATATGAATTAATGTTTTTTCTATTCTTTGTGCGGAAATTCATAACATGTGTTTTATCTAGGTTGAAATTTAATTTGTTTGCATTAAACCATGCATGTAGCTGTGTAAATGTTGTTTGCTTTTTTTGTGTAAAATCATTTACTGACTCTCCAGAGACTTTGATGCTAGTATCATCTGCAAATAAAATTGGAGTCGTTTCTAGGGTTAAGGCACAAGGAAGGTCATTTATATAAAGTAGGAAGAGTAGAGGGCCTAAATTTGTTCCTTGTGGGACCCCATGCCTGATTTTTCCTGGTCCAGATTAAAATAGTTTTTCCTTTTATCTGCACTTCATGTCTGTTTGAAAGGTACAAGCGTATTATTTTATTTGGTGTATCCAAGACTCCATAAAACGTTTATTTTGCTATAAGTATGTTGTGATTTACACAGTCAAATGCTTTAGCGTGGTCGCAAAATATTCCATTAGATGGCACCTTTTTGTCAAATGCATTAAAGTTCTACATGTTAGTTTGAATATCGCATAATTCGTTGACGTGTTTTTCCTAAAACTAAACTGGAAATTGTTAAGAATTTGTGATTCTCGAAATGTTGCAGGGAGCTGCTGTAAATTAGTTTTACAATTACTTTTGAAAAGGATGCAAGAAGTGAGATATATCTATAATTGTTTACTAAAGTGTTGTCTCCTTTCTTGAACAATGGTGTTACCATAGCCCATTTGAGGCTGTCTAGAAACAATCCTGTATTGAAAATATCATTACAAATACTGCTTAATGGAACACTGAATTCAAAAGTGCATTGCTTTGATAACGTACAGCTAAATCCATCATAGCCACTAGATAATTTTGGTTTACAAATAATTGATTTTTTTTCCCACAGTTTGTATAAGATATAGCAGGGTATTCTGTACGCTGTAATGCATATCTTGTTTAATGTTTTTTTAATTATGTTTTCTACGACATTTAAGTAAGATGGCTTTAAATGTTCTTGCGACTAATTTAAGGCGTGAGGACATGCAGTCATTTACTCAAATTTTTGCAGTATTTCCTGTAGTGATTTATCGTGTCAGGGTTGCTGCTGGTTCTGGAGCCGTGTATAGTTTCATTTCGTTTTCGCAGGAAATATTGATTCTTTTGGTGAGCCATTCATTTTTTTTTGGATTTGTATTACTGTTGGTCAGTCGGGATGGGAAATATATTTTTCAAATCAATGGAGAACTTGGTTAAGAAAAGTGTTAAATTTTTTATCTGCTTCTGTACAAGTATACAATGTTGACCATTGCACCTGGCTGAGCTCACTTTCGAATTGTAAGATATTTTCCAGCGAAAAAAATTGAATTTTCTTATAAGAAATGCTTTAGGAGGGCATTATTTATATTGAAGGCATAACTAATATTTGTGCATCATGATCTGATAAGCCATTTATTATTGGGAGACAGTGGCACTATGCAACTGTGTTATTTACAATGACAATGATATCAATTTGCCGCGTTGTGGCTCTAGAGGTGCTGGTGGTGTGTTTGTGTCCCGCCTGACAGCAGGTGGAGAACAGGTACTGAAGATGCCCGGCGCCACATTTTTTGTTGAGAACGATTGTTGAAACGATCTCTTTTGCATGTGAAACCATTTTTTTTTTTTTTTTGCTGTCAGTGGAATTACCCCAAAAATGTAACACATGAGGGAATGAAAATATGCTGAATATACTATTTTTGCTGTATTTTTGTACGAGACCTCTGCAACACTCTGCAGGGGGAAACATGCTGAACTTAGTTTGGGTAAAATATACGCAATGTGAGATTTTCAGTTAAGTAAATTGTCTACGTTTAAGCCGAGAAACTTAATCACTGCAGTTTCATTAATTTTGTCTCTGTTACTGTTAACATATGAATTAATGTTTTTTCTGTTCTTTGTTAGGATATTCACAAGATATGTTTTATCTAGGTTGAGATTTAATTTGTTTGCATTAAACCATGCATTTAGCTGAGTAAATGTTGTATGCTTTTTTTTGGTTAATGATCATTTACTGAGTCTCCAGAGTCTCAGAAACTAGAATTATCTGCAAATATAATTGGAATATTTTTTGGGGTTAAGGCATATTGAAGGTTATTTATTTAAAGTTGGTGGAGTAGGGGTTCTAATATTGATCTTTGTGGGTCTACTTGCTTGATTTTTCCATGACGGAAAGTCAAATGTTAAAGTTTTCAATTGTGTAAAGGCCTTTAAAATTTAACTTTTCGAAATCGTAAAGTCATTAGTTCTTGGCATAACTTTTGACAGTTCCATTGTGTCAAGCTGCATTAGAAACAACATATCGAAAGCAAACGTTATGTCAAATGGTAAAGTCAAATGTTAAAGTTTTCCTTTATGTAAGAAGATAATCGTAAAGTAAAACGATAATGTTTTCAATTGACCCAACCCTTGAACACAAAAGGTTTTGACTTAATCACATTTACTCTGGGCAAAAAAATTAATGTACTTTGTTTATCTGTAGTGACGTCTTTCGTACTTGTATGCTCGTTGGAAAAAAGTGAATCGTTTCCTTCTTCCTTGGGGTTTTTTTTTTTTTCATACGTAATGTTGTAAACAGGGCTCTAAACATAATGTTTTCATGAAATTTTTCACATTTACAAAATTTTACAGTATATAATGTTCTTTGAAGGTCTGATTATTGTTTTCCTTGTCATGGTATATTTTCTGCGGCAGAAAATATGTGGAGCACATTTCATTATTCAGTTTAATTTACAACTTTGACAGAATGATGGTGGCTAGAATGTAATAACAACTTTATATCAAAGATTAAAATTTCGACTTGTTTTGATTGATGTTATGTTTTGAATTGAAATGGTATCTTATAACATTTTAAATTTCTGAGATACATTTTTTAGTGTTAATCCTATAAACTAAATATTTTACTGAAATATTACATTAGACAAAGGAATATTTTAATGGGTTTCCATTTGGCTGTGATATAAAAACTACCCGGTTAGTTTGTCTTTTTGCAGTTCCGTCCCTGTGTGACGATCGTAATGGAAAGTGAATTTTTCCAATATCTAACTGCGGGTGGTACTGAACCAGTAGACGACGCAAGTGTTGAAATGGCAAGCATCAATATTCCGGACCCTGAGTGGGTGTCCGTGCCCGAAGTTTGCCGTGAGGACGTGCTTCATTTGTACGTAGATGAACTTGGAGAATTAACCGATGTTAAAAATGGAGTAGGGGAAAATCAGATTGGGGCCTACCTCGTGGAAAATGAACTCACGACTGTGTCTAAACAGGAGGAGTGCAAGCAAGGTGAGGAAGAAGAGTGTACATATCTTGAATTAAAAACTGTGCCTGTGGAAGCTTATAGTGAAATACTGTGTGGGGGAGTAGATGGTTATACTTACGTTAAGACGGGCCAGAAATGTATGGAGTCGTACAGGGACGAGTTTGGATTTTATGTCTCATCATTACCAGACCAGTGCAAAGAACCTGTGGTTCAGTGTCCCAACGACACTGTGTTGGATTCTGAAGGTGAACAGTTTTGTAGTGGTGATGGTGACAATTGTAGTGAGCATCAAACCAGGCATGAGGATTTCTTTGAACCTACGGCGGATACTAAAGAAATGGTAGAAAGTAAACTGGACAGTGTTTCGCTAATGAAATTACGTTTGCAACGTATTATTTCAAACTCTGAAAATATTATTAGGCAGACCGCCAGCAGCTCAGAGGAGAGACTTACCGATTCTATAGTAACTCGTAGACCTATGACTGAAGTAAGTATATTGATTAACAGTCAAAGTTTTTAGAAATGTAGGTTAATTTGTAATTGGTAATTTTTGTGAAAAGCAATAGGAGGGTACGAAGAAATCTAGAAAAGACAGTTTGCAGAAGTGGCTTAATTATATTTTGATGAGTGATTTTTCATTGGGCCTCAGTTTTAAGGCTAACGGCCAGGCTACAATTGACATATACCTAACACATTCACAGTTATAGTGATAAGCTCGTACTAAAAAGAACACAAGCCCAGTGGCCTTGCTACAACTGATATAACGATAATAATATTAGGTCGCTTGTGTTGCTACATTTGTACTGAAGAAATTAAGTTTTGTATAGTTAGTACCAGTTTTGGTCAAAAATAAATCTTTTCAAGTGATCTGCGATGTTTTTAAAATTAGAATTATTTTCAGTTCAATTTTTACCATTAAGGTTACCTAAAAACGTTAAAAAACTTTTGTGGGTGCAGTTATCCAGAAATAAACAGAACATATCTGCCTTAGGAATGAGGTCAAAATATACACTTTCTTGATTCATAAATAAGTTTTTCATTTGATAACGTAGTATAAGTGCCGGAGTTTCTGATTGAATGTTGTCAAGTTAAACCAATTTGAACTTGCATTTTAAACTCTTGTATATATCACTGTGTTGTGTTAGTGTTGTGCTTAGAGCAATTGCAGCCCAGCCTTAAAAAAAACTTTTGTAGCAGGGATGGATATGCTTAGGAAAAATATTGGGTATGCCTAGGTAGATAATTTTAACAGCCTTATGTGCAAAAAATTGCTTAGAATGGACAAACTGAATTTGTTGTTCACGTTACAAGTACAGTAACATGCATCATGCTACACTTTCATGTGTAAGTTAAACATCATTTTGGGTAGTATATTATGATTCTTTACGTAAGCTTGTAACATTTGTGCACTTAATGAAAATGTCAGGTATAGATTTTGTTGCTTTTCAGATTGAAAACCCAAAATTCTTTTTATATAGGCATGTTTGTGTTCTAATATTAATGCGAAAAAAACAGATTGTGAAAATATGGCGTTGATTTATATAAACTTTGGAAACTACTAGGGCACCGTCATAACCTTAAAAAATGAAATGTGTTTGGGTAATGTAGTCCTAGACACGTTTTTTGTATACATGGAATAAATTGTATGTAGGGCCTAATAAACTTTGATATGAAGAGAAAATAAAAATTTTGTTTAATGAAACATCCCTAAAAATTTCAAAGTTAATCTATGTCAATTTTCTTTAGGTTTTGCATGCATTTTTACTCCTATGAGAAACATAATTAATAAACTGCAGTAAAGCTCCCTAAATTTTTATGAATTAATGAATAAATAATTTTGCCAAACCTCTATTACATTTTCATCTCAATTTACGAGAGAAAGTTTTGGTAGTCCAGAATAGGGGCTTTTTTTTGATAAAATGAAAGAAAATCATTGAAAGTGGTATAATTTTATTCTACTAATTACGCAGAACAAAAATGTGTTTGTATCTGAAATATTGTGAATTTAGGTACTATTTGGTTAGGTAGTTTTGCTGTGTAACATATTGTCGAGGTAATTATGAAATAATCGTAATATTTTATCACAAAAACATGCATAATTGCAAAAATAGCAAACTGAACTGTACATAAATTTAGAATATTACCAGTACAAGTTACAAATACGATGCTGGGGAAGGCTATGGAATTGGACATTGCGGAGTATAATTTTACTATGAAAACGTACATATTTTCCAATATTTTTATTCTGTAATTTCCCAGATGTTATAACCCTCCCCACTATTGTATTTGTAACTTGTATAGGTAATATTGTCAATTTAGGTATTGTTCGTTTAGGTCTTTTTGCAATTTAACGTATTGTCATGATTAAATTTTACGATGTACATATTTTTACTTATTTCATCCTGCAATTTCCCTGTTTTTATAACTCTCCCCACTACATCACCATCAACACGACATGACATTCCATTGGACTCTTCATACACTCAAATCACCGGACAAATACTATAATTTCACACAATTATTTTTTTAAACACATTTAACTGAATTAATTGCAATAAAACACGCTTTTAAGCACTCTTTTGCAAACCTAGGACAGTTATAAACTTCAAGCGTCCAGTCAGCAACTTCCCAGAATGCAACTTTGACATGAACAATTGACAAATTGTCATACTACAGGATATTCAAATTAATGGTACACTGACACAACATTATGGTATATTTTGCACCTATACTACCTAATCATTGTACACCAATTAAGATAATAATACATGTACAATAAATGGTACGTTAAACATGTCTCGAGCCAAACTTAAACAAACTGAGCATACTGCTCGTATAGTTATCTATTTTATTTTCGATGTTCTACTAAATATATTATCAAGCCCCTGTAGATTTTGATAAGCAGGTAAGCATTGAGTAATTCATCAGAATTACATGTTCTTCCGACACTGTTTTACACGTGTGTTGTTTATACCTGAATAATCCTATTTCCGCGACATACATATACCCTGAATATGATATTTTAAACATAAAAAATTTGTTTCAAACTGTAATCGCATATTTAATACAATTATTCGACCCTACCCCTAAATATATTCTACGTAAATTATACATGTTTTATAGCACAACGTAGCAATCTTCATAACTCTCCTCCCTAACACATTTTATTTTTCTAACAGAAAACTATTTGAAGCCCTTCCATAATTCCTAATAATTATAATTAATCATATCTAACATAAAGTATTATTATTCTGATTTTCGGAAAAAAAAAACCCTATTCTGGAAATGGTATCGCAAAAATAACAGAACAACATCCCTATTGTGATTGGCCACCGAGGTAACGTGGTGCAGTGTCACATATAATGTATCACACATAAGGTAGACATTGACAAGCTTTTCCATCATGTGAACATCACATGATATGATCATAATAGGTCTCCTTGGAACACATTAGTCAAAGTGTAGCCGGCTTACATTAATGTTTTGCTCTTTACATGTTACATGAAACGTGAAGTCATTGTAATCCCAGCCTTAATGAAGCATCATTTGCGCACCCTAAAATACAACATGCTGTAAATATTTTTCCATGAAAATAGTACTAATACAAGTAGCAATTTAATGGGTGTAATGTTATTGTAACTTCCCTGTGGTGTAGTGTTGTTACCTGGCGTTGTGGTTACACTTTTACTATGTAGAATTTTCACGCGTGACTTCATGCATGGAATGCCACAAAGTATTGTTATATGATATCTTTTGTTAACTACGGTTTGTATGTTTAAGTTCATAAAATGTGATGGTGTGTGACAATGCTTAGACAATGAAATATTACCCTTTTAACCATAAAACTTTCTTATTGTAGTTGGGTGCCTTGCATATTTTAATACACTGTGTGACAAGTTTATGGTGACAACTTCATCTGTCAAACTTGTCAAATACACAATCAATACAGCTATGCAACTTGTGTGAGTCCCTCTTTTCACACCAGGACTTGGGACATGACCATTGCGAAATACCTTTAAAAGAATGTGAATTCAGAGAAATAACATTCAGATGTGTAAACAAAAAAAATCTTCAGAATGGTTTCAAGTGTGTTTCCATTGTGGTTCGTTTAAGCATTTGTATTCAACATTTAGGTAAACTTGTGGGCGATAAATATACCTTTCAGCCTAACACACAATGTGTAAGATACTGTAAAATAACACTAATAACCTAAAACTCTGAGTTATATTTTATTATTCTGAATTCCTTTTAAGAGTCATGTTTCACAACACACTGCAATGTATTTAATTTAAACAAGCCTGTCATCAATACTGCATAGACATTCTAAATGCTCTGTTCAAAATGGATTGTAATTTAAAATCAACTGTTTTATGCCATTTTAGCTAATGACTTGGAATTGTTTTACATATACACCATAAATTTTATTTATTACAAAACTTGTAATGTTCAAGTGACCTATAACTTGTAAGACCTGGATACCTGCCAGAGTCTTTCTGTAATTGACATTTTGGGGTGGCTTTGACTTTTCAACTTGATAATTAAATCTTCTTCAATTTGTCTGGCCTACATGACACATTAACATTAAGTGGAAACACATTTTACACTTCTTCACGAATATTTTGCCAACATTTCACTTGTTTGAAGATGTCCCCTCCTTGGCACGTCCTACAGTCTGAAAGCCATTACCTCGAGAGACAGTTTTTGACACAGTCAAGAACGAACTCCAAATTTTGGCATGGTACCTATGTAACCAATCACAGACAGAACTTCAAAAAGCATCTCCCTGAGATTAAGATACACAGGCACGCATACAAAATTACGCTGCTCTAATCTGCTGATTAGCTCCAATGACCTACAGAACTAAAACATGAATGCCGTCATGGACATCACACAATTCTTTCTCTATGATTCACAAACATCGTTTAAATGTGCATGTACGGTTTAACAGGCATATAAAAGTAAAATTACATTTTTATTTACTTACAATTGAGAGAAAAAAAAGTTCTTTTGCTTCAATACAATTTAACTTCAGAGTACAAGTTAGAATTTTACCGTGTATGAAATTAAAAATTAATTGCTGCATTTCTCTGACATTTTAACATGGTGGGTGAAATAGAAAAGTAACAAAAAATTGAATTTTAGGTTATGTTCAGCTGTTACTTTTCACCAACAGAGGGTACTTTCAAATATTTGTATTTTTTTGGCACTACTGATACCACAACCACAGTAGCAAAGTATAATTTTGAAAGTGAGAAGTTAAATAAGGAAAAATATGGTTGTATATTAGGTAAGTGTAATAGTGACAGTGATGAACAAAGTGCAAAATGTGTTAAAGTGCCTAACTTGTTTAGTATTCATGAGTTATTCAGAAAAGTAATTGTAAGTCAAGAAAAGAGAAATAAAGACATGATTAGGGGGGTAAAGAAGACTTACGAGAGAAAAAAGAAATGTAATTTTTTGAGGGCTAGGTGTAAAGAAATTGTTAAATATGTTGTGAGGAAATGTGTTAGGAAGGAAGAGAAAATTGCGTGAAGTGAGAGTGCTGAAGAAAAAGAAGATACACAGTATAGTCTGTGTTTTCATGTAGGCTAGCCTAATAGGATTAAGTAGTGTCAATTTATGTCATTATTATGTATAATGCATTTTTTTATATAAATTAAATTTGAGAATAGGACAGTAACCTGTTACACAGTGTACTGCTTAGAACCTTGGGCCAGTGGTACTTGCCAATATGCATTTGTAACACGAATGGTGGTAAGATATTTTACTCCTTGGTATAGTCTAATTACATCCGTAGTCTGAATAGGACATTCCTGACCCTCTATCGTGGTTTTATTGATACTTCTGGCATCGAGACATAAACGCACAATTCCGTCCTTTTTGCGAACACAACACATGGGACTGACGTAAGGGCTGGTGGCCCTTTCAACTACCTTCTAGTTGAGCATTGACCTCAAATAGTCCTCGGCTTCACTTAGAAAATTTTCCAGTGTCGGGTAGAATTTCTTATGAAATACTGAGTCATTTTGCACCTTGATGTCTACTGAATACAATCTATTGCGATCTGGGACCTCAGACAAGCAGTTTTGATGCAACATCAACATATTAAACAATTGTTTTCTTTGGACCTCATTAATCATAGCTATTGCTATTACTGCCTTTGAAATTTCCTCATTCAGATTAAAAGTACAAGATTGAGTAGGTTCTGTGTACATACAACAGTTCTGTAAATCTTTTTGAATTACTGCGACAATGCCATTGGAAGTTTTCCAATTTTCTGGAACAGGAATACTACCTTATGTTTCGGGGGCGGTAATAAGCCATCCTCCAAAGTTCAAAATGATACGATATTGAGATAAAAAATCTGTACCCAATATAAAAGGGTTAGCCAAGCCTTTTACAATCAAGACACAGGCCAGTTTGGTTGAACCTAACCCTTCAATGGTTAAAATAGCCTGTTTATTGACTACAGAACTAGCTCTAGACGTAACCCCTATTATTTTCAAGCGTGGTACGGGAAGAATAGGTAACTTATGTCCAAGACTTTGAATTTCTTTGACCACTTCTTTATTCACGCAAGTGATTTCTGCCCCACTGTCCAAAAGTGTGGAAACCATTAAACCACAAACTTTCAAGTTCAGTTCCGGACATAAATTTTAGAACAAGTCACATCTTCACTATCTTCACGTAACAAGAAATCATGCTCTGGTTCATCCATATGTAAAGTTGAAACAGACATGTCATTACACTTGGCATTTTTGTTATACACACTTTCAATTTTGATATCATTATTGTACACATTAATTCCTCTAACTACTACAGGTGTCCCCTCTTCAGAAACTAGGGTGGGAGTTGGGAGACTGTTAACACCTACCCGTTCTAGTTTAATGGAGGCATCAAAATGGCAGTTTTGTTGCCTCTCTTAGGTGGTTGAACATCGTTCCTGGGAGGAGGGAATGGGATTGCACATGGGTTGAACCTCTCATTCCTCTGGAAATAACCCATCTGATTTTGGTGAGCATGATAGGAGGATAATACACATTAGTGAGTGTCTGTGATACAGTCGGAATGGCCGGAGGCGGTTGCCATGTCGGACAGACATTTGATCCTATCTAGTTAGTCTAATTGTTTCCTGGAACTGAGACAAACCGTAACTGCAGAACGGCAATTGAATGTTTGGGCCATCTGGTAGAGTTGTTACTCATCCTCCTCTAATTACCTGGCGACTGGGGTCTTACTGTACCGGGATTTTGCGTATGGGTAGTCCAAAAGTACACTGTCCCATCTGAGTGTATGTAGGTGTTTGGCTGTGGTGGTGTATCATGAGGTGCGCTCCTTTCCTTACTCTCTTTCCTTCTCATATGATAAACAGGCGAATATCGCTTACCACGCAGTCGTCCATAACCTCTGAAGTGATCCTGGTTATCATCCCTGTATGGCTCATAAGGCATATCCTGCTCAGTGTTGTCATCCACGGCGAGAGTATTTACCCTATGTTTATGGTTTTCTCCCGGGGATTGATGTACATTTCCCTTATTTAACCTGTAATTGTGCCCTGGGTACAATGGTGGTGGACGCAGAACATTAGTCCGGTCAGTATCCCAGAACATGACTGATTTTTGCCTTTCAGTTTGGTCCATTTTTAAAATTTGGTGTCTGAAATCTGCCAACGTGGTGAACGGCCTATCTGCCCATCTGTCTTGGTAGCGAGGTGACAACTAAGAAATAATAATCTCCACGAGCTCCTCGTTCCCCATATGTGCATCTAGATGTCGGGTACTCTCAAAGACCTCACTAATGTGTTGCTCCAAAGTTTTGTCTTTTTTCGGATCGTACTTATCCAGGTGTAGCCTGGCACATAGGTTACCCTGAATTCTTGGGTTCCAATACTGTTCTAGGATAAGGCGGCGAAACTGGTTAAAACTCTCAACTCTGTCCTTTTCTACTTCCCACCAAAAGAAAGCTGTTGACTTGAGGCTTAACCCCAAGCATAACAAAACCTCTGATTCAGGCAAACCAAACAGCTTAGTGTACTCCTCAAATTTCCGTAAATAAATTACCAGGTTTTCCTGACTATTTCCGGTGAATTTGGGGATTTCTTCAGCCCATTGCTTGGTTGGATGGTGTAGGGTTGTTGCTGCAGGAATAAACACTGTATTACGAGTATTCTGCCCTTCCACTGGAACAGAGTAAATTGTGCTTGGATTTTGCGAACGCACTCTTGTACTTTTAGCACTTTTTGATACATTGCTCAAATGTAACCTGTCATTCAACTCATTAATCTTTTCTTGAATTTCAATGCTTTTGGCATCAAAATGCTGTTTTGCCATCAAGTATTCGTTCTCCTTTCGTCTAAGCTTATCATTTAAGCTCTTCTCCAATCAACCAACTGTCTGTAGAACTGAGGTGGTATATCTACATTAGGCACAGTTGTTTCATTGCGGTATTCTACCCTTATCTGGTTACTCAACTCGCTTGTGGTCTGCTCCAAATTACTAGAAACTCTTCCATACTATTGACTGACATTTGGACATCACGTACATTTGTCTTTAAAGCAGCTAAATTGCTTTCAAACTGTGCTTGCGAGTTAGATATTTTATCATCCATGCAAACTTCCAAATGCTCAAACTCTTCCTGTATTTCCTCTATTCTAGCTGTTTGTTCTCTCCCATCGGTTACTAGATCATTCACCTTGTCTTTTAACAAAAATACAGTTCCTTGTGTGTCAGCTATTTGAAAGGTTAAGTTATCTACAGACTGTTTCAAATTAGCCTTGAAACTATTCATTTCTACGTTTTGTCTGGAAAAATTTTGATTAATCTCAGTAATTTGATCTGAGAAATTCTTTTCCAAGCGGTCAAACCTTTGCATAACTTCGACATTTTGACTGGCTACAGTTTGTTTTAGCTCTGCAGTTTGATTGGTCACATTAGCAGAATCTTGCTTTAACTCTGCAATTTGGTTGGTTACATTAGCAGAATCTTGCTTTAACTCTGCAATTTGGTTTGTGGAAGTTTGTCGCTGCTGACCTGACTTAGTTTAACTGTTGCGTCTCACTTGTTCCTCCACCAACCCCTCACAGACTTGTTGGGGTGGTGGTGGCCAATTCGTAAACGGTGGTGGTCTCCATACAGGTTGTGTTGGCTGTGTATGAGCTTGCTGGTTTTTCCAGTTGCTCCATCCTACACTGTTTGTCTGCGGTGGTAGCCGTTCCCTTTGCAACTGTTCTGGAAAGAAGTTGGGCACAATGTAATTGTTGCCACCTATTTGTCCTTGCGAGGGAACAGAATACATTGGTTGCTGAGGTGGTGGTGTACGCGGTGACCTATATCCTCCTTGGAACTGGGCTTGGTTTCTGGGTAGGTTGTCAGTTGTGGTACCATGTCTGACGCCTGCCGGTCATCCCCTTCTGACTTACGACCTCCCTTCTGACCATGATCCTTTCTGTTATTCTGGTCTCTGTATGGTCTTGATCCATGTCCTCTCCATCCTCTTCCTCCTCAATATCCACCACTGAAGTTCCTTCCTCCATTCTGGTTATTTACATCCCTTGCACCCACGAAATGTATATTGACATCCCTGTTATCACTTCTTCTCTGGTATTGTCCATGCTGACCCTGCTGTCTGTGGCCTTGCCAGTGATTGTACAGTGGTGGCTGTTTTGGTTGAGGCTGTCTTCCCTCACCCTTGACCTGTGTCCTCATCTGTCTCTCGATCTTGTCGTAACGGATCAACTGATCTCTGAACTCTGTTACAGACATGATTGTGGCTCATTGTTTTTGGTACTCCATCGGTAGCTGAGCGAGTATCATACTGATAAATTCGCTATCAGATTCCAAATTTCTAGTACGCTCGTACATGACACGTGTGTTCCTCAATTGACTTTCCCTTCTTAGGATCAAAGTGGTCTGTCTTTAGCTGTGTGCGCAGATTGATCTGGATCTGCATACTCCAGAAATGATCTATGAATTCGACCTTGAATTCATTATATGGATTGCACTTGGGTTTAACCATCTCCCACCAATAATGTGTGTTACCCTTACATGCCACATTCAAGAAAGTGATTGGATTTTCCTGGCTTTTGCCATGAACTGTTACTATTACTGTCTTTGGACCAGTGTTGTGCTGGGTGGTGCAACACTGCAGGTGAATAACATGACCTATTGTGTCCAGATGTACACGTGTGTGGATCACTTGACTGTTCCTTAGTGTTAGTGGGTTGACTGCTTATTTCATTTTGTTTGTTATTTAACATTGTGTATCTTCACTGTTTATTGTTGGTACAGATATGTGTTCTGCTGTAGGTGATACTGGAACCCTTTCCAATTCATTCTGTCTCCTCTTTCCTTCCTCATCTTGTGCTCTCCGTACTTGGTCTACTAAAGCCTGTAGTTCCAACCGACCATGTTGTTGTACTCTATCCATTTGGTGTGTGAGGTGGTGGCTACTTAGCTCTGTATCCAAATACACTCTCTGTTTTTCAGCGTCCTCCCTTACTTCCAATATTTGTTTATTCAACTGTTCTGCAGTGGCACTTACTTGTACTGTTAAATTTTGTACGAGTTCTTGTGTGTCTTCATTATTGGATACTATCTCCTCCAATGACTGCTCAAGTGTTTTTATTTATGTTCTATTTTGAGTGGTTTGTTTTTCGGTATTCTCTAACCTATTGCTTACTTCCTTCAAGGTTCTTGTCATTGCAATCACTTGCTGCTGCACTTCTTGCCTAACCTTTGAGCACTCACTCTCTATACTGTTTTGAACCTCAACAATACTGCTTTGTACTTCAGTAATGTTATTCTGTACATCTATAAAGCAGTTCTCTACATCTGTAAAGCAGTTCTGTACATCTGTAAAGCTGTTCTCTACACTTGTAAAGCGGTTCTCTATGCTAATTTGCATTTGTGTCATCATAGCTATTTGGTTCATACTGTGTTGCATGTTGTTTTCCCCTGTAACTGTAGAATCAGCTTCCTGAGGCGTAGAAGTAACTCTTCCTCGTGGTGAGTTATGAGTGTTACTTGAGTCTCCACTAGTAAGGTTTATATCTTCTACTACTGTATTATCCCCATGCTCAGAAGTAGATAGTGTTATTTCATCTGACCTGACAGTTACAATTTGTTAATTTCTGCCTGTCAAAAATTCCTCTCGTTCCTCCCTAATTGATGATCTTAGAAAGTAGAAACCTGATTCTTCATCAGTCATATTGTTAATTGTCAACTGCTGCTTAATAGTATACACAAGCCAAACAGATCTATTGTCGCTCTTGCAGTTGCACTTATATGGTAATGCTGCAACGTGCCTTTCGTGTCCCATGATTGGGCAGACAATTCTTTATTATGTAGAATTTTCACGCGTGACTTCATGCATGGAATGCCACAAAGTGATATTATGTGATATATTTTGTTCACTTCCGTTTGTACGTTTTGAATGCATAAAATGTGATGGTGTGAGACAATGCTTAGACAATGAAATATTACCATTTTAACCATAAAACTTTCTTATTGTAGTTGGGCATCTTGCATATTTTAATTCACTGTTGTAAGACTAGACCTCCCAGATATTTGTTTTGATTCGGCCAAATGTTTATTATTATGATATTTGTTAGTGAATATTACATTCAAAATATTCATGTGAGTTAGTTTACAAATTGTTATAATAACTATTAATTTTGCAACTAACGAAAATATTATTTTAGGCAGCCAGAATATGATTTGCTATGCGTGTGTGTCTCTCTGTGTCTCTCTCTCTCTCTATATATATGTGTGTGTGTGTGTGTGTGTGTGTGTGTGTGTGTGTGTGTGTGTGTGTGTGTGCACGCGCGCGCTGAATTACTTATTTTAGAGTTCACATTCATGACCAGTAAAATAAGCTATGTATTTTTATCAATAAGAATCATGTGCCTTGGATTATCTTTGAATAGTTTCTTCCTCTTAGCAGCAATTTAAATTGTCCGCATTGCTATGTACATTATTGGTTAGTATTGTAACAAAAGATAAAGGCAATTGTTAACTGAAAAATTCTATGCTAAAAAAAAAAAAAGTGGAATCTTTTCCTGTGCAACATGATAGAATGCAGATGGACTGGTTGATGATCTGCTGAGTTTTGTAGGTCTTAATTACCTACTGGCATAAGGTTGTGCAGATTAATTATGGAAAAGATTTGTGCAAGTGTCCAGGTTTGTTTAGTACTACTGAAGAAGATGGTTGATGGCCCAGAAACAGCAATTCATATTGAATCATAATCACAGTTGAATCAGGTTCAGTAGCTTCGCCATGATGATGTAAGTCAGACCAGCGAAATCGGAGGTAATCCCGAACCTGTGTGTTTCACGACTTTCTTATCTTGATCTGCATTTTATTTTAAGAGCATTTAATTTTACGTGCAAACAAACCGTACTGATCTAAAATGTGTGGAACTGTGAAATTAAATTACATGACTTCAACTTGTATGATTTTTGGGAAGCAAGATGGGGAGTTTTCAATCTTACCCAGTGGCCATACAAACTATAATAGTGCTGTCCTGAGCATGGTTAATTACTACAAATAACTTTCAATATAATTTCGAGCCTAAGAACAGTTTCCAAATATTAGTTATAAAATTAGTTCTAACTGGCAATCTTTTTGCCAAGTTTAGATGGTGGTTTCTAATCTCATACCAAGTCACTTTTCCATAAAACAATATCCAGGATTTCCTTTTATTTTTCCTGTAGTATGAAATTTCGAAAGGATCAGTACCTGACGAGTAAATGGATAGTTTTATGTATTTTAGCTGTCAGTGTCATGAAATGCTATGTGCTGAGGTATAGTTGGTAATGTTAAATAAGCCAAATTTTTACTGTAGTGTTCTTTGTCTTTAAATATTTTGGGTATTTGAATGTGTTTCCCCATACCTCCTTGTCAGTGTCTTGCTTATCTGTTAATTAAACCATAATTTATGTTTGTCTTTAGAAATTGATGTTTCTTTTATGATTTATGGGTAAATATTAATATAATAGTTATGTGTTATGAAGTTATGGTCCTAAGTATTATGCACACTGCTATGATAAATTCTCTAGGAACAAACTACAAATCTGCCTGGTTGTCTATGCCAAGTCACCTGCATACAAACTTCCCTTCCGAGTTGTGAATTTGGCATCTTCTTGTGATTCTTGCCCACTCATATCTGGCTCTCTTGTTAATTCTTTTCCCTCAGGTCTCTCCATGCTTCCACCATAATATTATTGTATGTTTTGATGTGAGAAAGGTATTCTGTGTGCACAAAGGAAATGAGGGTTAATGGTAAGTGTATAGCCGGGCATAAGTAAACATAGTATATTTTATTATTCTGAATTCCTTTTAAGAGTCATGTTTCACAACACACTGCAATTTATTTAATTCCTGCAAGCTTGTCACCAGTACTGCATAAACATTTTAAATGCACTGTTCAAAACGGATTGTAATGTAAAACCAACTGTTTTATGCCATTTTAGCTGCGGTAGAGAAAAATGTTCACGAGTCTCTTTCAAGGGCTCACTAAGGGTGATAAAAATATACCTGTTTGCGGTTACAACATGACTACAAATGTTTTGCTAATTTTCAGTAATTAATGTGCATGGTATTTCAAAATGTCTTGGAATTGTTTTACATATACACCATCTTAAATTTTATTTATAACAAAACATGTAATGTTCAAGTGACCTATAACTTGTTTCCTTAAGACCTGGATAACTGCCATAGTCTTTCAGTAATGGACATGTTGGGGTGGTTTTGACTTTTCAACTTGATAATTAAATCCATGGCTCAGACTCTTCTTCAATATGTCTGGCCTACATGACACATTATCATTTAAGTGGCAACACATTTTACACTTTTTCACACATATTTTGCTAACATTTCACTTGTTTGAAGATGGCCCTTCCTTGGCATGTCCTACAGTCTTGAAGTCATTACCCTGAGAGACAGTATTTGACAAAGTCAAGAACGAACTCCAAATATTGGCACGGTACCTATGTAACCAATCACAGACAGAACTTCAAAAAGCATCTTCCTGAGATTAAGATACACAGGCACGCATACAAAATTACGCTGCTCTGATCTGCTGATTAGTTCCAATGACCTACAGAACTAAAACATGAATGCCGTCATGGACGTCACACAATCCTTTCTCTATGATTCACAAACATCGTTTAAATGTGCATGTACGGTTTAACAGGCATATAAAAGTAAAATTACATTTTTATTTACTTACAATTGAGAGAAAAAAAAGTTCTTTTGCTTCAATACAACTCAACTTCAGAGTACAAGTTAGAATTTTACCGTGTATGAAATTTAAAATTAATTGCTGCCTTTGTCTGACATTTTAACATGGCGGGTGAAAATTGAAAAATAACAAAATTAATCAACATTGTAACACTTCCTGCATAAAACTTCATAATATTAGCACTTAACCTTAACTGTGCTCCAACCTATATACTAGCATACACAATCTTTTACCAACGTAAACAGAGGACAATTAAGCACTGAAATGAATAAAATACACATTGTATCACCTTGAAAACATAAATAAATGAAAAATAAACAATAACAAAGCTTTTAAAATGTCTTGTTAACACATAAACACAAACATAGAATACCTAAATATTATTGTGACACAAAATAAACATTCGGTAGCATCTCCAGATGCTACACACTTTTTATTCCTGCCTCTGACCCTTGGATGTTAAAGTTGGAAGGTGGGTGTGAAGGACAGATAAGAGTATGTAGTTAAAATTTATGTGGCTTGTTTAAATAGTTTAAAATACTTTCAGTTTTAGCCATACTGTGTCCACACATCTGACAGTTGTAGGGTAAGTTTGTGTTTTAAAAGAGAGTATGTTGTTTTTGTATACAATTCACAAAGACATCCATGTAGGAAAGGGTTAGTCAGAATAATTTTTTTTTGCAGGTGCCAGTTCGCAAGAAGTCGTGCCCAATGGTGTCTCAAATAGCAGCAACTATCCTTGACAAGTGGAAAAGTATGCGACCTTTGGGTGTGACGGGGCTAAGTGACCTACCAAAATATTCAACCACCAGTATGAAAGCAAAGTTAATTAGCAGGTGAATTGTCAATACTTCTTATGTGGTAGTGTAATAGTTGTTGCTTGCATAATGGAACAGTGTGTTTGAATTTTAAACTTTCTGGAAAGTGTATGCTCAAGGATAGAAGTTAAGACACCTTGTACTAGTAATGAAAAATATTAACAAGAAAGGAAACAGCACTGCATGACAATTAGAATAACAATAATAAATCACACAAGTTCACTATAAAAACAAAAAATGAAAAATTTTCAAATTTGAAGCACATGCAGCAGAATCTCACTGATATGACCCCTCATGGTTTTTGAGAGAAGGTTGTTAGTGAGGGTGATCGTAATAGGTGAATTGGGAAATTTTTGGCATACCCTTGAACCCTATATGTTAAAAGTTGTAATTTTTCTAATGAATTCCTTATTCAATTGTCTCCACTTGTCACTTTGCTGGTTTGTTGCTTTGCTATTGTACTTCCAGCCCTTAAGGGTCCTATGTACCTGCACGTTCAAGGTCAAGAAGCGAAGGAGCGATACGGGTGAAACTAACATGCATGCCTAGTGCCTCATCAATCCTAGGCACAAGGCATGCAGTGTTTTTCCTAATGCTTTACTGTGTAAACTAGATCTGTAGTAGTGGGGTTTCATTACATGCAATGAAAGTACACAGATCAAACTACCTGCGTATAATTGTACTTTTCTCTTACTGCTTAAAGAAACTTCAAAGGCAAGCTTTAAATATGCTAGATTTGTCCACTTTCACTATTTTTTCTTCATTAATACACTTAATACGATAAATGTAAAAAGATAGCAATATGGACAATAGTTTTTTTTATCCTTTCTGGCAAAACTTTGTATTTACTGAGATACACGTTTAGGCGTAAACAGCAATTTCACAGAAAACGTTTCAGTACATAGGACCCTTAAGGTCGCATAGTCTTCCAAACGCTAAACTGTCAGCTTGGAGGCCTTGCACAGCTTAAGTAGTAGTCTCACTGCCTTGATCTAAAAGGTTCTTGCACCCGAGTCTTTCTGCAAGAGGTTGGGGCAGTGAACAGAACATTCTTTAATGATAACCCCAGAAATTTAGTCCACTCAATGACAAGAACACTTAATTCATGATAGGATTATCAGACACGTGGCAGCTTGCCTTTGTAAACCACTGCACTCTCCACAGGTTGCCGCTTGCGTGTGGCACACTGATTGGCTCTCTCGAGCAGGACGGGGCAAGGAAAGAAATGCAGAGTAGCAAGCACATAACACTGCCGCCTCCTCATGTCTGTTTCCCCTAACAGACTCTGCAACATCCATACCTTCGTAGAGTGTTCGTCAGTTGATGTAAACAGACAACGTTCTGCCTCACTCGAAAGCCTTTATGACAAATCCAGAAGACCACATCATTGATGTTCTTTAGAAGTTGCTAGAGACCATCCCAACATTTCTGTAACTTCAAGCAGTACCCTTTTTGCAGTTGTGTGTTGTACTGCCATTCCAGTTGTCCTCGTTACCGGGTCTTCATCCTCTCACTATATCTTAAAGGCTCTTACTGTGTATGAACTACCACAGAAGAATCTTGGAAACTCTCGGTAGGTTCCACTGCTGCTGTGTTGGCCTTGTGACCTGATGTCAAGTTAGGCATATCAAGTAAAAGTTGTTTTTGCTGCATGCCTAGCCATATGCCAGTTTTATGTACAACCCTGTTTACTGTAGTGTGTTTAGTTTGCTAGTAATTTTTAAAATATCACTCAATTTACATTGAAGATGAAATTAAAAAAATCTTGCAACAATTGTATTACTAATATCCAGTATGCATCAAACATCTTGCAGCAATGAAATTCAATATCGTTAATTATATTGTTAAAACTTTTTTTACCACCCATGCCCATCCATAATGCAGAAGTTAATGTTCTTTAACACAAATGATTTGTTCCTGGCTAATTCAGTAGGTGAAGTCACAAACTCTTTTAATCTCGTAGCTACTGGATATGATGATTCACTTGAAAAATTACGTTTATCCTTTATACATATTTTAGAAATCCTTATTCAATTTAGCGAGAGTTATTAACAATTGCAGGGTTAGTAAACAGTTCAACACAAAATCAAATTTGGATGGCAGAAAATTTAAGGATCCAGAAGTGACTAGTACAGAAGCTAATGATGACGAGTTCGTCTTACATTTTAATCAGTTGGCGTCTTCTTAATTGCTTTCAAAACTTTAACCAACTAACAAACTCTCCTCGGGTAGATTTTACTGACTAAACTTAGGTTAAGGGACATATTAAAATTCTCGTCGGCTTGCGCCCTAAAATTACGGTGGTCATTGAATGCTTACTACTCTCTAGGGAATAAATTAACAGTAACAATAAAATTTGGAATACTGAATATCCTCTAAAAACAAATGAAAAAAAATGAAATATAACTTACACATGATCTCTCTGTCAGTAAATTAGTTAAGTAACCAAAGATTATACTGCACTTTATTTAAATCATATAATAAAAGGCTAATTTAGAAGTTATCTTAAGTGCATTGTCAACATAACCAAATATTCTGAATACAAAGGTAAATATAATAATAAATGAATATACATATTATGCAAATACATATTAACACCAGGAAAAACCCAATGTTATTTACTCTCCCCCCTTTTTTTTTCTGGTTTGGAACAAATTTTTTGAATTTGTTACAAACCAAAACAAACCTACCTAAGCGTTAATTCACTAGAATTGCTGCAACATGTTTTTTTGCATTTGAATTCACGAAAGTTCACTAAGGGCTGTTCACGGTTAAGAGAGCACTTTTGAGGGTCTAGTTACTTTTTCTTTTCAGCAATTTTTTATCCTTTAACCCCTTTTTATTTATAAATATTGACGTGTAAATAATAAACAAAATGTGTATATTCCACTGCACAGAGAAGCTAATGTCTAAGAGTGCAATAAAATATATTTAGTGACTATTACT
Source organism: Dryococelus australis (assembly GCA_029891345.1). Lineage (NCBI taxonomy): Eukaryota > Metazoa > Arthropoda > Insecta > Phasmatodea > Phasmatidae > Dryococelus > Dryococelus australis. Next base: position 102,649,991 of record CM056995.1, on the reverse strand, counting down.
CCAAATGAGAATGCTTTCAAAAGTGCTCACTGTAGCATGAACAGCCTATATTAATAAATTTTTTTACAGTATGACAACAGCACATTAACATTAAAAACAGAACAGTGGCTTACAATGTTTTCTATGTATACAATAGCACATTTAAAATTAAAACCAAACTGTCGTATAATATTTTCCATATGATCTATTACGTTACTTTCCTTTTCACAAAAGTATTTTCTTTTTCTCAGCAATTTACATATTTTAGTTTTATCGCAAGAAAATACTAAGTAACATAACTTGTATCTATCTCCTTGCACAATACAGCATATCATTATTTTATCTAATCAAAATACAATAGAATTTTCATCAATACAATTAAAATATCAATTTTTTTTATATCTGTCTGCCTACAATACTTTTATTTTCTTATGTTATTTTATTTAATTTCTATGTGTTTATCCCAACTTGTTTACATTTCATTAAAAAGATACATTATTGGCACCAATATAATAATAATTTTTCTTTCAGTAACACATCTATATAGTATGTACATATCATTTAATGCCACAATCATTTATATCCTACATTTTAATTCATGTTTGACTCTGACTTTTTCTGCAATAATCTCTCCATGGTTATTTGACTCTAATTTCTGTACTACCTCTTGTAATCTAAGTCTTTATATCATTTTTTTTTTTCCATTGTTTTATATGGTTTTCTTACTAAGCCATTTACTAAGAGTATGTTTGACAAAATCTTTCATTACATATAAAAAATAACCTCTATTACATTATTATTTAACAACTTCCTTGTAGGCTATTCACTGTAAAGTGAGCACTTTTGAAAGCACTCTCATTTGGAATAATACTGAATAAAGGGATGTTATTTTAGCCCTAGATGTTAACTTCAGAGTGTGGTGGAATATACAGACTGTTTATTACTTTCATGGCAATATTTATTTTAAATGGTGGTTAAAAGCTGAAAAAATGGCTGGAAGGAAAATGTAAATAGGCCCGCAAAAGTGCTCAATTTATTGTGAACAACTTATAAATAAAATTATTACCTTAAATACATTATTAATTTACAATTTTTCAGTGAATTAAAATCATTATCTCCCTTATATTAATAAAAATATTATAGATGTTTATTTTCCCATACTCTTTCTCATCCACCCACTCTATCTCATCCACTCTCTCTCACTAACTCACACTCTCTCTCTCTCACTAACTCACTATATATATATATATATATATATATATATCTCACACACACACACACTCTCTCTCACCCTCTCACTCTCTCTCACCCCCTCTCTTTCTCTCTCACTAATACTCACTCGTAATTATTTGATAGTAATATTTATTTAAATGTTGTTTTTTGAGAAGATCAGCAAATGAGAATTGTATACATTTGTGTGAGAAGAGGAACAAGAATATAAAATTGGTGAAAAGTACTTTGACTCACTAATTTCCTGAAGAAATTTCTGCATTTCTGATTCAACTGAAATGTTACAATGTCCCTCATGGGTGATATTACAAACTTGGTAAACCCATCTACCGCTACCAGAATACAATTATTGTCATTTCAAGACCTAGGCAATGGCCTGAACACATCTGTGAAGATATGCTATCAGGGTCTTTGAAATGGCAAATGGGAATTTGGGTCATATAAGGCTTCGTTGGATAGATCGTCTAAAAGGAAACATCATTTAGTAAGACACCTTTTTTCTGGCGTGAATAGTTTATGCACAATAAAATAAACAATCTAAGCATGTGGTTTGTGATGTGCATAATTTATGCACAATGACAATTGATCACAAACATGTTTTTCTTACTACAAACAAAAGGAAACCAATGAAACCTGTTGTTCTTCTGGCATGCATACCTAGTTTACGTACAATTAAAAGGTAAATACCGGTATGGTGTGAGAGAACTCCTGTGAACTGGGAACACTCATTCGCACACAGCACTTTTCATAAGTGTTCTAAATGTTGACCACCATGTATCAGACATCTGTTCACCATCTTACATTCGTGGTTGCTCGGCAGACCTCAGCACATAACAATTTAACCAAATTCAAGCAAACTTTGTATACTGGTAGCATCTGTTGGAACTATAATATATGCATATACAAAGAATCATTTTTTGGCCATTTCATGAAATATTGTCAAATGAAAAAACTAAAGCTTTGAGGCTATATATAGGGAGAACTGATCAACTGATTCCCACCAAATTCTTCCAAAATTAACCAATAACAATACCTCTCTTTATATTCAATGCATATATGATTCACTGTCACTATACAAAATTTGTTTTACATTAGTTTGATTGTTCCAGTGATATGATTTTTATCCTAATTATGGTGTTAAAATTGCCACTATTTAAAAATACGCCCCCAGTGTGGTTGAAAACTGTTCAAAACGGATGTCCTTATTAAGTAGGTACTACATGTTTATAGAGTTTGGTGAAATTCGGTTCACAGGTTAAAAGAATATGGGAAACACACACAGACACCGGAAAGTTTTCAAGCCTACCTTTCTTTCAGAAAGTAGGCTAAAAATAGGACATTTTCTGTTCATCCACTTCACGTGAGTGTTTATATGCAGAGCAATTTCACACCCTATTTCATGTTCTTAGGAGCCACCCCGAAAAAATTTATGTTACTTTTGTATGTCAGTTACAAAATTTGACGAACTTTGTAATTTCATCAGGAGTATACAGCAGAAGTAGAAATATCACACACAGTTATGTTTGTCAGTGAAAACATTGAACATTAAAAACAATTATTTTCAATAGTTAGGCCTATAAAATAATTGTGTTTTGAGTTATGTAACGAACCATTTTCACATAGACTTACACCCAAAAATACTTTGTTTGGCAATTATAGCTGTTTATGTGTATCTGTTTAAATACTGTATCAAGGATGGAGGAAGGTAGTTTGAACAATTTCCTGTAATGAGTTCTGGTATTTTCATTGTAATTTTAAAATACAATACTAAAATGAACAGCTCCCAGTCAAATATATTCACTATACCATTCATGTGTATTTATGGCTGGATGCTGGCGACCAGGTTACTAGTATAACCAAGCTGCATTTAAATACACACACAACGAATTTGTTGCCACACTTCAAAACTGCTACTCTCAGCGGCCAGTTGGCGACAGAAATGACATCAATGCCTAGTATGACAGCTCCCATAAGATTATACACGTAGTTAACAAAGCAATGAGGTTGCACAGTATGACACCTGTCTTACAGGTAGAATTCATTCTGCCATTATGGAATTTATAGGATGTGATTGTTTCTTGAAAAATCCATGCTGTGAATTATATTGTAAAATGAAACTTCATATTGTGTCTGGAGCAAATATTTGACACCTTTAAGATTCAACAAACTTTGAATTTGAAGATTTGTACTACCCATTGGTTTATTTTTTTTTGAGAACAATATAGATTATGTAAAACATTTAAGCAAATTTTAGCGTTCAAAATGGCATTAATCAAGCATACAAATACAGTAATAAATCATTCCAGTGGTATTGGCATAGGTACTTTGTAACAGTTTGTAATACCTCAGTTTATATTTTCTTGATTCTCAACTCTACGATTCCTTAATAAGAATGGCAGGTATTTAGGAATCAAGTTTTACATCCCTACAATAAATCATAAAATGTTGGATTTTATATTGCCTCATTCTAGTAATGAATTTCCTTTCAGTCTTCCAAAATCAGTAGCACCAAACTCGATTGCCTTAAAAAAAAGTTGCAGTAAAATAACAGTACAAAATCTGTCCTTAAATTATTGCTTCTCCTCCAGCTGAGTTTACATTTAACAAAGATATTTTCAACCATTCTAAAGAAACAATGTGGATCTGTTGGAAAACATAATGTAAACAAAATGTCATGTTAGTGTTTAATTAAATCATTTTGACACGTAGGTACTGTAGTCAGATTGTGAACCAGTGTTGCAGATGAGCACAGGAATTGAATATCAGTGTGCCCTATCTGTAGTCTGTGTTTTGTTTGCAGGCCTAGCTCTGCAAGCAGCACAGCGAGGAAAGTGGTGGGAGACAAGGGCCAGCCAAAGACAAGTAGGGCGTTGCGGGCTCTGGAACGCAGACGGGAGAGCCAGTTGGCTCTGCAACAGTTGCGGCAGATGTCCAAACCCGTGTTCAAGCGCAGGAGCCAGCCCTCTGGTGCCCACAGTACACCCACCTGACGTCAACCTTGTACTCATGTACCAAGTAAACTACTAAAGCACTCAGACTGGTTGCCTTGTATTTATCTTTCATTGACAACTGCCTACAGTCATGTTGAGAAGTGCCTTCCTCCTCTAACCAATGGCAGATCAGTATGTTAGTTGATTGCAGCACTTGTCCAGTATGCATTTCGTAACCAGTTGACACAGTTGAATGAACTGTGATCCTGGCAGTGAAGGGTGGGAATTGTAAGCACATATCAAGAATGGCTTATGTGCATCGACATGTGATATTTCTGGTGAGAAATGAGGTTTTACTGGTACATACAGTAATTTCAATGTCTGCAGCTAGCATATTTATATTTATAAAATGAGCGTTTCTGGATTAATTTACCATTTTTGAAATTAGTATTATTTGAAAGATAAAGTCCTTAATTGCGTACATTTTAAAGTAAGCACTGATTGCAAAACCCACAGTAAAATGTGCTCCAAATTAAGAAAAGGGGTTCTATGTCATAATGTTTGTAAAACGACCTATGACAGTTTCCGGAAATTAGGTTGTTATGGAAAGAAGTTGCTGTAAATATTTTGGACCATTGTTGATCGACTCCCAACCCTTATACATAAAAATTTGCCAATTTTTAGGTATGAAGTTCATGTCAGATTTTCTGTAGCACAAATGACTAATTTTTTGGATTAAATATGTATTTTTTAATAGGCAGACATCTTCTTAAAAAAGTGATACCCAATAGCAGCTTCCCGTTGTCTCCAAAAATATTAAAAACATGACTGAGGTAAGGGCTTACCAAGTATTGTAAGTTTATGCCCGGCTTACCAAGCATTGTAAGTTTATGCCCAATAGTAAGATGTCTTCCGAATAAAATGATACCACAGAAAAGTATTTGCTACCTTCCTTGTTGCCCAACAATTACAAAAACTGTCACATTGGACTCTGCAGATTTCTTTGAGCAAAAATTCAATTTTTGATGGGCTCTGGTGAAAAAATATTACAACAAAATATTTATTTATATTAATAAACAGACTTCTTTAGACTAAAACAATACCACAAAAGGTATTACGACCTCCTTTGTTGCCAATCAGTTACCACAACTTTAACATTTGACATGATGTACTTTTTTCCTAGCACAAATCCTATGTTTAGTAGCCATTAGTGAAAGAATCTGATAATATTTCAACGAAACATTAATTTGTATTAATAGATGTTTTCCAAATGTCATACCATAGAAGGGTATCTGGAATATTCTTTTGATGCCAAGAAAAAGAAAACTGGGTGGTGCATGCTGTCTGTATCTAACCAGCACAAAGTGTAAATATTAGCCTAATCATGCTAAAGTGGAAAACGTAACTGTTTTTTACTGTAGAGGTGCTGAGAATGTGAACACAGGCCAGTATGATTCAGCCACACGCACCTAACAACTATTGAAACTACAGCAGAATGAGACGATTTGAGGCCAGTATGATTGAGCCACACACACCTAACAACTATGGAAACTACAGCAGAATGAGACGATTTGAAGTACCATTTACAGTTCAGATAACTTCTAAACTATTGTAGAGTACAAGTACTGTAAATGATTTAACACACAATGTTTCAGATACAATTGTCACATACTGTTCTTTGTTGGCATTGTTTGAGGGTGAGTGAGGCCACAAGAAGATGCCAACTTACTGTTGTTACATGTCACTTGTGATAAAAGCAGTTGTCAGAGTTGTGTTTGTAAGTTTATGTGTAAGCTTCTTTGTGGCTGATGGCATATCCAAAATACTAAGCGTAAAGTCATCAACAAATAGTAATGAAAAACCAAGAGAAATCCAAGTCATAGCTCATAACAACACAAGCAAAGTGAGAGCACAATAATAGAACAAAAACGTATAGTAGTTCTGTTGCACATTTTTTTTTTGGCAAAATTTCCACTAATTTTATACATTTTTCAACACAATGTAAGGTTCCTCTAAAAAAATAATGTTACAGAAAGATAGTTACTTTAAATAGGGTCAATGGGGAGAGGTTCTACGTTCATTTTGTAAATGATTTTTTTGTCATGTTCATTTGTAGTTTCTGATCCCAAAAGAGCTGTTGTTTCCATGTAATATGCCCAGCTGGCACAACACAGTTTTATGAAATTCATTGTAATCTGTTAGATAGTGTATTGTTAATAATTTGGTGTTGTTAAGTCAGTATCTGATTACACAATTTGGTGTTGTTAAGTCAGTATCTGATTACATTATAAAAAATATATAATGTAATCAGTAGTGTAGCAGCACATTCTTGCCGTAAGTCAGTATCTTTGCAGACATAAATTTGTGGTGGTGGAAAGTGATATTTTCAAAGAGCACTTGATTAAATAATATGTTAGCTGCTGTAAAAACTATGTCTACATTGATTGGCATGACAATTTGAGTAACAAACATTACATTAGAATTATGCAGTGAAATTTGGAAAAATTTGTTAAGAGCCTAAGGATGGTATCCCTGATGTTGCAATATCTCAATAACATCAATACTTTATAATATTGATTATTGTGTGAGATAATCCGAAAGTATCAAATATTAACATTGTGCTAATGGTATTTACCATGCACCTTTTTTCATGAATCACAAAAGAAAAAAAATTCTATATTATTTGCATATTGTTTTTATTACATAATTATTATAGCTGTCACATTTTTAAGTACTGAAAAGTTGAAAACTGTCTATGAGTCGTTTGTACCCAGCTGCATCGCAACACCTGGAAAAGACAGGAGGGGAAGAACCGAAGCTGCAAGTGCCATGACGAGTTGTAGCTTCTCTCCCTGAAAAAGAAACGAAAGTGGGAAGGGTGCCTGGGGAACCAATTCCCCTCTCACTAGGCGTGTAAGAGGAGGAAGTGACATTGAGCACTGCAATTAATTATTCTGTTTTATATGTTCCATGCTTTGCTGAAATAATTTTTAGTTTATTATTTTGCATTATTTTGCATTTAGGTGAAGAAATATGCTGATGTAATGAAAAATGATTCCTTTTGTAATAGGTATGCTACTTTTTAATATTCCTTCAGTCTGTATTAATTTTCAGTGTATTGAGATTTGTTTAGCATGAAAGGCAGTGTGTGTGCTTACATGGTAAAACACTCTGACAAATTTCTTTTGCAATCGGTGGAAAACATTGATTTTTTTATATGCCTTTTACCTAGCTTGTAAAAATGTATGTAGGTAATTATTAATTTAAAAAAATATATTATAATTGGTGCAATGTGTACACATCAACAAAACACTTTGAATTGATATTCAATTTAAATTTGCGAATATTTTAACAAATTCGTTTCAAAATGAAATTTCCAACTTCGTCCACTCCTACTTATTTGTGTGCATGTTCATCACTATCTGTTAAGTTTGTTGCGGCTACATACAAAAAAAATAAGCAACACGTGTTGCATGCTTGAATTTCCTGTCTTTTCATTGGACTTATTTATTCCAACTTAAGCCGTCCTTTTAACGAAATAACCCAACACACAGCAGTAACAAGAGGTTAAATACTAGTTCTTTCCCCCACAGTTGTAACAGGTTTAAACACTGTCGTGACAGATTATTAACGTGTATATTTAGTGTAATGTGCTATGTCTTATATAACAAGTATGTTAGCAATGTAAAATTATAACCACAAGAACTATAGTCAATACAGACATTGTTAAAAAGTCATAAAGCTGGTCTAAATTAAGGTTGTAGGCCTATGTTGTGAAATTTCGTACAAAATTTATTTTGCAATATGACAGGATTCTTCGAACAGCTGAAAACAGTAAACAAAGTATTTGACAGTTAAAATGCAGACTTACCACATGGCAGTGTTTATGGTTACATGTAGCAGAAGGATATGTAATTGGTAACCAAAAGTAGAACTTTAGCAAAGCTTCAGAAAAGTGTGAAGCAACTGTGAATGGCCTGCATTAGTTCCATTAATGACAAAACTATTAAGGACGCCTACATGAGCAAGTAGTTTCTATAGAGCATTACGTCGTCATTTTTCGTATGATCTCAAAGACTACCGATAAATTATTTTTTTTAGCCACTTCATTTTGTTATTTGTGATTAGCTACACTGAAAAACCATTTGAGTGCATATAGTTGTTAAGTCAATTATGTTATTATTACTGTATTTAAACACAACTGCTACTGAGTTGTCATTGCAGATCAGCTGTCAAGAACTACCCATTTTCAGAATTGTTCTAATATACATTTATTAATTGCCTTGAACAAAATGATCACAGTGAAATTTACCAGAATTTGTTTGTATTTATTTAGTCCTTTAATTTGCTTCAAAAGTCATTTTTAGAAGAATTGCTAGAAATAGTAAATTGAAGTCATTTTTTTCCACCAAGAAAATTAACACACTGCTGTATATACAGAACAAAACTGCAAAGAAAATACAATTAAAAGTATACTGGATATCTCACAGAGTACTGATAAATATAAATGCTTCCCCAACCCCCCTCCTCATCAATTTACAAAGTTTACAATAGTTCATATGGAATTTCACTTATGTTTCCTACATTCATTTTGATGTAGCAAGACTAACTTTGTGGTTTCATTGTACTGCTGAAGTTCTAACAGTTGATGTTATGTAACTTGATCACACACTATATAATGTCCATGGTGTTGCGCTGTGAAATTACATTCTTGAACTTGCTGTCCTGCTTTCTGTTGAGGAGTGGTAGTGCTTCCAAACGTGCTGGTCGTCTCATGCTCTGATCCGGAGAAATATAACCATTACCTGTAAACCACATAATGTTAATGTATGTGCTTGCAGTATGAATCATGAAATAACTATAGATGTACAAGTAAGTTTTTCTGATATGTTTAAAACATGGAACATCTTATATATGCTGGGATACTTCTCTACAGGGTCCAGCATATAACCTCCCACATTTTTAAGCCCAATAAGAAAAGCATGATAAATAGTGGTCACAGGTTTATTACACAATATTATATGACACACAATGCAGTTTTTTACTGCATGGTACATGATGTAAATCTCTCACATTTGACGATGATTAAGACATCATTTACAAGACTTAATGCATATAAACTGCATCATGTGACCATATTTTGTAATAAAGGTGTGCATACATTTATGTTGCTTTTTTTTTTTTTAATGCTCTTTAAAATGTGGGAGGTTTTCATCTTTGTCCATTTCTCAAGTTTTAAACACTTTTTAATAGGGCAAAGTTAATCTGAATGTGCTTGGATAAATAATTTTATGGTGCAACACCCATGCTAATCCAACACCACAATAACTGAGCAAACATGAAGGGAAGGGTGAGTAGTGGTGGAACACTTACATTTAAAACTCTCTGACCCCAATGGGCAAATTAATGATATACATTTGGTGTATTAAAGCAGTGCCCTAGAGTCAATGATACACCTCTGTTTGCTTCTTTCTTGTCCAGAAAAGTAGATATCTCCATGCTGTTAGATTTAACAAACAAAAACTTTTTTGTAGTAGTGAGGAACAAAAGTCAAATTTCTTATGCTTTGTTAGGCACTGAATGAGTTTTGTTTCTTGATTCCCAAACAGTTGTAGCAGATGGCCATTGTTTTATTCTCTATTTTTTTCAGTTGCTGTTTAGCTGTATACCATGTTGGATGAATGTATATTCCCATAACTCGGTTAACAGATTATGGGCCCTGGATATTTCCGTGTGTGATAAAATGGAAATTGAATGAGAACATGGCCAGCTGGTGAATATGCGAGTCAAGATGGTTGCACATGACAACTAAATACTGAAGTAATAATCTAAGGCTGGATTTAAAAAAATACTTTGCATGGAAGTTACGGGTTAAGGTGGAGTTAATCCAAATGAACTGCTAGGATACTGTAGAACCTGGGTTTGCCACCATCATTTACTGCTGCAGGGGGGCCACAGTGGTTTACTGGTCCAGACTACTCGCATTCCACCTAGGCAAACCAGGTTCAATTCCTGGATTATCACATGTGGGAATCATGCCAGACAGTGCTACTGGTCAGCAAGTTTTCTCGGGATCTCACATTTCCCCCCGTCCTTACATTCCGGCTCTGCTCCATTGTTTCCTTGTTTCACCTTCATCTACTCTCAAGACCTCAATGTTAAGAGCTGCCCAAATCTCCACACCACCTTTGACTGCTGATCAAGAAAGTGTTAGCAGCAAAGTATTTGCTTTCTTGTACAAAAATGTATGGACACTTACTTCAATGATATTGTAGAATGTGTGTTGGCAAACAATGTGTGGCAGATACTGTTGGATATTCACACTAAGATCAGTTTTCTGGAAGGATCATTGAAAAATATGTTTTCGATCATCACAGGCAAAGGACAAGAGCTGCACAAGTATGTTGCTCGCTTGCAAACTCAGTATCAGAAGGTAAAATTGGCACTGCTGGCCTAATTCTCTTTGGACTACCTTGGGACAAGTACAGAGTGCTGGTGGAAGAATTGTGGAAGAAACCAAATCTTTCAACAAAGTTGGTAAAGGCAAGGCTTCTGGAATAAGGCAAGGAGGACCAAGATGAGAACCAGGTTATGGCACTTGCAGCAAGAGGAAGCAGTTACCAACAGGTTACTCAACAGTTTAAGAACCATGGATTAAATGGGAAGATTACAAGGCAGTGAGAAAACCAAACATCGGAAGAACAGGAATACGAAGACGACACCTACATGAGGGAGTGATAAATCAGACACGTGCATAGACGAGCGCTACGGGTGCAACGAGTGGGGGTACATTACTAAATTAGGTGAAGTGCTTCAAGTGTGGGAAGAATGGGCATTGGACTAGTAATTGTAAAGAGGAAGCACATTGAAAAATGTGGAAGTGTTGAGCTGCAAAGAAAGGGAGGAGAAATCCAACACAACTGGTTAGAGCTTGTGAGTTAGTTTCACCTAAGAAAGGCACTGTAGGGTGGGTTGTGGATTCTGTGGCCACAGACAATATCTGTAATAGAAGGCAGTTATTTCTAAATATGAGAAACTGTCAGGGTGAAATATGATGGGAAAGGGCATTGCAGAAGTAAAAGAATGTGGTACAATCAAGATAAAAATCACCTATGAATGTGATGGGTGGCATTTGACTGTATTGGATGTTTTTTATGTACCTGACTTTAATTGTAACTTGCTGTTGATGATCAAAATGGTAAATAATGGTGTTTGTACAGAAATTAATGCAAATGTAGCACTAGGATATAATGAAAGCGAAGTCTGTTTTAATACTCCTGTTTCCAATAACTTGTAAATTTTGCATACAAAAGGGAAAACCAAGTGGTGTTGCGAACTTTGTTAATACTGTCGTGATTGTGCAGAAGTCAGGGATGGGACACATTCTGGAGTGTTGCAGTGTGGCATCAGATGCTTGGCCACTTAAATGAGGAGTCAATTAGGAGGATACCAGGCTTTCATATTGAAGGTAAAATGCATGAAACCTGTTATGTTTGTGTCAAGTGAAAAATGACCAAGGTGAGGTGAGTTTCTCTAAGGCTAGTGAAAAGAAAACTAAGCAATGCATTAGTGTTTATTCACTCTGATGAAATGGGAAAGTTACTATTATCTATGGGAAAGGGACAGTATTTGTTGACATGGCATCAAACTGTGAAATTTCTTACAAAAAGAAGTGATGTGTTTGTAACATTCAAGGAGTATCAGAATGAAGTTGAGTTACTACATGGTCCTAAGATACGCTCTGTGATCAAAAGTGTCCGGACACCCTGCGAAACGTGTGTAACATACAGGGTGAAACAGTACTGCCATCTACGATGTGGATCACATGATCAGTAATCGCAGCAGTCGGTAGACAGTGCGAGGCAGCAGAACGGGACGGTCTGAGGAACTTGCTGACATTCAAAATGGACAGGTGTTACTTGTGTAATAAGTCTATGTGTAAGATTCCCACCCTCCTTAATATCCCTAGGTCCACTGTTTCTGATATTAGTGAAATGGAAACACAAAGAAATGTGTACAACTCAAAAGGATGCAGGCCAACCTCCCATGTTGAAAGCCAGAGATCATTGAAGTGTTTAAGAGGGTTCTACAGCATAATTGTCAATCATTCATCACCACATCACACAGAAATTCCAACCTGCATCACGATCTACTCCAAGCACCATGACTATTCGGCACGAGGTGAGGAAACTTAACTGGACAATAGAACAGTGGAAACCCATTGTGTGGAGTGATGAATCTCGGTATACAATGTCGCAATCCAATTTTTATATAATGAAACTATAGTCCATTCCCGATTTGAAGCAACTTATGAAAACCAATCTTTGAAAAAAATACTCTACGCATAACATGTCACCTGGTTTTTTCAATAACCTGTATTCCACAAATATATAACACTGTGGTTAACTTTAGAGTACTTATTATTGAATAAAAGAAACTTTATCTTAATATCTTCTATAACTTGTAATATTCATTTCTTTTTAAATTATGATTTAACAAGTGCAGCGACGTGTTGGCAACGACCGGTAAGAAATAGTTCACAGTTAAAATATATTTTTAACCTTGTTAGTATACTATATGTAAATTAAATGGCGCCTATCAAAATATTTAAGTAGCCCCGATGGCAACATATCTCATTATTACAGATTGAAATAACAGAGGAAAATATTGTGAGTAGGTCGTAATGGTATGGTATTGTTTTATCGAGCGTGAAAGCAATTGAAAAACTGTCTGCTGGCGAGGCCTGCCTCTCTCTCTCGCTCTCGCTCTCTCTCCCTCCCCCTCCCTCCCCCTATCTCCCTCTCTCTCACACACACACATTATACATGTGTTCGATTGTAGCATATTTTATACTTATTACAGCAAAAATAATGATTTTTGAATTTGTAATTTACAACTGAAAAGAGATTTTAATGTTTGGATACATATTTTTATATATTTAGATATGATGGCGGGGCAGTTACCTAGTTAAGTTGGCAGACGTGGCGAGCCATGACATGGTGTGTTGCTTTTTGTCAAATGGAATGTAAATTATTCTTACTCCGAAAAATACATCATGTTTGTAGACGTGTTTTTTAAACCTACCTAGGCAAGTTACAATGTTGTGATAAATCTACGTTTCCAAGGCAGTAATAAATATACTGTGACGTGTGTTTCGTTAATCACTGCATCTGTGAAATGGCGTGCCTTTGTGCATCGTGGTTGATACGTTGGCCCTGTGTGCGAGATTTCAAATATTTTATTAGCACTGTTTATATGTTTTAAATGTGAACTGTTTTTATGACAAAGTTATTTATTTACATCCACAACTGTTTATTTATCACAACGTTGTGCCTTTGCCCTAAGGGGTTTGAAACACAGTTGTGTATTGTAATTTGCCACAATCCCAGAAGAAAAATAAACCAATAAATTTAAATAAACCTAATAAACAGTAAGTAGCGATACATAGAAATATGAGCTGAATAAAAGTTCAAATTTGTATGACAAAAATGAGCAACACGAGTTGCGTGCTTGAATTTAAATGTGCCTTTTCACTGGTTGTTCCTTCGTTTTAATATTTATTCCAACTGAGGCCATCCTTTTAGAGAAATGACCCAACACATATCAATAACAAAAGAATAATTACAATTATTACAGTCCTTTACCTCGCAGTTGTAACAGTGTTAAACACAGTCGTGGCAAAATACTAACGTGCATTATATGTATTGAGCTACGTCGTGGAAAACAAATATGTTTATGTAAAATAACCGTAAGAACTGTCTTAAATTCAGGCATTTTTAAAATGTCATAAAGCTGACCTAAATAATGTTAGAGGCCTGAACTGTGAATATTCATAGGGAATGGTTTTTGGAATATGACAGAATTCTTTGAAATGCTGTAAATAGTAAACAACACATTTGACAGGTATAAAAGTAGAGGTCACATTTCAATGTTGTTTTTAGGTGTAGCGAAAGTATGCGAACATATGTACACACAATGGAATGTAAACACTGATTTTGACAGATGCTACATAACAGTCACATGGCAATGTTTGTTTACATTTGGCGGAAGGATACGAAATGGGCCTGCAAGTAGATATTTAGCAAGGCTCCGAGAAAGTTGCTTCCAATGGGGAATGGACTATACACAAATTTAAAAAAAGGAAATTTCTTTCTCATGGGGAAAATTGTGATATTTCAAATATTGCTCTTAAATGAAGCACTTTGCATCAAAAAATCTTTCAAACAAAAGTTGTAGGGCATAAAAAAATACTGTAGATACCAAGGTACTCCATAAATTTTCTTTCAAAGCCATTGAAATGATAAGTGTTTGTTAATGAGTGTGCACCTTAAAGTCTGCAATTTAGGGTTTACAAATACATTCACGAAAACGGTCACTCAGCATAAACTATTTGTACCAGAGAGCTGCACTATTTAATATTCGTTGCAAATGAATTGGGGTATCATTTGAACATGTATGAGTTATTTTATATAACAAAGCTACACAAATTGGGGGGAAAAAAAGTTTTGAATTTATATGGGGAAATTTGTGATATAGGCTGTTCACTGTAAAATGAGCACTTTTGATAGCCCTGCTTAAGATTTACTTGTATGCCTGTTGTGTACTATTTTGCTTTATGTACAATTAATGCTGCCATGTGCCTTATCACTTTATTCATGCATCAGTCGAGTGGAACTGTGAAATTATTAGAAAAGTAAATATTTTACAAATCTGTTCATTTTTACACTTTGCTGCATAAAAAAAATAGAAAGCAAAAGAAATAATTTCAGTTATTACAAATGGTTGCTGAACACTATTCACATTAAGATATGGAACTACTTTTCCTCCGTTATCAACTTTACTGGGCGCATGTTAAAAATTTATGCAGGTGGGAGCAGTGACTTTTTTTAAAAGTTGATTTAAAAAGTGCTCACTTTATTGTGAACAGCTTTTACTTTAAAGTATTGCTCTTCAACCAAGCATTTTATTGAGAAATATTTTGAATAAAAGTAGTAGAATGTACTAATTAAGGCTGTATGCAGTTATTCCGCACATTTTATTTTAAAACACTGAAATGACAGGGCTGCGTTTATGAACGTGCACTATGGTAATTTGAAAACAATGCTTGCTGGCATTTGTATTGTTAATGAAAGTTATTCCTTCTTATAGGTGTAAAACTTTCAAAAACTCCATAGTTAATCTGACAACTGTTAATGACACGTAAAATTATTTATGTAACGGTAAAATGATTTTTTGATGCATACCCTAGTGGGGACATTACTTGTGTGAACTGGTAAATTACAGTTACTTTGCAGTACTTGTGCGAACTGGTAAATTACAGTTATTTTGCAGTACTTGTGCGAACTGGTAAATTACAGTTATTTTGCAGTGGATAACTGGTGGCCACCACCTCGCACCATTACACTCAGTTGCTTGTTGTTTGCACACGTGTCCATAGTTCTTCACTGTATTTTTCAGAGCAGTGCTTTACTGTTGAGTATTATGTTAATGACACTCATTTATTATATGAATCAGGGGTGGCTTGGCCAGGGTAGGTAGGTTGGAAATCCTACAGAGGCCTTCTGACCTGAGGTCCCCCTAGAACTGCATGATTAAAAAAAATAGAGAGAGGGAAGAGTTTGAAAAAGTAATGCTAAGATGAATTAAATGAGGAGTTGTAAAGGAGGAAGTAATGTATATCTTTGTATGAATGTTTGGGGAGGCTAATGGGGGGGGGGGGGGGGGTGGTTGTCTCGGACTGCCATGCTTCCTCCGAGCACGGAAGTTGCTGACAGCTTAACATCTGTTCCCCTTCTAACTGTCTGCAACGAATGACTCACAGTGTTAAGTGTATTGGATGGTGATACGAGCCACAAGAGTTACTGTAACTGATTTATCACTTCTATAGGTAAGTTTTAATAACTATACTATTATGATTTCCAAAATAAATATTGAAACTACTTTAGAGACTTCTTTGTGATACTGAGTGATGTAACGATTCTGCAATGTTGTTTCATTCCTTTAAAATTTTAATATAATAATTATTTTTTTAATCCGAAGGGGGGTTTTTTTTTTTCTTTTTTTTTTTCTGAGCGAGGTGATGCAATGGTAACATGCTGGACTCGTGTTAGGGAGGATGCAAGTTCAGCCACCCTGATTTCGGTTTTCCATTGTTTCCATAGAGATCACTCCAGACAAATGCTGGGATGGTTCCTTAATAAAGGTCATGGCTGATTCCTCCTCCAGTCCCTGTCACTTTTGATGACCTCAGTGTCAACAGTTTTATCCATGAATGAAATTGAAAAAAAAAAAAAAAAAAAAAAAAAAAAAATTATGTCTGCGGGAAGCCAGGCCTTCATTCATGACATCATCTATTTAAAACTAGCGATGAGTACAAATAATTTTATTTGTAATTTTTATATAGTGTCTGAGTAACTTTAGAGTACCTCCAAACTTAACTTCTTATGTTTAAATTGCAGTTTAGCACTTTGGCCAGTCTATAAAAAACTTCCCTTTATGAAACTCCAGGACATACTCTAAAACAGTAACTATTTAGGCCCTGTCCACAATCAACTTTGCTTAAATAACATTACTTACAAAGCATAGCAAGTGAAACCGACTGTCTACAATCGGCGTTAATATGAAAGAAAAATCTAGAGATGGGACGAACCCAGAATTTGGAAACGAACCAAATTAGAGCTTAATCCAGAGTATTTTTATCGAACCGAACTCAAACCAAACTATACTACAATTCGTCACACTTGAACTGAACTTTAATAAAAAATGTCTTATCCTCGCACATATGCTTTCATAGTTCAGCCCTAAATGTGTGCTTGTGTGTGTGTGTAATATATATATATATATATATATATATATATATATGTAAACAAAAAACAAATATGTAGAACCACCTTAAAAATACAGCGGATTATGGATGCTAAACAGTAGACCCTAATAAGTGTGCACACACGCATATCTCCAAATTAAGTACTTAACATCAATTACAGTGGTCCTGTTGATCATTTCAGCAGTGTTGCCACTCAATTAATGAGAGTTTTGTTACTTGACCTCTGGACTTGGTAACTAGGTGCAAAGTGAAAACAACATATATATATATACATACAACCTTCATAGTTCAGTCCCTATAATGGCCAAATTTCTCCTAAAGTGGAAAAAAAGATACACAATTAACATAATATTAACTTTTGGTTTGTATAGATTTGACTGATACGATAATTCATCATAACTCATAACACTGAGAAATGTATCTTTCTAATAATTTTAGAAGTGGTATGTGAAAATCACAAATTAGCAACTAAAAAAAAATGATAATTGAAAATGTAATTAAAAAAAAAACTCAAACAGATCACTTATTTTGTATACAATAATTTAAATAAAGAATAGCACCTGGTTTTACACACTATAGAGTTAAAGACATAATGCTGTCATCACTGTTACAAAAACAATAATCAAATCTGATTAGTTCGGTAATTTTTGTTGTGTTGCATTGTTATTTTTCAACGTATTTGAAGTGAAGTACCGTATTTACTCGTGTATAGAGCACATCATGATTTTTGCAACAAGTTCCGGGAAAGAAATTTTTTTTTTAATTTGTGGGGCCTTGTTAATAAAGTATGTAACAAATTATTCTCTTATTTTAAATTGATTTGTGGCGATTATATTTGGAAATTATTTAATTATATAACTCACTGGGCTGAAAGCCAAAACATTGTGGGATTCTGTATGGTGACTGTAACCTTATGGTCTTCAAAAGAAAAATGTCAACAACTGAGGTGGGCGGCTGCTTTTTTTTTTGTTGCTTCCTATAGGCAGTGACATGCTGGTTTTTTTTTTGGCCGGGGTGGATTGTGGCACACTACCCTTCTCAAAAAAAAATAGTGTTGCTTCTACCCTTCTACCCCCAGGTAGTAATCCTCTAGACTCTTCCACTACACTTACCTTTAAATATCACTGGACAGAAATTTTTCCCTTTATTTTGGGGGAAAAAATGGGCACACGTACATGAGTAAATGTTTAAGTTCGTTAATGATGTTCCCTTCTAGCACATTTTCGAACCGAACATGAACTCCTGTAGATTTTTCGAACCAAACTAGAACTGATCTTTGACATGGCAATTAATTTTGAACTGAACCCGAACATAAACTTAAAATTCAGGTTTGATTCGAATGTTCAATCCATCTCTAGAAAATACCCTATTCTAACAAATTAGAAAGAGCAACCAAATAGGAAATAATTTTCCAGTGGTAAGAATTTTTGTATTTATAAGTTGACTACATCAGTTTTTATGATGTTTCACATTCTCATTCACTGGTGATAAAAACTTGGTGTAAGATACTGAGAGATGACCATCTTAACACAAAGTCATACAAATAACGCCAAATAAGTCACGCCAAATACTAGTTGTGGATGTTACCATCTGAAATACAGGTTTCTACTTGTGCGCTATGTTGATTATGGAAGGGGTCTTAACTAGTTTTGCGACGGTAAGCAGCCGGCTTCAATTACCAACCTCGCCCAATAGTTGCAAATGCTGTATTTGCTGATAACACAACCACAAAACACAGAATATTAGTACTATTTTGGCATTCTTAACTGGTTTTGCAACTGCAACATACGCAGCCGGCTTTAATCACCAACCTTGTCCAATGGTTGCAAATGCATTTGTCAAGAACATAACCACAAAACACAGGAGATGCGTATAGATGGCAGTATTTATAAATACTGTGTGCATGCTCAGTGCATTAATTATATTCATCTGCTTCATATATACATACTATTTACTTTCTTCATATCACCAACATTGTTGGTTAGAAATGTTTGTCTATAAATAAACGTAGTTATAATTCTGCCATTGAACGAGCACTACAGCCATAGCGATTCAGCTCATTTATTGACATTTGACCTTCCTACTAATCAATTTATAAATCTTGTAATGCTGCAAACAAAATATCGATACACGATGTGGGAGCGATCAATATACAGTTTACATTTACGTGATTGAAAATGTACAACAATGAATATTATAGTAGTAAAACTTTTTTTTAAATGTATGACTTAACTACGTGAAAAGCATACCAGTATTAAATACATTTTATTTTATGAAATTCACCAGGTATGGCTTATATAGATTGCAAAATTAAAAATCTTTGTGAAAACATGTCCTGCAACATAACTAAGTGTGGTAATTTCTATGATGATTAAATCATTTGGGTTGAATTGGTTGAACCATGGCCAATAGTAACTGATACCAATTTTGGGATAATCGGCCAATGTATCGGTATCAGTCCAGCCATAGAAAATTCTATGAAACTTTTGCTTTCAGCCATATACTGTACTACTGAATATAGTAATAAAATGTTAAAGAAAATTATAACGGAATGCTTGATGTAAAAGTACATAAAATCATTCCTAAATCCTAATTCCCAATTTCATAGAGAGAACGCATATTTAATTTAATACAAGGATATTTTTTCCCTTTGCATTATTTGTACTTCTAGAAGTAAAAATAATTTGCATCTATAAATATGATTAATGCAGGTTGCATTGTGTCCTTTCAGCTCTAGGTGAACTCTGTAAAGGCCATATTTGAAGAATATTGTATTTCGCTATTTGAAAGACATTTAAAAGTGACATATCAGTGCAATGTTGGAAGTGTGATCAAACTTTCTGAGTTTCATTATGACCAGATGAATATGTTAGACAAAGATTGTCATGCCACTGATATATTAGTCTATGGTATCTTTATGATGATGATGATGTAGAGAAGCAAAATGAGAGTATGGATAAAAGATGTGTGCTTTGTATATCAGTGTTATCATTTATAAAAACTTAATAGGTTATGGGCCCAGGTGCACGAGAAGTTAATATTTATGTGATGATATTCGTGCACATCTGTTAAATGCCGATATAAATATTGCGTGTTCACAAGTTATGGCGTCCTTTAATCTCCCTTCTATTGAGAGGTTAAAAGGTAGGGAAAATTTATCCTCGTGTAAATTTGCCTGCAAAGCTTCTTTAGAGTGTGTAAGGACTGTGGTATTTAGTTGAAGGAATACAAAATGTTGACACTGCACCCAACAAGGATCACAAAGCCAGGACAAAGATAATTTTATTAGTTGACCCTATTATATATCCACACATCGAGACTACTATGACTGCCACGGAAGCCTGAGAAAAACTTCAGAAGGCTTTCGAAGATTCAAGACTAACGAGAAAGGTAGGACTGTTAAGACAATTAATTACGACACAGTTGGAAAATTGTGTGTCTGTTGAATATGTCAATAATATTATCTCAACCTCTCAGTGCCTAAGTGAACTTGGATTTAAAGTAGGAGAAGAATGGAGTGGTGCCTTGTTGCTAGCTGGTCTCCCTGAGATCTATAAACCTATGATAATGGGGTTAGAAAGTTCAGGGGACCACTGGGGACTATAAAATTCAAGTTGCTTCAGGATGTGAGGTTACCCACCAGTGCAAAAACCTATTAAGGAGAGAGTGCCCTGTATTCGCAGGAGTGCAAAAACGTATGAAGGGGCGCGTGCACTGTATTCGCAGGGTGTGTCTAGAGGATATAGAGACCACAAAAAGAGATGAGTTAGGTGTTTTGCATGTGACAAACTTGGTCATTTTGCTAGTAGTTGCCCTAACAGAGACAAAAAGAATCCACCAAAAAATTACAGGGAAGTCAATGCACTTCTTGCCTGCTTTTCTTCCTGCATCAGTACACAAGGTGATCAAGAGTCTTGGTATTTAGACTCATGTGCTTCTGCTCATTTGTCCACAAGTGATTTTCAGTTGAGTAATATATCACCTGATACTAGCCTCAACATAACAATTGCCAATTATTCTCAGTTGACATCACTGTGTGCAGGTAATGTTGATATTGACATAGTCACAGACAACTTGCAACAAAGGTAACTGTGTACGACGTTCATTGCATCCCAGGACTTTTGGCTAACCTTTTGTCAGTGAGTCAGATAACCAGTAAAGGTCATACAGTGTTGTTTACAAAGGATGGAGGTGAGGTTATCAGTGAGGTTATTGCTACTGCATCACAGAGTAATGGCATTTACAAGCTGAACGCTACAACTGTAATTTCAAATGAAACTGCCACTTAAAACTAATGTCAACGGGAATCGAAGATGATGTAGACTTTCCTACACAGTGCAAAGTGTATTTATTAAGGAAATACTCTAGACTTAGCTTTAAGGCAAGCACAAGTTGAGCAGGGTATTACTGGGTCTTGTACGCACTGACCTCTGTGGCCCAATGGAGGAACCTTCACTTGGTGGTAATAGGTATTTTCTGGCATGGATAGATATGTCGAGAGAGACACACACACACACACACACACACACACACAGAGATATATATATATATATATATATATATATATATATATATATATATATAGTGTAAAACACAAGTGAAGTACCAGAATTAATCCTGGAATTTATTGCCATGGCAGAATGGCAAACGAGGAAGAAAGTGAAAATTATTCGCTCCGATGGTGAATATACCAACAGTAACCTGAACAAGCGACTAACCAAACTTGGCATCCAACATCAATATAAACAGTAAGACACATAGCATGGCAAAATGGGGTCGCAGAGCGAGGCAACATCTATTGTAGAGAAGGTAAGAAGCACAATGATGGATGCTGGTTTACCCAAGGGTTATTGGGCAGAAGCGGTCACCACTGCTGTTCACTTGAACAACCGTTCCCCAACCAGAGCTCTCAAGGAACGTACACCATATGAAGTTTGGAACGGATCAAAGCCTGACCTTAGTAACCCAAACATTTTTGGTTGCCGAGCAATGGCTCAAGTACCAGATGAGATGTGCAAAAAGTGGGACCCAAAATTGAAGGAATTTATTTTAGTTGGCTATTCAGATAACACTAAAGTGTATAGACTCACTGACCCCGTGAACAGTAAGTTAATAATCAGCAGAGATGTAGTTTTTTTTAAAGAGCAAGTAATGTTACCGCCTGCCACAAACCTGACTGAAAAATATTTGTACCTTCACAATGACTAACGAAAGGAAGGATGTTCACAAAATGTACCAGATGAGCTACTCAGCGAAGATGAAGCTGCGCCATTTTTTGGATTCAAGACCTCGAAGATATTGCGGACAGAAGAAAGAACTCTAATGTAAATGTCGAGGAGTCAAACAACAAAAATATTAGAAGATCTTTGTGTGTATCAAAATCTAAAATGAAGCCAGACTTTGTATCTTAATTTGCCCCTGGAAGTTATGAAGAACCTCTATCAGTGAAAGATGCTATGGGCAGTCCAAGTGGCAGGGAGCAATTGAGGAAGAAATTAATGTCTTAGAAATAAATGAGGCTTTTGAATGGTCAGGACTTCCACCAGATAAGAAACCACTAAACACAAAATGGGTCTTCAAAATGAAAAGGGCTGAATATAACTCTGAGAGGTATAAAGCAAGACTAGTTGTCAAGGGATGTGCACAAATAGAAGGTATAGATTATCAAGAGTCTTTCTCAATCGTCATAAAATATACGTCATTACGATACTTGTTTGCCCTAGCAGTGAAAGATGACCTGAATATATATCATATCGATGTCACCACAGCTTACCTACATGGAAATCAAGATGAAGAGATCTGCATTGTTCCACCACCTGAAACTAAGCCAGAACTCCAGAGTGACAAACTAGTTTGGAGAGTCAAAAAAGGCCATATCTGGACTAAGCAAAGTGGCTGCTGTTGGAATAAACTACTGCATGAAGTCCTCACCGAGCTGAAGCTGATACAGTCAAGTGCTGACCCCTGCATATACTTCCATAGGAATGATAGCGGCAAAATCATTGTTGCCATTTATGTCAATGACCTGCTCATTTTCACCAATAAGGAAGAACTAAGCCATATAGTGAAGAGAGAGTTAGGGTTCAAGTTTCGTACGAAGAACCTTAGCAAGGTAAACCACTGCTTAGAAATGCGCATTGATCAAGATGCAAGAAATGGGACTGTCTTCATCGACCAGTCTGTGTACATCGAGGGGATGCTGAATGCAGGGTGTCCACACAAATCTGTAGTAAAATTTTCCTGACATAATTTTTTAAAAACAATTTGCCTAGTTTTCAGTTTTCTGGAAAAAAAAAATTAAGAAAATTCAGCCTCCACCATCCCCATGGCTGGCCTAGTTTTCTCTCCACTTCCTTCATTTCTTTTTTATTTATTGACTATCAAAAACTAATTTAAAAAAAATTATAAATGCAAATCACACATTTATTTTGTACAAAATAATAAACAAGATTTACACAGTCACTATTTAAGTCAGTCATTTCTAGTCTTTCAAAACACAACTTTAATAAGGAACACAATATTAACAACACATGTTCTATAAACTTTTCATATTCTCAAGAAGTTTTTTCTTACATTCAATTTCAATGACTTCTTTCTCCTGCTCCAATTTCATGATTTTCCTCTTTTCTTCTAGCTCCGTGAGCTGTTGCTCAATTTTCCTTTCTTCTTTCCTTTGATTCTCTTCTTCTGCATTCAACTCCTTTTCTTTTCCAAATAAGCTTGGTATCATCACCTTGCAGCTCGCACAGAAGTAAGCATGCTTTTTGTAATAGTAAACTCTTCTACACCACCCATACTCTTCACAGTATCACAAATAATACATCGAGCCACTAAAGATTCTTCTAATAAATTTTCATAAAGGAGAGACTTGATTACTGAGAAGCCACTTTCTACGGAAGCATTTCCATGTAACAAAATGAAATGCAGTTTCATGACATGCCATAAATCCTCGAATCTCTTGTCATTGCCGATAAGTGTATGAAAAATTTAATCAAGTCCAAGAGTGTCCTTGTGAGATACAAAATCAGCGAAACTCTTCTTCCACTTCTCCGACTGAGCTTCAACAGTCAGATTAATATACTGTTTTTTTGCCCTCTTGGCCAGGTTTTCGCATACTCTTTTGGCACCATGTAACTCTTCTAGGACAACTGGGGAATTTCCAGGATTTCAAACAAATTCCGTGACCAATTTCAACTTCCCTGACTTTCCAGAATGAATGCAAGCCATTTTCCACGCCCATGGTGCCCGGACTAAACCTGCAGCCGCTACCTGAGGACGAAGACCTTCTGCCAGATGTACCCTATCAAGAAGTTGTAGGGAGTCTTCTGTACCTAGAGCCAAATATGTAGACCTGACACATTTGTTTTCCAGTCAACACCATAAGTAGATCCAATAAACATCCTCAACTAAACATTGGTTGGCAGTGAAATGGATCTTTAGGTACAGAAAGGGAAGCATAAACCAGAAATTGCAGTTCTCCAAGTGTGGGAATAAGCGGCTAGAGTGCTATAACGATGCAGATTGGGGTAATGAGACTAATAACAGGTGGGTTAATTGCTTGGTTCAGTAAGAAACCAACTACAGTAGCTCTGTCAACAACAGAGTCGGAATATATTACCTTATCATTTACTGTGCAAGAAACCCTTTGGTCTAGTTAAGGTCCCTGATCAAACAAATTGACCAGCAGACACCCAGTGAACCAACCACAATCTTTTGTGATAATCGTGGTGCTATACACTTGGCAAAAAGCAATGTCACCAGCCAACGGTCCATGCATGTAGATATAAAATATCTCTTTTGAGTTCACATGTTTAAAGCAAGACAGTTATCATCAAACACAAGCCAACTGAGGAAATGTTATCCGATCTGTTAACAAAATCCTTAACCAGGGTAAATCATGAAAAATTCACCACATTGTTTGGCTTATTGAAGTGTACATAAAATTAATTTCTTAAGAGATGCAATCTTTTGCTCACATTTTTCAGTGCCATGTAAGGTTAAAGCCCTATTGTAAACTGTTCCTTGTACAGGTATGCTAGTTTCTTTTGTTTACTACATATTAGGTATGTACCTAATTTTCTGTACCTCCATAGTGTGATGATGAATTGATTGCTGTCCTTAAAGGGGGAGTGTTGGGAGTGTGATCAAACATTCTGAGTTTTGTTATGACCAGATTAATATGTAAGACAAAGATTGTCTGATATATGAATCTATGGTACCTTTGTTATGATGTAAAGAAGCAAAATGGAGAATGGATAAAAGATGTATGCTTTGTATAGCGGTGTTATTATTTATAAAAATCCAACATGCAATGTATTGATATTCTTTAATATAAATACTTTCATAATGTTTTTAAACTCCTGAAAAAAAAAAAAACTTGTTTCTATGGTTTACATAAATTTTAAGACAGCAATTCCTGACTAACTGTAACTTAAATTTCAAGTTTTGAGTTTGGCAAGGATACTTTTGCCTTGTATTATCTGCCAATCAAGCCTATTTTAACACAACCTGGGCATTCAAGACGTGATCACTGTTTATCTGCACTTTGACCTTCATGGAGAGTGTTGAAGCCATGGGGTACGAGTTTTATTGCACTTTTGAAAATAATTATCTAAAAGCATAATTGCATTTATTTGGTAAAATTGGTCACTCTGTAATCAAAAAGCAACAAGAACGTTAGACATACCAAAACTTTTCCAAGGCAATACACCCCCTACCCCTTTTTCGCTCACTCCCTTACCATCTCTCCCTCTCTCTCTTTCTCTCTCCCTCCCCCTTATCTCACAGAGAGAGAGAGAGAGAGACACACACACACACACGCACACACACTTAATGTAACCACATTTTTCTCAACAGAATCAACCTAATGATGTATAATTTTTTCCCTCCAAGGAGGTGCATTATTCTGCAAAATATTTTTCTGTAGGTTTATGCATTGTTAGCAATTAACTGAATACAGTCTTGATTCTTTTTTCAAAGCATTTCATTACGAACCACAGTAAACTTAACACCATGTCCATACATGTGGGGTTTCAGTAGATGAAGGTTCTGACATGTACATAAATAAAATACAACTTATAACCTTGTAAAACTTTATGTTGTGTATAGTAAGAGCTGTACATTATCGGTAAATACAGTTTAGCTAATAAACACAATAAAAATGGAAATTTTAGAAAAAACAATATTGTAAATAATACATTAAAAAAATTTCACCTAAACTCGTTTGAATTTTAAAAATGTCTCAGAATACTGTACATAATTTATTGTAATCCAACACCAAATGCAAGCTGACCTAAAACTTTCAAACCCTCTAAAAATGAAAATAATATGACAGCGAATGAAAGTCAAATTTTGATTGTCCTGCTTGCACTCATTTAGCTAACGGCGCATGGAGAAATTATCATTTGGGCAGTGTGCTCACGGTGGCTGCAGGAGGAGGGGTGGCTGCGGGAGGAATAACCCTCCACGCCGCTACTTGTTTCCAAGTGCCGACACCTTGCGACCGTGGCAAGTATCTGTATTTTAAAGTAATTAATTATATTTTACTGCAAAGAAACCTTGTAATTTTGAGACAGCAATGAATAAATAAGGTGATCGTAATTGATTTCTTCACTATCTTTAATAATTAATCATTCAAAACCACGTCCTCTGATTTTCCCTGTCGTAAGTTACACTGCACTCGGCTCAGTGCTTACAGTACCCATTATTAGACAGCAAAAGGTGTCAAATAGGTCCTTACATTTGATCAGTTTATTCAAGATGCATGTCTAGTGAAATAAATTAATATAAATCTTCTGATTTCTCCGCAGAAGTTACTGAAAATGAATTTTACACTTATAATACAAGACACTCTATATTCAAACAATTTTTGGTAACAAGGGGAGTTCAGGTACATTCTTTTGGGCATATAATTTTATTCGCCAAGATGCTGCCCTTTGAGTTAAATAAATATTTTGTTTTGAAATCATGTTAATTTTACGCCAGATACAAGAAACACCAACCTAATGGGAAAAAATTACCTTTAATCACGAAAGAAAACATATTTTCAAATAATAATTCCTCGTTAAAATGCAAAAAGACTACAACAGGACTTTAAATAAGGCAACCTGGCATTTAAACAATACAAGTACAATCCCCATTCCAGGGAGCTTATTTAAATTTTACAGACTTACACATAAACAAAAGTTTAAAATTAGAGTGTGTGAAGTTTTTTGGAAAGAAAAAAAAAACATTAAAGACTTGATATGAAAAATGGTAAAAAATGTTCAACAGTGCCTTCTTGAAAAAGTCTTCACTTATTTTTTTTGCATGGCACCGGAATTGATGTTAATGTTTATAACACACCACGTTCAATTTTTTTTTCTAACTTTTCCACGATAGTTTAAACTGCCTTTTTACGCTTTGTTGAAGTTGCGGAAATGACACTACAAAGTGAACAATGACCCGAGTGAGCGATCGATAAACTGGCAAGACGTGGTGTTGTGGGGGGGGGGGGGGGGGGGGGGGGTGGAGAGGGGGGGGGGTAACTGGGGCCGTGTCCGAAATGATAGACTCATTATTTCGTAAGTGGTCATTTCGTAAGTTTCACCTTGTTAACAGTCACTTGTTTAGCACTCGCAACAAATTTTTACATTAACAGTGAAAATATTTTTATCTAAATTTCATGCTTAAAATGGACGTAATATTTTTACAATCATCACTGGAATGCTGCAAATACATTAATAAAGAAGAAAATAATCAATTATGCAATAATGACTTTAAAAAAAAACTGTTGTGAAATATATAAACAAAGAACAAAACTTTCTTGCTTTGTAAAACATGCCTACAGTATTTTATGAACAATTATTTGTTTTAAGAAACATTTTATATGTGCATTCGCGCATGTGTTTTGAAGGTGAAAAACAACATTGCGCTTTGTCATTTTATATTTTTACTAACATCCGCAAAATACCAAATTACGGAATGTGCCACCATTTTTTTAAATACGAAATCAGGTCACATGATAATTTTGTCAACAAAATCTGCCATTTCGGACCCAATGGATGACTCACGGAGGTCTCTGTGACAGGCTGACAGTTTAAAGAGAGAAGCATCAGCTCATGCGGCACAGTGATAGACGTACATGGTACCGCTACTTGTTAAACAACGTATGTTACAGCATCGCCTTAACGCAGAAGTTACAGCAGACTTTCAAAAAAGTCTAATAGCTACATGGATAAGCGGAAAACTGGTTAAGCAAAGCATGAATAAATGGGAGTATACTGTAGTAAATTTTAAGTTGTGCAATAAGAACTTTCACTTGGAGTAGTAATAGACTTAACTTCAGGGGTACATTTAAAGAACGCCTGTCAAGGTAATAATCCTAAAACCCTCTTTCAGTATGCCTTATTGTGTGACCATCAATCCATGTTAGAGTAATTTGTGCAAAAAAGAGTGTATATTGTTTAAAGATAGTTTATTTCTTGCTATTGTTAACTAACAAAATGTTAGTGATGCATGAATTGGGGTCCCATACAACTTCCTTGACTCTTGACAACAGTAATGTAGCTATAAGAGTGCTGTAAATATATTGTTTAATGTGTAATTCATGTCTAGGTTAACATACTGTTAAGGTTCATTTTGGAACATTTGTTAGGCTAAGATATTATTAAAACTCATTTTGCAATGAACAAGATGTTATGGGAACAATGTATAGCTTAAGGATTTTCTTGAAGTGTCTTGTGTGTCAATCACTATATTTACATTTTTATTATTATGTTCAACAAGGGTTATGTGTAAACATGTAATAAATAATGTTATACTTACCGAGCACAAATTAATATTACTCAATGATAATTATCAAGTGTAGATAAGGTAGAAGTAAAGTGGAGCTCCTTATAATGATGCAACCAGCATCACAGTAAATGAACTCTGTACTGTAGAAACTTAGAAATTCATCAGAAA
Source organism: Dryococelus australis (assembly GCA_029891345.1). NCBI lineage: Eukaryota > Metazoa > Arthropoda > Insecta > Phasmatodea > Phasmatidae > Dryococelus > Dryococelus australis. Next base: position 102,621,083 of record CM056995.1, on the reverse strand, counting down.
AATATGGCTTGAGTTTCGTATGAAAGATAAGTGTTAATATTTTATTCAGTATAAAATATGTTACCGCAGTAAATTTCTTTGATAGTTAAATTAACTAATAAATAAAGAAGATTTCCATTTCTTACTTGAGAAATGGCTTATTTCTTCTCTGGATGAATTACAGAGTTAGTTGTTCAGTAGAATCCAGGTGTAGCAAGCACGGCAACTGCGAGAACATGGGTATAACGAGGTCTTTTTGAGGAACCGTCAAAAATTCGCAAGAATATTCCATGAAAAATTGTCATTTTACGAGTTGAAACGTGTACGGTGAGATTGTGTGAAGCAGGCATCCGGCGGGACTTGTGACTGTGTGAAGCGCGCTTTTGTTATCTGTCTGCTGTTAACTCTACTCCCTCGTCCCCCCTCGCGTGCCGCTCTCATGTGTCACGTTCTTCCGTCTTGCCTCCTAACCTCCTCTTTAACAAAACCAAGCGCTTTGTTCAATAAATAGAATCCCGCAGTTTCTACCTTGACCCCGTTTTTATGAACTAGTTCCGCTTTTCCGTAGTCGTTCGCGGTCATTGTGCTGTCAACTGTGTTTGGTTTCAAACAACTTGGCGTATGTGGGTCGAACATTATTGTTAAATGAAAACAAATTCCATTTAAATAAAACAGTCCAAGCAATAGCTGGAATCGAATGCAGCTACATATTATCAGATTTTTGTTTTATTTTTTCCATACTGTGGTATACCAATTAAGGATAGGCACACAACTACTACTACTACATTTTATCGCTGTACTATAACGAACGTAATTTTTATCCATTTTGATAAAGTTTTCTTGAATTTTTGCTATTTTTGAGTAAGTCTCGCACTATGCAGGTTTTGTTAGTTGAAAATGTATAATTTGCCAGTGACTACCGTATTTACTGGCATAATTCTCGTGCTGGCACTATTCACACACACAAATTTTATGGTGCCGAATTAGGGAAAATATTTTCCTTTCATATTTCATGCAGCATGTTTCTCTCAACGAGGCATGTAATGCTAACAGGGCCGTGCGACACGCGCTTTGTTTGGTCGCTGACACTTCAAGGTCACTAGTCTTGTTATCAATTTCTGGCTGCCGCCGCGCCCGCGCTGCAAACATGTAAACAAAATCAGTCAAGGAGTTTATGTATGCAGGTGGTGTTTTTAATGCGAAAGGAATAGTTTACAATTATATTAATTTTTGTTTAGTATAAATGCATAATGGGTAAATATACCAGTCAAACTGCTGCATTTAACTTCAGGTGATTGCGTCTGCAGAGGAACACTGCAATAAAGAAACGGGCCAAAATTACACTGTTTCTAAGTTTAACGTGCATATCATATTTTCCCAATTACGGGTCGCTGTTACGTTGTGAACCGGACCTGTAACAACGGCAGTGGTGGGCATTGGCCACCCGCCAGAATAATCGTGAAGTGGCCGACAGATAGCGGCAAGCCACTGCATCCAGCCGCGCTGCAAGGATCTAGTCGCTCACCCAGCTACATGCACACTGCAATGTTTTCGCTGCTAGCCCCAGCACATGAGTGATTTAATTTTGAATATGTATCTTCATATCTATTATCAATAAATAAAGTGCTGTTTTTTGTAAAAAACTTATCCTCCACAGTTGGCGAGAGATTACTTACAGTAGACCCCATTTTAATGTTTACATGCACGTGTCTTAGCGATTTCTTGCATAATTCATGCACCCTAATTTTTGGCACTAAAATTCTGTAAAAAAGATGCGAGAATTATGCGTGCGGAGCTGTGATGGGTGAGTTATCACTTGCAGGGCAGTGCTTGGGCGGCCAAGAAAGCAATAGCGGGAAATGCTGCGTAGGCCGGGCAACTGATTGCAGGACAATGCTGCGTAGGCCGAGGAACTGATTGCACGTAGAGCGGCTATACTTGCGTGGCGCGATCAGATTTTCTGCTCATTTTCATGCAGTCAGTTATCATATAACAGGATATTTTTACGTTATGATATTTTGAACACAATTTAAAAGTAATTTTTAAGTAGTAGGCCCTACTGGGGATCCAAATTGGCAAAATTCAGTGACAGCAAGGACACTCTTATAGTGAGGATTGAACCTGGAACCGTGACATCTCGCTATAACGGGACTCTACTGTATTAAAAAAACTTCCTCTAACAAGGTTAGCAGTTTTTTTTCTATGCAATTGAGTGATAAAATATTTGCCAAAATTTTTATAGATGTGATAAAAAGTTAAGTTTATGAAAATCAGTTATATATCACACCTGTTGACTGAATTATTTATTTTTAAAATTAAAAGCATTTTTTTTTTCACACACTTTCAAAGATATTGTCTGATTTCATATAAATCAATTGGAGTAACAATAACATGTTGCATAACAGTACAATCTTAGAAATACAGAAAACATTCTATAATAGGCCTAGGAAGCAGCTGCTGCCTTCGTAGTGCAGTGGTAGTGGAAGTACATGAAGCGGTCGAAAGATGAATGAGCAGGCAGAGTGAGGTGATGGTGTGTGCGATAAGAGGCACGGTAATGGGTTGTCAGCCCATTGGAAGAGGACTGAGAGCCTGCCTAGGGTGGAGGGGACACGTTTCTGCCTGCATCTGTGCCTATTGCCATGAGAATTTACTGCTGCCTATAATGACAGTGAAGTAATGCGATCATAAGCACCCTACCATTGCAGGTCTATGTTATTATGCCTGTTGCCATGCAGTCAAAAAAATACCCTTTTATTATGAGATTTGAAACTGTAAGTACTATGAATTTACAATTAGAGATTGCCACGAGTAAAACATAGTAAAATGTAGGCACAGCACACAAGAAATTTGAATGTATGTACTTGTCTATACAATGTCATTTGGGAGGAATGGTTATGTGTAAAATCAACGAAAATTTCTTCCTTTAAAAAAATGTGATTGAGAAGGAATAATATTTTGTGGACAATTAATAATAGTTTCATCCTATCATACAGCCACTTTATGAAAAATAATAATTTACTGTATGTCTTCCTCGTACTCTTTCTCCATAGAGCTGTAACTAATGGCGCAACAATTGCATAGCATAACAAATTATACTAGAGCAGTTGTTATAATTTAAAAGAAAATAAGATGTATTTCTTTCATTAATTGCATTATATGTAATAGAGTAATGTACATATTTTATTAAAGTCATAGTGTTATTGTCTGAAAGTAATGTAAATGTATTATATAACTGATTATTTATGTTGAATAGTCTGCATGGACAGCTTGACTGTACGGAAATTGTTGGACAAGCATTTGAAGTTACTGCACTGTCTTGCTAGGGGGAAGGGACTGGCTAGGGGTGACGCACGCCAATTAATCTGGCCAGCACGAGTCTCGCTACTCATTCTGCAGTCTGGTTCAGGTGCATGGCTGCTAGCTGTGTTGCGATGAAGTGATTGCAGGGTGTACAGAGGTTGTGCGATAAAAGTAAAAGAGTCTGGGCACACCGGAAGCATCCAGTCGAAAATGTACGAGGTTTTCCTTCAAGAAAAAAGAAACAGGAGAGGCTTATGGCCTACACCTAATTATCCTAAAGTAATACCGGTAAGATACAACATAATACTTATTATTATATACCGTTATAAAAAAAAATGGTATGTGTTTGTGTGCGCGCACATGTGCATGCGAGCGAGAGAAAAAAAGGGCAAGTGGGAAATGGTGCATCCATGTTCGTGTTTATACACACACTCACAAACACACAGAGAGAGTTGAAGCCTTATTGTTGGTGTTGGACATACATGTATTTCTTACCCCGGTTGTATTGTAGTTTGTCTGTGCAATATCGCAGTAGCACATCAGTGTCATTTATAACATGGCAGACAAATCTATGAACTTCGTGAGTTAGTACCGGGCAAGACATGCGTACATGAAGTTAGAACTAGCTAGTTATCGAGTGAAACAAAAATCTCTGTAATGCAGATGTAACTGGAAATTAATTTTAATAATGAACTTAGTTTGTTATTTTTGTGTGATTAACTGATGGTTTACGGTAAAATAATCAATTTTGGAAAAAAAAAAATTCTCTGCCCTTTACTGTGCAATATTCCAGAAGACACATTGTGGATGGTATGGTCTCTGTAGAGTTGAGAATGAGTTAGGGAAAGTAGTTCTAAATTTCAACGTCGAATTACAAGTTTATGGCAAGACAATGTTTAAACATATGAAGGACTTAGTTAGCACAGCGAAATTACTACCTTTTAAAATTCCTTTTTGGCAACCCATTTGAAACTTTGTTTCAATTGCTTTTGTAATTTGCTGTGTTTGAGACAGGTTATGGATTTAGTTTACATTGTTGGTTAAGGCTCAGTGAAATGGTTTCTGTATTCATCACAATTGGTATTTTTGTCTGTTACGACTGAAGTGGCTAGTCTATGGCTAGTATAGTGTATTTTAACAATGTATTGGTGCTAAATAATTACTAGTCGTTTATGTTTAAAGGAGATTGATGCTATTGTATATAATTTAATTTGCTCATGATGTGATTGCAGAGTGCATCATTGGTGAGTAATAGGATTGGATTCGTTCTGGTTAAGTTATTAAATTGTACCCAATTGTTTCATGAGAATAGTTTTTAATATGCTCATGGTTGATCAGGCTGGTATCTCCTTGGGCATTATTAATGAAAGCATTTATATATTTTAGGTAGGAAATAAGGTACGACTATATGGATATTGTAAGAGAATTATATTGGTCAAATTGTATAGTCAGACTAAGTTAACTGGTTGTGACAATTTTAAGAAACCAGCTGCTCACTGCTCACATGGCTGTTGTTGACATGCAGCAAAGTAATGCCTTGTAAGAAAGGCAATGTGTTTATCAAATAAAGAATATCTTTGTGATTATTCTATGGAAATACAAATGTTTTATCTGAGCTCTTGGTAGATAAATACCTGTGCTTTAGTTATTGTTTGGAGCTCTTTCTATACTGTTTCTAATTATCATTCTTAATCAATATGGTTTGTGAAGAGTTTCTCATTGAAAGTTGATAGTAGAGAGTGTTTGCACAAAGTGTTGGATTGTACCTGAGGATTGTAATAAATACTGTTGTGCCCTTGAAGTGTTTGTGCATATTTGTCCTGCGGGACAAACACATTAGCAACATATACACATGCATAACATATTTCCAGTTAAACTTGACTAATACATGAATAAAATGGTGAAGTCCACGACAATGCTGACTTTACATATAACGTAAGTATAGATGATGCACATAAAAATAGATCCTAAGCAGGTATTTAAAAAACAGTGCATGTATTCTGCCAACATCGTCAAACGCGAGCAGAAAAAGAACAAAATGTGGTTTATAATGGAACGCTTCACCCATCCTTAAGTACTGATTAAAATATGCTGTCTCCATCCATTCACACATTCAGACAAAACTCCCCCTGATTGCAAAGAAAGAAGTATACAGTAATACACTTTTAATATCTTTACATATACGCTTACCATGCAATAAGATGAGAATTAACTTACCTCATAAAAATGTTTTTCATATATTAAGAAAATTTTGCCTAATGTTTCACTTCCATCAGTTCTTCTACTGCAATTTCACAGATACCCACCCAAGTGAAACACTTGTTCTCATTAATTAATTTTAAAGCATCAGACTCTTTTCAGCGAATCTCCTACAGTAAAATTTTAATTTTTGGTGACTTAATATCATAAGAGTTTTAAAAAATAAACGACAAACAATCCGGAAAAAAGGACACCCAACAACAACAAATTTTGCCACAAGTCAAGGGAATTCCAGACACCATATATGAAGCTCTGCTCATACTTTATAAATGTAGTTTTATGGATGCCTACACATGCCCTATGTGTAGGCATCCATACGTCTTATTCCATGATACTGAACGACTGCTACTCATCAGTGCAACTGCTTCCCTGGCAGTTTGTCTACCGAGTCACAATGCTGCCACCACCTATAAGATTTTTTTATCTACAAGGTTGGGACAGAAGTCCCAATAATAAGTAATTATTTTGTCCGATGAGCCACCGAGACCATGCAAGAGGCCAGGAGTGAGTATAACAGTGTGCTGCGGGATGCCACCACATGTAAAATGTCTAAATCCACCACTCTTCACTACGCCACATGCACAGAGGATCTAGGCACTGGGCTTGCGCCTGTTGTTCCCCCTCTCCAGACACTCTATGTCAGTGGAAGAAGAAATGGCCGAGGAGTATATAAGAAGATGTATCCCGGCCTCTGGATCGTCATTTCTGCTCAGTTCTCGATCGCCTCTCCTGAGATCTCATAGCTCCAGTTTTTGGTGACGAGGCTCAAACTCCTCCTTGTACTTCATCGCTCACCTCATGGGGTCAAAGATCGTCTCCAGCGCAACCAAAGGAAGAACCAATGGCGTTGACAACTACACACTTAGACACGTTTGGTCCCTTATGGACAACTTGAGAGTAGAGCTCATCCCAAGGTTTAACATTACGCTACATGCACCAGCAATTGCCTCTCCTAATAGCTTTGCACAGGGCACCTTCCCCTGTATTAAGATAAGGTGTTTTACCTTCCATCTAACCCGTGGGGAATTGGGAGATAGCACCTCTGCCATCTGTTTTTATTTCCTATGGATCAATAGACACCGATCTTACCAGATCTCTTGACTTTCACTCCGAGCTCCTTCCTAGTGTCATTGGAGCTGGAGGACTCTGCAGAAGACCGGGTTTTGCTTTTCCAAACTCACACGCACAACACACCAGGCCACCCATTATCTGCCCTGGCAGTGAACGGTAGAGCCACGACACTAGGATACTGTCCCCTGGAAGTTGGCTTGCTGGCTCAAAGTCGCCCCCCCCCCCCTTCCTCGCCGCTCACTTTGTGGTGCAGAGGATGGGATCTTCTTGGAGACCAGTGGACAATCACCACACCAGTATTGGAAAGCCACCTGTTCTTTGCAACAAGTGGGAGGAACGGTAGAGCCACGACACTAGGTACGCTCTCGGTGGGATAGGCTTGCCGGCCAGGGTTATCAACTCTCACCACTCACTGGTGGTGCTGAGAGGGTTGTATTCTGGTGCAAGGAAACCTACCCCCATGGAACAACACCGTACAGTTCCCACAACCATCACCCTGCAGCTTGCACCTTCTCTACCTGGTAGAGGAGTCAAGAGTGAAACGGTGTTGGCGGCAGTAATTTGCACCTACACGTGGATATATACACGTCAACTGCCAACCTCCTGCAGCCTTGATTTTTGTGCCTAATGCCTTACACCCGTAGGGATGGAGTTGAGAGAAGGGCTAAGAAGGCGACAGCTATTTAAAAAAATCCCCTGGGGCTATGTATCCTTCCCAGCAGGTTCGGGTTGCTTAGTCCACGTTAGCAAGCTGCATTACTGAGATGCCTCACTGTACCAGCACCCACAGTCACACCCGTGGACTTGTTCGAGCCACCCAGCAAGGTCGCGGAAGGATACCACCCTATAGTACAGGAGGCACTGTTCGGCATACGATCCACTAGCACACTGGAATCACAGCCAAGTATCACCCCAGCACATATCACCCCTAAATCAAGTGCTACTCTGGTAGATGAAACCGAGTCAGTATCAGCACGTACCAAACCACCCTGCCACACTATTGCACCACCACCAAACCCTGCACCACACCGCATTACGACTGTGGAGCCCGACTTTGTACCAAGTTGCCGACCCACCAGGCTTGTGTTGTACACCGAGTGGGCTCCCGGCCAGAATAAACTGCCTTGAAACACGACTCGCCTAGCGCCAAGCAAGTCACTCAGGACAGGGACAGTCAGTCAGCCGGGGACTGCCACGCGTCAAATCGCAGTGGGTTGCCGCTGTAGATTTCCCGACAACAATTTCCAAACGATACAACACAATACCCTCCACCATGTGGTGTAAATCAATTTTTGAGATGTCCCAGTATGTTCACTTTTTGACTGCTTGTCAGACAAAAATGGATGCAAGTCAGCACGTTAGAAGTATCAATTAGAATGTATGGTCAGTTGTTCCTGTTTCAAAATAAGTTTTGATTCCTTGACATTGGAGTCTTTAGGGAAAGCTACAATGATATTGTTAATAGTAGTGTACAGTTTTCATGTTTTTTTTTAATGTATGCTATAAGAAATCGTAAACATCATTAACAGTCGTGAAAAGGAACAAATATGTAACTCCGGAACACTTGTAGCTTTGTACACGCTGCGCCATGGATGCTGACAGAAACTAATTGTGTCGTCTTAAAATGGCCAGCCACAAATTTTTCCACATACCGGCCAGATGTTTGCGTCCAAAGGAAGGATAACACTTGATGCGTGTACAGTTAATTATGTGTACATATGTGTGTGCATACATATACAGCATATGTAAATGCATTACTATTGTATGTCAGTGCACTATACCTACAAATAGTCTTACTGAATAGCGAGATTGATGTGTTGTGTAATTAATTTCACAATTACAAAAGTATAATTAACAAATACGCTTTGAAAACAAATCTTTGCAATATTGTGTCATGCTTCAAGATAAAACGTACAGGATAGTTATAAACATTGTCTTACATAATACTTACCGCACATACACATTTCCCACAGTGAACCCGAGCAAATTTTTGTTTACAAAATCTTTCGCTATGAGAATGCTGTCCGGATTTTGAAATGTGGTGCCGACAAGTGACGTTTGCAAGGCTATACGTGTACGGGTACACAGGGAGCTGAGGGGAAGGCAAGGCTAGGGCCTGGTTTATAAAATCGCAATAACACAACACTGGCAAAACTGCAACAATGCAAAATTTCAAACACTGAAACCTTTACGTAGGTACCCGTTTATAAAAGACGCAATGAACTTTTATAAACAGGTGCCTAAAGACTTCAGAGTTCACCTTCTTGTGTCGCTGCAATTTTGTCAGTGTTGTGTTATTGCATTTTTTTTTACAAACCAGGCTCCGTGAATGGGTGACATCCGGTCTGAGAATGTGAAGGTGGGGAGGGGGCACGACTGTGGTACTATCTAGCAGATGGTTTAGAATGTGTTTGCCATGTACACCACAGGCTCACGGAAGCCAAGTAAGCTCATTATATTCGCTATGGCAAACTTAAGCTTTTTATCACGTTCCTAAGTACAAAGGGAACACTTTGCACCCACACTTGATGAATGCGGTCTTTATGTATGAAATCCATTTTTTACCTTTTCTTACAGGTAAAATATTTGAATATTGTAGATATTTGTTGTGAACTGACCCAACGACACATAAAGCAGGCATGCAAACTCACCCCTAAATCTCACCCCAGCTAACATGCTTCTCTTTATTGCATCATAACCTTGCCTTTGCACTTCCTTACCCCTTATTCATGGCTGCCTTCCCAAGCTGCAAGAATGAAACGGACAGTCACTACAACTGATATGGAGACATGCTGCAACCAGAGATTTGAGCCAAGGGAAGAGCGATGGGGAACAGAAAAGGATAAGGAACAAGCACGAGGAAAGAGACAGTGCCATTTGCCAGCCTACAGACACAAGCCAGGTGCTTCCTTTCACGAGCAGGGGAAGGGGAGAATACGGCACTCTCCACGCCATGCTCCCAACCCGCTCACGAGTAACACAGAGTCGCTACCAATACAGAACCAAAGCTGTGTATATTCACATGAACCTGAACCGGATCGACCAATCCACCTTTTTGACTTTGGACTGTCAGATGGGTCTCCATCAGAAGAAAGAGGATGGGGGATTGACGCATGATGCTTTTTATGCCGAAAGAAAGTGCATTCCAAATGACTGACTTCGCTCCATCTGATATGGCAAAGTTCAATGGGCAAGTCAACTCAACTTGAAAACGGTAATATAAGCAGGACACGTGGGACTACCAAACATTGACAGATCCTCAACCCACCTCCAGCCCCATGCTCCTTGCATATACCATCTACTCGATTTTACAAGAAGCTGCCACATAAATGCCCAAAGAAATGCAGCTTTATTTCGCCGCACAGCTGTAGGAACCGGGCCAATCAGCAAAGAGTCACGGTCTCCACCAGCTCCTATGGATGTGTTGTGTCAAAGCCTCGCACCAAGCACCGCTCAGATAAGAATCCATGGTTCATACATGTGACGTCACAAGCTCCACCCCTTGGAGGCAGAGTAAATTTCCCCACACACCCTCAGATCGCATATTGTCGGGAAAAATTAGTATAAAAGGCACTCCTGACCAGGCCTCAAGGTTGCTCTTCATTCTCTGGGCTCACAAGGCCGAGGACATCACCCATGGTGGCACCTCAGTCTTGCTACACCTTCAGGCTGTAAAAGCCAGGGTATCCTGACTAAGGCTGAGACCCTCAGCTGCACCGGGAAACCCTACTAGTGGTCGACGACACTCTCCTGCGAGCCAGCCACTTCTTCGGCCGCCTCCAGCAACCCAGGGTTGTCAACACCACCAAAGGTTACCAACACTTCATCCTGAACCTCCCCTCTTTTTAACGTTCCAGATAATACAGGGTCACGACGACGTAGTCTCTTATAGAATCCCGTAAGACTTTAACCCTGCCATGCCTTCACCAAGTTGAGGTGAAGAACCCCTTATGATTCCACGCCTAGGTCCTAATGGACAAACCCCAAATTAAGGGTAGGAGAATCCCCAAGAAATTCATTAAATAATTTTAATTAAATTATTTCTCTTACAAATATCACAAATACTCTTGTAATTTTAACAGGTAGCCTTCGCCTGAGTTGTACCTAACACAACTTTCACAGTTATTTTTTTGTGTGTGCATAATCTGTGTTTGCTTTATCCTACATATTATTTCACCCTGTTATGTGTTGTGAACTTTATAAGTTACGTGAGCGGAATAAACACATATTCACCCAAGTAACTTCCAGGGCCTTGTCACTACTAAATATTAGATACCTTTTATCCCCAAGTGAACAATCTTAAATTATTTGCATATATAAGGTAACACCGGTGTCGCGAACCAGGCCTCATGGCAAGTACAAGCAACACCAATTGGCCAAGGTAATGCAAACTTGTATTGCTGTGGCTAATCTTCAAAGGAGCCCTTCACTAGGAACTCAATACACCTAGGTATTAAGACTGTCTACGTGAATTCTACTATATAATCCTTCGGGCTGGCGAATGGCTAGAAGGAATTTTGTGGCGAGTCACGTGTGGCACCGTATACCCAGATATACACAATAGGACTACTACCTTACCCGACTTCACCTTACGTACTTTTTACAGCAAGTCTCTTAAAATGGCCTCAAGTCGTGTAAGCATTGGAGTGAACAAAAGAAAAGATTAAAGAGAGCGCTCCAACTTCTGGAAGCAGAGATCAATAGTAGTCTCACTCCTGACACGTTGAAAAGTAATACTTTGTTTGCACTATCTACTAGAGGCACAAGTATAATCTCACTGGAATGGCTTCTTATATCATATTTTGGTACAGCTATATTAGGAATTGATCTTTCACCATTAACTGAGGCAAACTGGCAAACACTCCCAATCCTTCACACTTCCTTTACACCTTCAAACAGTGAGGACACTTCTCCACTGCAATCAGTGTCGGCCACTGTCCTGCAGCCAGCCACCCCAGTGCAGCCGCAGGAGGAGAAGAGAGCGCTACTACCCTGTTTGACTCACGTAATCCGTCGGAGAAGTGTCTCTTGCCATCTGTGCCTGACTTTGTCCCCATACATAAACCAACACACCCCACATTGTATACTGGCTTTCTGCCCAAGCTGGAGTAATCCCCTTTGGTATGATCACCACAGCATTTGCTGCACAATATTTGAAGGCCACCACCACCACCGCTTGTACATGTAAGGTGTATGATCAAACACTGAAAGCCAAATTGCTTGTCGGGGCTGCAGTCCCCAAGTCACCGTCCAATAAGATCACTTCAAAGCTCCCAATTACCAACTTAACCTTCCAGTGTGGGGGTAGGTAACCCACAGTCGAGTTAGCCAGGGACTTGTTTGTAACGTCCAGGTGATTGTACCTGATAAGTAATTTGTTTGGAGTTTTCTTAAACGACTTACACAAACCATATTGAGGTTTAAACCTTCAGTCTCCGCCCACGGTGGAGCGGCTTAATTACAATACTCCTTTAGGTACATGGGGATAGCTCCCCCTGTATCAGGTGGTTCAAAAGCTTTAGTATAATTAAAATTTCCAATTACAACTTTTAGTTCTCTGTACTATTTTTTTCTATACTCATCATAAAATTAACAACAGCAATTCATCAGCTGATACAATACTTTGCAAATGAGAGCATTTACTGTTTACATACTGTATATATTGGTCCCATTGTCTGTCAAATTTTACCCCATTTACATGAAATGGACAATACTAAAGTTTAAACCACTATGGAGTACCAGTAGTTATGCAAAGTTTTTTTTTAAATTCAACTAGGCATTGTTTACTTTGAAGTTCTGGGGAAAAAAATTGTTAACAGTTTATAACACTTTTTATAGATGATGTATATTTGGTTTGATTTATTATTTCCTTATTAAGATTTTCTTTTTTATTCAGTATTTGGCTCAAGCTTTTTTGATTCTAATTTCTGGTGACAAACTTTTTTGTCATTAGCTTTTGGTATGTTTGTGATTTTACACATGTCTCTAAAAGAAGATAATGATAAAAGATGGCTTAGTTTTCCATACGTGTGCCTGAGAAAAAAGAAATGCGGGGTAGTTTTTTTAAGTCACAGTGTCTGAGGAGGGTGGGAACCCTAGCTGAATCGGTGGACATTTTTTCTTATGCATTATTTACTTCTAGGAGATGTAGTACAGATAACATTATCTTAAGTGGATGTAATAACAGGCCACCCATAAAACTTTATGAACCTAGGTAACTCAATCCTTTAATGTTGTATTTTTGTAAGATTTCTGCAATGGTTTTAACTTTTGATACACATTATTTAGCACATGTTTCTGCATAGGGTGGTGAAAGGATCTTTTCAGTGCAGTTTTTATGACTCAATTATATTTTCCATAGATTTTTGCAGTAGTTGAAAAACAATGCTTGTATATACTCATTTGCAAATAAAATTCATTACCATGAACAAACTGCACGAGTAAAACAAAGGTTTCCACACAATATTGCTATAGCAAGCACGATGTGTCCCATTTGCGTTTAATGTTGCTTGCTCACGAGGATGTGCCACTAGCGCATATACATGTCCCTCCATCATTCATAGCTGCACGACACCGAATAAGGCCTTAGTAGCAGTGTAAGCCACAAAACCAAGTTTGGTGAATATGTAGAATGTCCAGACTGCACATTCGACAAGCCTTTGTCCAGCTGGATGAGTTTAAGAGACGATGCTTCGTCGGCCTCCAAGAGGCAGGTTGGACATTTCACCAAACTGCTTGCCACTTGAGAGGATCATTTCATCATGCGATAGGATGTAAACACTCCATGGGCATCATTGTGCACCATCTGGTGGACATGTCACAGCAGCTGGGGATATGCTTGTGTCCATCAGTACCATATCCAGGTGGCTAGCAGAACAGGATTTGTCATTGTAGTGTCGCTTACGATGTCTACCATTACGACCTGAGCATTGTTGACCACATGTGATCTTCTGTCGAGAATAGGCAACATAGCAGCTTGCGGATTGGTGATGGGTGGTGTTCATCGATGAATCATGGTTCAGTCTGGATACAGATGACCACCGAATTTGAGTCTAGAGATGTCCTGGTCAGCGCTGTAATCCATCCATCATAGAGCAGCATACCACCCCAACTGGAAGTGTCTTAGTGTAGTGTGCCATTTCAAACAATTCCTGCACCTAACTGGTAGTGATTGAAGGAACCCTGATGGCTCGGTGATACGTCCAGATAATTCTGCGACTATGCGTGCTCCCCTTGCTGATGTAGCATGACAACCCCATTTTCGAACAGGATAATGTTCAGCTTAACACTGCATAGCCTGCCTTACTGATGTCAACATGCTTGCTTTGCCAGCAAGGTCCCCAGACCTTTCACTCATCGAAAATGTTTGGGACCAGATTGGATGGCAACTTTGGCCAGTGCCAACTACGGTGGATTAAGAGGGTCAGTTGTGCCAGCTGTGGCAGGGCCTTCCTCAGGAGAACATCCAATATCTATGCCTTCGTGCCCAATCGTATCGCCACCTGTCTTCACGCTATGAGTGGTCCAACAGCATAATAAGCTGCGCATCCTACAAGTGTTGGTCCTCTGCAATGCTTGTTGTAATAAAATATTTGGATATTTTCTGTATACTACTATCTTCTGTGCCTGTACCCACTTATGAGCTCCTGCAGTGGAACCTTCAAAATTATGCAATTTTTTTGCAAATGAGTTTATTTTAATTTAAAATCAAATTCCTTAAGGAGTACTGTGTTATCCCAATGTAGTAAGATTAATTTCATAATAAACTTAACACACAGAAGCATAATCTAAGAGTATAATGAAACAAGCTTCATTTTATTCAATCAAAACTAACAAAATAACCTTATATGGCTGTTCACGGTAAAGTGAGCACTTCTTGAGGCTCTTCTAACAGGTATTAACCACTAATAAATATATCTTATTGCAGCCTCAGGCATTACATTTTGATGGTAGTGAAATATATATACTCTGTTTATTGGTCACATTTCAATGTTTATATTAAAAAGAAGCAGGAAGATGGAAATTAGACAAAAGGAAAAATTTAGAAGGGCCTTAGAAAGTGCTCACTTTACCATAAACAGCCTATAGGTAAGATAGTTGAATACAGACTTACCAATCCAGTCATTTGTCTGAGTGTTGGCGATGTTGTTGGTCCACAAGCTATTGGGCAAACTGGATCCACCATATGTGGCATTTAGGTTCAGGCCGTTCAGAGAGCTATGGAAACCTGTTTGATTCAAGCTTGCATTCAGTAGGTTGTTGAAACTGTGGCCCTTACTGCCTGTCCCCTTGCTCCTGTTAGTGAACTCTGCTAAAAGAGAACAATATAATGCTAAGAAAGTTTAACTGATCATTCTAATTTCATTACATGGTGAAATCTATTTTTATGTGTGGTTGCTTTTGCCAAAATTTACAATCCAAGGACAAATTTTCAGATTCCAGGTTCAGCCAATTTTTCAAACCAGGTGGATTTAGAGTATCCAGGATTTTGTCAATAGGTCAAGATTCTACAGATTTGTCAATTCTGGATGTCACAAATTAATATTTACACTCTTTATATGTTACTAACAGAGAAACTATTAAAGCCAACCTGTTGGAACTGTGCATATTTGATGTTATAAGGACAACGTTGAGTGTGTGCAAGCACATGTAGTCATTCTGCTGACGTCAGTTCCATTTGGAACCACAAACTGTCGTACTACATACGTAGAGGATATAGTGGAGGTGACAGGTTTTTCTTTCGAGCAATGTAAGAATCTTTTGAAGTATTGTTGGAAATGTGAGAACATGACTGACGCAAAGAGATGATGGAGGGCAGAATTTGATACTGTACCATCATTATGTATAACGACACAATTATGTGACAAGTTTGAGAGGGATGGAACTCTGTGTGAAGTGAAGAAGAAACACTACAGCAGTAAGAGACTAAGCGACAGATAATGGATGAAGGAAGTATAGGAGCTGTGTTGAGCACATTCACATATTCCCTCGGGAAGTCATATGGCAAACTGCACATGAGTCTGTGTCAGTAAATCAAATGTCCATCACATTTTAAAGCAAGTCAAATGGAGGCACTACATGCCTATGTTACTTCACACAATGAATGAAGACAACCCAGATAGTAGTGTCAAATTTTGTAAGTGAGTTGTGAACATGTGCAACGACAACAAACATTTTATACTGATGGGATTGTTTGGTCTGATGAGGCAATTATTAAATTGAATGGAACTGTCAACCGCCACAACTCTGTGTACTGAGCCGATGAAAATACTGACATTGTGGTAGAGCAAGCAGTTAATCTTCCTGGGTTAAAAGTGTGGTCCAGTGTCTGCCAGAGAACTTTTTCTTCAATGGAACAGTGAAAGGTGAAAATTACTGTACCATGTTGCAGAAAAACATTGTGTTAGCTGTTCATCAACTCTACCCACCTGGATGGTGCACCACCACATTACTATCGAGATGTACAGTTGCTGCTGGATAAAAGATTTTTTGGGACTGATAGACCAATCAGTAAGTGTTGAGTATCCACCCAGATCTGCAGATTTAATGCAGTTAGATTTTTATTTGTCACAAAGCCACAAACACTGGATGCTATAAGCAGTTGCAGTTGTGACTACCTCTACTAATATGAAAATAAATTATGGGTTGAGTCTCAAAAAATTAAGTCAAGTAGAGTAGCATTAACAAAGATTGACTCATCACTCGAATAAAGTTTTTTTACAGTAGACCGAGTTACTGAACGTTGACGTCGCCCTCGCTCTGTGCGGGAGTGCGGGGGGGGGGGGGGGTGGGCAGCCAGATAGTGCTCACTGCTGCATGAACCGCACGTTGTGCATCAATGTATGTGTAGTGTGGTATGTCCATTCGTGTGTGAACAAACTAAGGATCCGTTCACTGCATCTAAAGGCCTGCTTGACAAGAGTAACTGGTGCCTAGCCTGTTTATTTCTGTGTAGAAGTGTGACCCCCTTAAAGCAGAGTCTAATGCATGCCCTAGGAAGTGTTATCTCCTATTTGTGTCCCTGCCTTAATTTATATTTTAATGTTGAGTGCTTACCCACGTGGTGCACTTGTGCTCGCGCTGACATGAATTGAGACGCTCTTAATTATTCTACTATTTCTCCAAGTGCTATGTTGTATGTTATTTTGTTTTGAGATGCTGGTAAATGATTTCACACTTTAAGGAAAATAAACATCCACAGATGCTTGCAGTTCTGGCAGTCATATTGCCAAGTTCACTGAACAAATTTCCAAAAGCTCATATATTAATTTTCACTTTAATTAATTTTGCTGTTTGAAAAGGGTTTAAATATATATTTTATTTTTGTTATATTTTATTAAAGTGTTTTATGTCTTCTGCTAGCCATTCTGGCCTTGTTACATACTATTAATATTTCAGGGACACTTAGCAACTATAATGAGAGACTGTCTAAAAGAACTCTGAACAAATTAATCCACGTAAAATAATCTACTGATTATTTTCGTATACTCAGTGTCTTTTTATGTGAAGTGTTTTACATTTTGTCTTGTGTAAACATTTCCCTCAAGATGCTGGCAGGAAGGTGTCCGTTGCTAATGGTACCTACATGCCACCATCTTTAGCCTGGTTCAGTGGGTCTTCGAGGGCGGACGTGCACTGCTCCACGCTACGTGCCACGGGAGCATCACCAACTCGTGTTAATCGTTTAGAGTGTCAATAGTTTAAACTTATAAATTTACCCAAACCTTTTCTTAGTTTTTGCTCTCCCGCAAGCCAACCCTCCTCTCCGCTGACTCGCGACCCCAGAGAGTTTCTTCACATAATTTTTCATCATCTAGCTAAGTCATTTTCGCCGCATAGGCCCCTAGCAGGCCTTGTGTGGCAGGCCCACTTCAGACACGGGGAGATGGTATGTTACCACGTGTAATCTTTCTGGTAATTTATTTCCTTGTTGTAAACCACGTGACTTATTTTAACGTAAAGAACTTTCACCTTGGGAACTGGCCCTAACCAGCAAGTGTAACCATGTGGTCGCCGACCACGAGCTCAGAGTGTGTAAATTATTGCCATGACTTTCTTAAATATATCATAAGACGTGTGCTGCGAAAGGATGCCACCATAGGCTGTCGACCTTTAACGACCCTGAAAAAAGGAGATCCTCGTGCTTTTACAAGTAATTGAAAAGCTGGCACTTTGGGAAACTACAATCTGAATCCACCTACATCGGCGATCTGGAGTATCATTAAGGTAATCTGGCATCTTATGCCTCTCGTAAGCCCCAAGCCACGTCAATGTACATGTCAAGCCATTTGTCTTTTAGGTTATAAACAACAAATATTTGCACCTAACAATACCTTTTGTTCTCGCAAATCAAAATTTCTATGTTACTAACCTGCTAAAGTTGCACCGGAATGAAAACAATAACTTGGCCACTTGGTTAACACATTTCTGATAATGGGCTGTGATAAAATCTGGTGGGTGTTATACTCGTGACTTGAGCCATTTTGCTTCCCTTGTCAAAGTTGACAGGTACAGTCTCAGCACTACAGACATATGTACAACCATAGGCACATGGTATTTAAACATGAAAAGCCTCTGTCTTATGGCACGTCACACTTTCAGCAGAAATATGCATAACAGTAAACTTGTCATTTCTTTTCTCATCAAATTATGTGTTTAAAAAACCACAACTATTAGGTAACTAAAACTTTAAATGTGGACTGTTGACCCGCTCACCATGCTCATGCTGACCAACCAGTCTGAAGTCTATTCTCCTCCCACTCCACCACTCTACGAGTTATCTTTATTCTCTATCTGCATTACGTGGCCGATATTACCATTCCTACCATAGTCATAGTCGACACAAGGAAAAAAAATTGCACTGTGAATCACTTACCCTGGCAAAGAATTGTTCGTATTAGTAGAAACTACTCCGAAGCTTTTTTCTTAGTAAACTGTAACTATAAGAAGGCTGCTGAGTTATGCTGAACGCGACCTGACTCAACTCAAAGTTGTAAAAATCAAACTTGCACATCACTAATGGAAACCATAGCTACTATTTGTCGTTCTGTTCTACAGCACTGCAAACAGTGTTGCTGCTGTTGGCAGATATTTGAACATTTGTAACTGTTATTACCATTTTCACTCACCCAATGTTGTCCTTATAGCATTATTTATTTGATAAACATATTGCCCTTCTTACAAGGCATTAGCATGTCAACAACAGCCATGTGAGCAGTTAGTTTCTTAAAATTGTCACAACCACAACATTTTTGTAGACTATATAAAAAAAACCAGCTCTGAATACAATTACTCTCATTTTTCTGAGTACAGAAAAGTTGTTAAAGAAGAAATTAAAATTGATAAGAAAAATTAATGATAATTTTAAAAATAATCCCAGTAAATTTTGGAATTATGTTAAAATTGTGAAAAAGGGCTATAAAGAAACCATTACTCTAACATCTTAAGACATCAATGTTAAGAGCCATCAAAATGTCTTAATGTTTCATTACTCTAACCTCAGATGGTAAAATAAATGGAAATAATATAGATATATGCTCTCCTATAATTACACAGGCCATAAAAAAGGCTATAAAAAAGCTTAAAAGGAACAAGGCAACAAGCTGTAATGATATTCCTAATTTATAACTAATGGAGGTGCAAAAATTTTTACCCTTTTCTAAACCAATATTTTAAATTACAGCCTTTCAAGTATTGTAATCCCAACCTATGGAAACAGGCAATAGTGGTATGGTAAAATATATCCCATATTTAAAAAAGGGAATAAATAAAATGTCAGCAATTGTAGACCTATATCATTATTATGTAGTTTTTCCAAAAGTAACTTATAGACATTTAAATTTCTTTACTAAAAATTTAATAACCGATTGTCAACACAGTTTTCAAGTAGGGTAAACTACAACCTTTAATTTGTTCAATCTGGTAGATGATTTATATGCTGCAGTAATAACAAGAAACCAAGTTGATGATACATATTTTATGTGATCTACAAAAAGGTTTCGACACCTGCCAACACTCAGTTATTCTGAATAAATTACAAGAAATGGGGTAGACTATTCATATATTAATTGGTTTTCTAACAATTTTTTCCGGTAGAACTTTTTTTGTTAAAATAGAAAATTCTCTTTCTTCTTGTTCCACAAGTTGGTACTTTAATGTATCTATAAATTATATTGTCGGCATAATAAGTCACTCTTGTGCACTTCTTTATGCCAATGATTTAAAGATTTATAAAAATATTAAGGATGGTAATGACTGTATACTGTTACAAGATGATATTTTTGCAATTAGCAATTACACTAAATGTAAATAAAACTATGTGTATATCATTTACAAGGAAAACAAACCCTACCATTCTATAAATATTATGTTAATAAGGTTCTAATTAAAAGAGTAGAATATGTTTTTGATCTTGGAGTGATCCTTAATTTTAAATTATATTTTCACTATCATGTAGATAGTTTAATTAGTAATATTAGTCGTACTCTAGGTTTAATTAAATTCATAATGTATTCAGCATCATCACCTGACTCTCTTTTATGCTTATATTACTCTTTAGTTGGATCTAGATTATATTATTGTTCTGTGATATGGTATTACATCACAACTACTGAATCTAATAGATTATAAAACATACAAAAAAAAATTCAAACTTTTAACAGATTTCCAAATAATATTGATTTTAACTATATTAATGAATTTATTAATAGCAGTTCAAGAAAAATAAGCCAGACGTGCATTAATTAAAAGTAAAGCATCATCAAGATCACGATGGACTTTCAATGTCTGCGTATCACACTAGTGGGCTTTTTTTTTTGGGAGAAACTAAACATATTTGTTTCAGCATTACAAGTCACACATTTATATTCGTCATAGTTTTCTACACCTGCACATTGACAGTGGGAGTGAGACCCACACACACCAGCACACTTGACAAACTTCTGTTTCCTGAAAACCGGTTTGCAGCAGATAGTACATATAACTGAACTGGGGGTATAAAGAAACCCTGAAAGTACAATTGTTCTGTTTCAAACACTATAACTCACTTCAAATCACTAGAAAAACGCATATTACTCAGGAGCAGGCTCAACACACATCTATCAATTTTAACAGTAAATTTTCTATCAGAAAAGCAATTAGTAAACCAATTTACATATGATTTATTAAAACCTATAGCTTGTAATTTGTCTAAAATAAGCGAGTGTTTACAAGTATCAAATGCTTTTTCTAAATCAAAATAAATAGCATCACTTTGATTTTTGGTTGTGACATAGCTATATAGATCATTAACAAAATTTAAAAGATTTGGTGGTTGTAGTTTTACCTTGTTGAAATCCATGCTGGCTATTTGTTGTTAAATTTTTTATAAAAAAGTTTAAATGTCTGTGAAGTAGTTTCTCAAATATCTTGGAAAAGCTAAATAATACTGAGATAGGTCTATAATTATTAACATCATGTTTGTTCCCTTTCTTAAAAATTGGAACAAAGACATTTGCACAACCTTTAAATATGAAATTGGGAATATCGTCTATGCCTGTGGCCTTACTGCTTTTGAGCCTTTTTATTGCCCACAAAACTATACCTTGTGTAAATGTAGGGGTCGCTAGATGTAAGCGAAGCAATAAATAAATAATTATTAATATGTATTATTATTATTAAGGTTGCACCAGCATGAAAGCCAATGAGCCCTGAAAGTGACTACTATTTTGCAACGACCCATACAATCATGGATGCAAGTAGCTGTAGATTTGATGGGACCTTAACAGCTATTACAGAAAGGGAAGTACAGTAAAACCTCGTTAATTCGAAGTGCTCGGGACCTAATTTTTCGATTTCGAGTTACATAATTTCAAATAATTGAATAACTACCCTCTTGAAGTCACAACCCTGTTTTGGGGGAACCATTACATTTTTGGTTTAAAAAAGGCAAAAATTTTAAGGAAATACCCAAAAAATAAGTTTGTTGCATTTATCTTAGTCATTAAATATATGATCACGTGCAGTAAAATAAAGTAGTTGTAATTGTTGCCTTTAATTGCTGTGGTAAAAAAAATGGTAATGTTTGGTTAAAAACTGCAGCAGTGGTAGCCAGAATCCTCTCGTTCCCTCTACTATGAATACACTTCCGCGCGAATTCTGTTAACTTTTGAGAGTGATGAAATGTGTACACTGTGTTTATTAGTCACATAGCAATGTTTACATTAAAAAGTAGTGGAAAGATACAAATTAATTGATTGGAAAAATTTAGCAGGGCCTTAAAAAGTGCTCACTTTACCGTGAATAGCCTATAGCTGTCACATCTTTTTATCTCTTGAGTGGGCGACGAAAACCAGTCAACAGACGTGAAAACTCTGGCACTATCAATGACATCACTGTGGCCGGTGGCGGCAATGGCTGCAGTGTTGCCAACCCTACCAATTTTTCGATAGATCTACTGAAACTGATCTTTATCTACTGATATACCGAAATAGTTCAATTTCTACATATTTTTTTTCCTTTTTTAAAAAGCAGCAATAAATTTTGAAAAACTATTTAAGAAGCTGCCTGAAAAGTTCTGTGCATATTTGGACTGTTTCTACGAATAATGTATCATGTAAACTACAATGCTAAGTTGGTATGAGAAGGTTGTCATAAGTATGCACCTTTTTAAGGTGTATTCCTCTTTGTAATATGACATTGCCTTATTCGCCTTTGGTATTGCAGCACCAGAAGAATCCTGAGCTATCCCCACTTTGTAAAGTCATTAGCGCTGGTGTCTGCTGCAAGCACTTATAGAGGGTTCTTTGGAATAACCTATCCAACGATACTTGTTGACTCCGTAAATATTTTAATGTTTTTTTTATTTACTATTTTTAGACTAGTAAAGTGGCTACCAAAATCTACCAAATTTTTTTAGCAAAGTCTACCAATTCTACTGAGTGGCTGCGTAAGCTGATTGCCGCGCTGCCACCCATTGCTGGTTTACGTACATGCACCTGCAACAACGTAGGCAATGCATGTTTATCATCATAATTATTATAGCTTAGGTAAATTAATCTGAACTTCACATACACTTTTGGATGAAATCCAACTTTGACTTACACAAAAGGCGAATTTTGAATTAACAAAACTAAGTATATAAAAACCTTTTCTTCCATTTGGAGGCAAATAAACACTTTGAATTATATATGATTTTGAATTAATCAACTTTGAATTAACGAGGTTTTACTGTAATATGTTCTCTGTATGATAACACACATAGTTCCTTCGAAAATTTTTGGAGCCAATTAGATCAATTGAGAAAGGAGTTCAGTGGCATAATTAGTCCGGAAATAGGGAAATGTGATATACTTGCGTACAAGTTCTCTCTTATGGATGGCATTCCGGTACGCAATTGCCATTTAAAATGTCCCCACCCCCTAAGCCACAGGCTTTTAGGGAGATATCTATAAGCTGTTGAAAGCCGGGATTATTGTCCCGCCAACATCTGATTATTGTTCCCCTGGTTTTCTGGTACATAAGAGGGATTGCGACAAATATTGATTGGTTGTCAATCATTCACTGGTAAATAAGAAAATTCATAAGAATCTTTTTCCGTTGCCAGCCAGTGATTGTGCTCTTCAGCACTTAGGGTTGAGGCTTACCCCCATGCCAAAGCACACCAAGGCCATCATAATCTGTACACAGGAAGCTGGGCTTGAGTTTTGATTGGTCTTCTGGGTTGCTATTCCTTGCCTAATTATGGCAACTATACCATTTATTCCACACATCTAATAAACATAGGACCATTTGGTTAGGAAAACCAACAGGAGGAATACTGGATGATAAAAAAAAAGGTGGTTAGATCAGGACAAACCTGGAGATCGCAACAAGGAACTCAATATCTTGACATTCCCTTGCCTATACATATAGCCAGTTCTGTTGATTTCCCTTTCAGGAATCCAAATTTACTTTGAGATATATTATATCTAGTGAAAATTTCATTAAGAATGATTTTAATATATTTAATACTAACTTAAATTGGAACTTACATACAGGGACTGTATTGCAAAAAAATTATAATCAGTGTATTTTGCAATGCATACCTTAAGAAACAGTGGTGGCTGGTGACTTTTGAAACAGGGAGGACTGTGGCGATTGTAACTCAGATCACTACAAATAGCATTTTTTAAATAGGCACAGTGATAAATAAATTGCATACGACAGGCTTATGTAGCTAAATATAAAAATTAAGTGTGGTTGTTTGAAGAAAAATGTATCATCGCTCAATTTGTAATGGTCAACAAACTGTGGCCACTGGTTCACATCTAATCACTAGCACAGGTATTTGTTCGTTTTAAGTTTGTATCAGTTATATGCCTTCCAACCAGTATCTATGTGGTGTGGTACATTACACGAGATGATGAGAGATAAGATAATAATACTAATACTCTACTGTACTAATATTGATAACTTAAATATTCTAAAACCCAATACTAATTTACATACTGTATATACAAAAATCATGTCGAATATAAATTAGAGGATGAAAGTGCCACATTTTAATTAATATTTTTGTAAACAAAATCCATTCTTCCACCCGTATGCACTTCTAACTGGCAATGAATATTCACCTTAACAATCACTGAAAATGTTATGGCATTTTTTTTATATATTGTGAATGTGATTTATGTCTTTTAACTTTGTTTCCCAAATATTTAAAATCTTTTACCCCATTGACAGTCTTAGCAAGATCATTAGGTTTCACTAGCAAAAAATGAAACAATACAAAAAATTTCTAACTTCACACCCACATAGTCAGTTCGCAAAATTCTATGTACTTACACAGAAGTTTCGCGTATACAAACCACCACTGCGTTTATCACCTTGGCTTTGTTCTTGAGTTATTTTACCTGTGGCATTGATGGTCCCAAATTCTTAAGCTCTAGTTTATTCTAGTAATTCAAAATATTTGTCAAAATTAAAATGTTACTCACTAAGTTATCCATTATTTAAAAGTCTACACAACATGACATTAACAACAATTCAACTCTGCTTCTGACCGATGCTCATGGCTCATCATTAACAACAAACTTATTCAGAATATTATGCATTATATTTGAAGCTCACGTGGGTTTGAATGATATCTATAAATAAGAATTATTCGAAATAAATACAAGCATTGTAAAGAATTGCAAAAGAGTGGAGCGCGAAAGTGTGCCTACAAAACAGGTAGTACATAACTGTAGAACACATTCTTTTACACAGTGGAATTCAAAGTTCCAGTTTTGGTAGCCGTGTCAAGTTCTGGGAACTGTTTTTGTGTGATTTACAGCATGTGATTGACTGAAAAGTGATGAGCCCCTGAAGCCTTCCCTCCCTCCCATAGCACCCCTATTCCATTGTTATGGCCATCTCTCTCTATTCGCTCCACCCACTTCAGGGCGAAGAATCTGCAGTCACACCACTCAAAATTTCCAAAAACATTTCTCTTGTGACAAAGGTCTCATCCATCTCAAAAACATTGACTGCGAAATAAACTCTGTATTCATACGCAGTATTATTTGCAGAGTAGCAGATAAGTACAAGTCTGTGCTCTGAGATTTTATTAGGAGGCTGCAACAGCAGCCCTCCCTCAGCAGCCGCCACTGAAGAAATAATTGCCACAAAACTTAACAAATTTTTTGAACTCCATAATTGAAAAAGATGAGATAATCTCTATTGGCAACCAAAAGCTGGAAGCAACCAAACATGTAAAAGTGACTTCATAAAAAATGTAAACACAATAATAAATGAGCTAATTAACTGGTTTTTATTGACAGTGGTAGATCATTTATAAATATTATAAACAGCTGTGTCAGAACAGCTGAGACAGAAGGATATTACAATAGTAAAAAAAAAACACAAACTGCTTTCTTAGAACTCTCAAAATGTGTCCTTTGTAGCTGATGTGGACAGTTTTTACCTACAGTGGAAGCCTAGTACAAATGAGCAGAAAGAAGAAACTAAGTGAGGTTTAAGAAAGTGTTCAGTTAACCACAAACCATTAATAAACATGGGCTCAGTGGAATGTATGTATATATGTTCAAGTACTTGTGCTACAGTATCTCGTGTAAATAAACCAAAATCAAATTAAATATTATCATTTCTTTCCATCTATTGAATAATGTTTTTAGTGATCACTTTTATTATACCAGGCTTATTTAAATTTCTTATAACTATGCATAGCTGCAAATATGCAGCATGCTACAACTGAGAATATAAAGTTTATGGTTTTAACATGTCTTAAATGTTCTATTGCAGTGTTTGTGAAACATATTTACCCCTCCATGTACTGAAAGCACGACTTGCATCTTCTTTTGCCTTGTTAAGAAGTTCTGTAGCACGTTTTGGCTTAAAGTAGTTTCCTGCTATGTCTTCTTTCTCGCTACGCTGTAGCCTCTGTAAGTACAATATCAATAAATCTTGTAAAAGAACCAGCTTTGTTTACCTACTGATTAAAAATGGGGAACCTGTTGCAAATTTACATTATTAAATTTGTAAATAAAAACTGCAGAGAGATTTTTCTAGTGTTTAAGGAGTTTGAAAACTGACAAAATTTGTAAATGACTAAACATGCAGAGGTTACATAATTTGAGAACACACACATCAAATAAGCAACAATGACTAATGCAAAAATTATAATTTTGCACATGCTTACATAAAGGCTCCAAACAACTATTTTATATTGGAATATGAGCGTGTACCTGAAATAATGGTAATAAATAAATTTTTATAATTTCAACTTTAAATTAATTTTTAATTGCACAAGTTTCTTCTCCTAACGTATCTTAAAACTGAAAGGAAAGTCAGAGGTCCTAGGCAGGAATGGGAACTACATATGTCTCAAGGTAGCAACCCATACGCCTAGGCATACAGTAAATATTCTAACTATGTACAAGGGCACAGCTATTGAATGTTTCAAGTTTCTACGCACATGGGATTATGTTGTATACGAAAATCTTTGTAATTTTATTTTTGTAAACATTTTCGTATTTCATTTACAATAAATGTTAAGGATACCAATTGCATTGCCTCTACAAGCGAAATTTCAATGCTGTTTATTCTTAAATATCTGCAACTCGTGTTATCTGAAACCTTGGCGTACATGAAAATAAGTGTTTTACACTTGTTCATTACTATATGCTCAAACTGGTGGGGGTTTCAACCCCCCCCCCCCACACACACACACATGCACACACACACACATGCATGCATGCACACGCATATGCACTCTCGCACACACATGCATGCACATACAGAGAAAAAGTGAGAGAAGAAACAAAGAGTGCATAGCGTGTGTATACATTTCAGGGGTCTGCAACCTTACATTAGATTTTTGTTGGAGCTTGCGAGACGCATACTCATTCAGGGACTACTGTAGATGGTTATTTTTCCTCAGAAAAATACACAAAATACAGAGGTTGTGAAATAATAGCAGCTACAGTGCATTTTAATTAAAAAATATATTTACTTTATTTCAACTACAAATTCTTTAACAATTATAAATTACAGTAGTTTTTGAATATTAACTTTACATTTTAATGACGATGTAATCAAAGTTAAAAAATGTATATTTATGAGCAAAATGTTTATTGCTTAATGAGAAGTTTGGCACTACATCTTTTTGACAAGCTTGTACATGTCTAGTTTTATTTTGGAAGTAGACATTTTCAGCGAGTTTTCAAGATGGACATCAGTCAACCTAATTCGTGTTTTGTTTTCCACAAAGTTCAACGTGGAAAACAATTGTTCACACACACCTAAGCACTTCTAAAAAAACTCATCATTTTTAAAGTGTGCAATCTGAGATTGGAAAAATTGACCTTATAAACATACTTAGAACAAATTTCAGTAAGGCCCAAGCTAAACTTTTCTTTTAACACACAGTTGTACTGTACATCAGTGAGTATTATTTGTATGTTTCCTGGGACATCACTGACTATGACAATAAATGGCCGGGAAAACAAGTCAATTAACTTTTCACTTTTCTTAAAGTTAGAGAAATGGGAGCTGAATTTGTCTTTCAGTTCATCTAATGCCACATATTCATGTCATAATCCTCACATTGTGATAGTTTTTCAAAACGAGTTAAATGGTAGTCCTTGAGTTGGTTTTGCCACAGATCAAACTAGCATTCAAATGATTTAACACAGTTAAAGAGATTATGAATCAGTGCCTGGATGTTGTATTTTTTTGTTCAGAATATTGAGATGCATTGTGATGTCTACACAGAAAGATAAATCACTTACCCGTTCAATTCACTGACAAGTTTCTCTTTACTTTTCATAAAAACTTTTATTGTGTCTTTCAATTCAAATACCCTCTGTAACATTTTTCCTCGGGAAAGCAAAAGAAAAACATAAAAATTAGTTTTGAAACAATCAATGTTTGAGGTTGTGGGATCTGTTGAAGTTAACAAATTTAATCCCAAATGAATCAAGTTTTCAAAACTTACTGTCTTAGCACATAAAATTTGTTGATGTAATATACAATGGTAACCCATCAAAGCAACAACTCCTTTATTTCTCTCAGCCATCGATGGACAACCATCAGTGGCAATTCCTGCCAGGTTTGTAAGCTCAAGGTTGAATTTATCGAGCACTTTCATTAAACTTAGAAATAAATCAGTCACCGGTGTGGTTACCTTAATTGGATGTAGGCTCAAAAACTCCTCAGTGGTCTTGAAATTGTCTATAATTTCCCTAACAAAAACAGCCAATTGCGCAGTATTGGCCATATCTGTACTTTTGTCAAGGGCAATTGAGTAAAAACACAAATTCAGAAGCTTGATATTCGAGAGAACTATTAATATAATCATCAGTGTTTCTCAAAATAGTTGATGCAGATTGGCGAACTTTATAAAAAAAACTGCTTTTGGGATGGGGACAGAATTTTAGCAGCAGATTCCATGCATTCTTTGACAAATCCTACATCTAAAAAAGGTTTAGACTTGCTTACAATCTTTTCAGCTATAACATAACTCACCTTAACACTAGGCTTTATGAATGTGAACTGCTGATTTTGGAGCTTTCTCTTCAAATCAGATACTTTATTACTTTGAACTTGGCCTTGCAATAAACATCAGTCCAACGTTCTTGGAAAATGCATCACTTGTCAGTTGCTTTACATTTTTTGCTAGAACTAGCCATAGCTGCACTGAACACAAGCTTGTAAACAAAATGTGAAATGGCAGACCAAGCAAATGTGAGCGTCCTGCACTGTCTTAATATAGCAGACACATTTTGCATAATTAATAATTTGTTCTTGCTCTCAGAATTTATCTCTCATTATTTATACTAAATAGATGTAATTTTTCAACTTAAAAAAGTAATAATATTCTTCTGTACAAAAAAATTAGGCGGTTTTAAAACATGATTTTTGTACATTATGTTTCTATGGTACCAAAATTTGTGGGTTAGTCACGCACCGCAAAAAATGCCCGGCGAGCTGCATGCATCCAACGGGCGTCATGTTGCTGACCTATGCCTTAGAATATCGTCAGTTTTTTTTCAATTGTGGCCTTATTTATACTTTTCTTTACATCAACAGGCTAACTGGAGGAGTACAGGTAGGCTCAAACTAAACTTTATGTAAGCTATCACTTAAAAACTACACACACATCCATGCTTTACCTGGGAAATGAACCCAGAATCCCTCACACCATAAGTGAGCATTTTAGCCATCTGTACCATTAAGGTACAGTTTTTACCAAATAAAAAAAAAATTCTCTTAATCATCTTTTCTTTTAAGATTGTTGTGACTTATGCAGAAAACAGATGTAAGTGCAGTGACGAACCTGCATGATGAAAGTCTCCTCTGGCGGCGAGTCAGGGCAACTGTTCCGCCCAGCTGAAGAGCCGCTCGACTTGCCACTACTGCTGCCGCTGCTGTTGGAGGATTGGCCGTGCGGGAGGAATGTGTCGGGGGCAAGGGACATGAACACACCTGGCAACCCAATTGCATGCAGTCAGCAACATGCATGCCTGCTCCAACCATGTTTGCAAGTTTACTTAAGCTAGTTTATATCATTGTTCACAGCTTTTTCTAGTCCATGGCCAGGTCAACTTCGTAAATTGCCTCTATCGTTCTCTGTCTTTCCACCACTCCTATGCTTACATTCTCTTCTTTTAGTATAACTATACATTTAAAATTAGCAACAACTTCTGGAATACGCTAGCTGTTACCAGTAATATGTTATTTTGAAGCCCACAGTTTTTATGCTAACTGTCAAAATGTAAAAATATCAGCATTACCATAGCTATCAATAAGAAAAGGTATTGTGGGTAAACATTTTATTTAACTTATTTTTATTTCTATATGTATCAATATACCATACAGCCAAAATTTTTGTTTCTTCTCTTTTGTTATCTTTGCACAGCCTATAGATGTTACAAATAATTTTTTTGACTAAAGCTTTTTTCAGAATTGCCTCTCATGCAAAAGGGTGTATAGAACAGCAGTATAAATGAATCACAAGAATCAGTTTGCTAAACATTTGTAACTACTAATATTCCTTAATTGTTTTTTTTTTTACTGTTAGCAATAGTCTGTTTATAATTTACAGTTATAGGGAAACTCTGTACGCAGTAACAGAAACTGAAATGTTTTAGCTCTTTAAACACAAAGGAACATATTTATGGACTTCAAATGAGGCAGCAGAAAACAGATTCCTAGCTATGTTGTACCCAGAAGGGGTTAGGTAACTCCTCATCAGGCCTGGCACGTCTATTTGCGGTGGATGGAATGGGTTAACTGACTCAGGTGGCCTAATCATTTCATTGTGTAGTCTTGCTAATAGGGGACTATATCGTTGGTGTGCACCAGGTAACTTTGTTTACCATTTTGACAGTATAGGTGGCCTATTAATGTGTGGTATTTTTGGAGACGTACGTGCTGTCCTTTTTAAGGGACAACCCGCAGTCCTACACTAGTCTAAAATCTGTATCAAAGCAGAGATTACCTGCCACTCCCTTGCAAGATGACACTTACCAGGATGAGTACTAGGTAAAGTTCACTCTAGAAAAGTGACTCGGTGGTTGGATTTAAATACGTGTTTTATTCCGTCCAGAGTAGAACACGGTCACCCATACTATCTCCTGCGTCTTACCAATTCACTAGGTATCCTTTGGAAATTAAAAATAACGTGACAGATGAGGGGGTCTGTCTGGAAAACAAAAGCAACAATTGCAACAATTAGGTAGCTATGATAACAACTTAATTAACCCTAGCTGAAGTGAGGTTAGTTCTGAAGGGACTGGGGATAATTGTTAAGTATAACTGGTGTTTACTGCAATGTCAAAGGGGAGAAAATGTTAATTCTCCCGGACTGCACTGGTGATAAATTGAGGGTTCCTCCTGAGGAGAGCAGTAGGCAGAGAGCTTCAGCACAAATTGTACCGAAGTGAGCTGCTGAGAATTAACTAGCATTTCTGGGGTGCGTAGCCTTATATACACCTGATCAGGGGTTGCTTCAAGCAGTGTCAGCTGTCTGGTGTCTTTGGCGAGTGTGGCCCCTCCCTTTGTGGGCAGCGCTGCCTAGCTGCGTTATCTCAAGGAAGGTGAGGGGTTGGGGTGGTTTTCCTTATGTGCAAGTGATATCCACATCCGCTTAAGGACATCTCACGTTGCCAGCTGGTATACCTTCTAATGAGATTTCCTGGGTGAGGGCGACTTACATGATTGACATTTTAATGCCGGATCCAGTTCTTTTACATTTCCCGAGAAGGCCTTGGAAGTGGTCAGTTGGGATTCGTGTCTCATCTGGGGACGTGGCGCTTAGTTGATGATACATAGTCAAAAAAAAAAATAGTGCGAATACGTGTCATATGTCAACTATTGTTACACCTCCTCTGATATTTATTGCATGCTGGGTGTAAATAAAGAGTAGGGACTTGATTGCTTATAGTGTGTCTGGTAATTTGTGGATATGGACTGCACCACACAAATCTATGGTCAAAACTACATAGAAAATACTCATACGTAAGAATACATTAGATGCTACGTTTGCGAGAAAAACGCCATGAAATTTCCAAAAACCATTGTAGCAAGCACGTGGTGTTCCAGTTAGTAGTAAGGTATGTGGCAATGCTGCTAGTAATGTGTCATCATAAGACACACAGCAAGGGAAAGAACTGATCTCCGTAGTGCCAAGGAGGCCATGGAGTTCACATGCAGTGAGTACTGGGACATGGGAAATGGCCAAGGGTGCATCTGGCAGCTAAGCTCCATGCATGCTGCATGGATCCAACGTCCTAAAGGGTGCATTTCTATGGGCAGAGCAAACTTCGAACACCTGTTATGACTTTTTGTATGCTGATGATGTACGCTGTGCTTAATGAAGAGTAAAGTCATTCTATTTACTTGAGTGATATTTTGTTTAGTAAACAATTTTTACCAAAGAATATTTTCTACTTAGTTGTGACTATAGATTCGTTTGGTGTAGTCCATATCAACAAATTACCTGATACCCTGTTTATGAAGTTAAGTGATTTCTTAACAGTGAATTCTATAAAAGAAAGATAGGTGATATTTATGATAAATGTCCATATCACAAGCGGATAGTACAACATTTTACTTGGGCTCAATAAAAGAAAGTCCTTGTACTAATAAATATTTGGTCCAACGTTTCTCCTGTTACCCCCTGGAGTGGAGAAAAGTAAAACATTAAGATCATAAAGCATATATTTTTAACCATTTCCACATATTTGCATTTAAAGCTATAAGACGACATTCCAAAACATTACTCTGAAAGTAAACTTTACTCTTTGGCAGTTCCAAAATATGTACTTCAATACTTGCTCTCGGCAGCATACCAAAAACAGCAAACCAATTTACTCAAAGCATCTTGCCCGAATAAAAATTAAATGCTCACTAAATTAATGAGTAGTAACAAAAAGTAAACTGGAAAATTATGGGAGGTTATGTGAATTAAATGAAGTGAAAATAATTTTGACACTCTGGTTACAGAAATAGATGGAATAATTACAAATGATGGATGTTAAAATTTGTATTTTTTATTTAAAAGTTGCCATACACAGTGCTACATTTTTGGACACAAATGTTTATGATTACGTTTGATGCCGTCGGGTGAAACACAATACAAACGATAACACAAATACTTACTGATGAAATGGGCGCCAGCGGTGCTTACCAATCACCGCACTATTGAGACTTAGGGTTCTCAGGGATGCTGTGGGTTCTGGGTGTCCGTCTCACCCATGCGTACTTACAAACACGTAGGCAATACTAAACTTTGACTAAATATCACTTTGAAAACACACACTTGATAAAATACATGTGGCTAGGACACTGTCACTACTGAATAAAAAAGGTAAGTTCACTGTAGACTTGCTTTTATTATTATTGCTTGTACAGGTCAACGTGCCAATGAAATTATGATACTCTCGGTCATGACTAGCCAATTTCGCTTGGGTGCTCTCCAGCCCACAATTAATCTAGCGCACGCCTTTATGGATGATCTCACTGAGGTTTGTGAAAGCGCAGCCTTCACAAGGGAAGAAGGCCGGCTGACAGCCACTAGGGTGGACTGACGGTTATTCCCTGAAGACAGGACATGGTGAATTACAAATGAAAACACTTGATGAAACATATTAACAAGTGTGACTACTTGGCATCACTAACGCAAACTCGTCTGGGCTCGCCTGCTAGCATGTGGGTAGTGTGGTGACGGCCTATACACAGAGCTGGCTAGGACGGAAGTAGTTGCACCATACACAAATTGCAAAATCACACAAAATACATAAAGACCTTTAAAAGATGATGGGGCACAAGATGAGTATTCACAACAAACACACACATGTGTGAAAACAAGTTTAGATGGCGCGGATACCACTGAACGAAGTTCATAGCGGACCATATGGTGCAAATGAAATTGCAACATTACTTCTTGAAAACGGCAAATTAAATTCAGACAAAATATTATTCTGATAGAGGAAATTATTCTATTTACGATTTAAGTGATTACAGGCTTGTAACTTGCTTGATGGCAGAAAAATCAAACATGAAACTGACCGCATGGTCAAACACAAAAGCACCCATTTACGTGAAAATTACACGGAACCCTGACAAAATTTTACATAGAACCCTGAATAAAATATTGCACATACAATATTACATAAATAAGTGCTCAAATACAATGATGGCGTAGACATATACTTGCCATAGGTTAGCCACGTGGTTATACGTAATGTTGCCGTAAAATATTCAAACATGAAAAATACCCTCAAATACATACATGAAAACAAAGCCCTTAAAATTGCACGTAGCAATAACGCAGAAATTACAATGAAACGCCACTAACAGAAGTGGATGGCGCCTGATTCAAGTTGCGCAGGGTACATGACCTCTTTGACATCTTTCTCCTCCTCCTCCTCGATTAAGTTGAAATTGCCACAAGGGCGAAATAAATTAGTTAAGCGGAAGCATAACGCTAGGGAAATGTCTGGCAAAACATACGGAAGCAAAGGTTAACCGGTAAACTAAAAGTGCTATTGAAATCTACGCCTTTCTAAGGCTTTCCAGTTCCCGCAGGGGAGAGCCTAGTAGGGCAAGAGAGTTTGAAAGGTTAACCGGTAAACTATATTGAGTATGGAAACCTAAATCAGTGAACAAAAGTTGTAGTGCGTACGTGACAGTGTCTTACCTCGTCAGCTTTCTTCAGAGGCAAGCGTCGCACGGACCTACCATGGCCGCCTATGGGGTTCGCATAAGCGGAAGTGCTATGCACGTAGAGTAAAATATTTTATATTGAAAATGAAATGCCACACATTAAATTAAATACTGTTTTTATATTTTATAATGTTCCTGTGGATTTTTCATATTAATTTCAGTGTCTCTTTATGATGGCATTCACGCCGGAATATTGTTAGTGTTCTTAATCTCGGTGCAGCGGGCACTTTGAATTTCATAACCAACCAATTTAAAAATAACATCAAACACTTTAAAACATTTTAAGACATAGTATTAAACCCTGCGAATACAAATACAAAACACATTTTACACTGAAAAATAGTATTTATGTGGAAAGTCAAACTATTGGCCTCTTTGCACACATGCAGGTACACGTGACATGTGCGTGGTGAGCGCCATCATGGGCTCTAGCGCCGCTGGCTGTTAGCCAGCATCAAGTTATGGTAAGTAAAGTTATCAGCGTGTAAATTTTTTCTTTTGAAAAAGGTAGAAGTTTTGAAAGGTGACATACTATATTTTATCATTTATCATGGACATGTTTGTTAACACAGGATGCCATTGACATCATGACTGTATCCAAAACTACTTTTACTCTAGCTTTGTTCAGCTTGAACTCTTGTTATTTTACCCTACTCTTGGAGTAGGATTTTGGAATTCTGTCTAGTGAAGCAGAGGCATTGCTATTATGATGCATAGTTAACTTGTTTACACAATAGGTATTACAAAGGTTTTTTCTTAAATGTTATCAGGAAACCAGCATACTTGCCACAAGCCACAGGTAGCCATAAAGATGCCATCATATACCTTCCTAGCAGTTAAACATAAGGAAAGTGATACCTTAACTGCCATGTACAATGGCATCTGTTATATATCTTAGATGACTAGTGATTTTAGACACTTAGATAATATATCTCCAATAGAGAATATTACTAGATGCTGGATGGTTCATGATTTAAAACACACAACCACAATTTCAACTCAGCTTTTAATTGCCATCTTTCTTACACTCCACTGCATCAGTGCAGCCAACCACTACATTTCAACAGTTACTACAGCATCCTGTACTCACGAACAGTATGAGGAAAGGCTATTTGCACATGTTTTCACTTACTCGACTTCTCACAACATACCCAGCAATTACGAGACATAATTCCAGTCTAGGTAGCTTGGGATTGGGACAGGCATGAAAGACAAAGAGGGTAACAACTCAACTGCTGGCATTACACACTGCACATATATGTGGTAAAAGTTAACACACAACTTGCACACTAAAATGCAAAGTTATAAGTGTTTACTTTTTTTTGTCAGGGAAAATACAGCATTTCAGCATCTTACAATTCGAAAGCACTTGTAGGTGGATATAGATATGTAATTTTTGTTTCAATCTATTTCTAAATTTAAGAACTCTGCTTAATAATATTTTCTACTGTCATTGAGATTATAATTGTTCTGAAGTGTATGTCCAAAAGCAGATTTTGTCATACATTAAGTCTTAATACAATTAATGAACTATTTTACATTCCTAAAATCTGTACATTTAGTGATGCAAAATATTGATAGCTACATAGAAGAGCTAATTTACCTACCACTGATTTTTATACTGCACCAGCTAGGAGGTGCAGGAGTAACAGAACCTAAAGTCTTAAAGCACGAGTATAATAGTGTTAACCAGTACTTACTGCTGGAGTACAGGTCATGCCAGGAAATACTAAAGACGTTGAAACCCAGCCACAAATAGAAATAAGACAAGGAGACTTTTAAAGGTTAAGAAACAGCATGATACAGATTATGGAAGACATAGCAAACTGATGGCACTGTTAGGAAACAATGTCGGGGAAAAGGTGGGAAACTGATATGCATGGAAATCTGTCATATAGCACTGCTGCACCTCCTGATGGGTGTCATTCTGTGAAGTGATATTTGCTGAATCTGAAAGCTAAATTCCTTAGGAGAATATGAATAGGAAAAATATGGCTGCTTTGAATTAATCAACTAGCAGAATTTTGGGTGGGATTGGTACCTATATAATAAATGCCTGTAGGCTGGTGCATTTATTCAGCTCTGTAGCATTCGCTAGAACTTCTAACGGCCTGTATGATTATGCATTAAAGGAATACTAGACAGGATGACAAAAAATTCCTCCTTCAAAATTAATTTTAAAATATACAACTGCCTCTTATTTTTGCAGCACAATTTTGCTAAAACAAAAACTAGTGATTCATTCTATTGTCAAAATTTCATTACCTGTAAAATAAATTATCATAAAAACACATGGAAAATGAATGTAACAACTTTCCATGCGTTAAGTCCATATATCATATGAACATTTTAAGATTTAAGTAAGCTCATGCTGAAATAGTGTATTAATTTTACCTTCTGTGTATAGTTAGAGAAATCTAAAATTTACTAGGTATTTCACATAATCCCCCAAACACATTCTTTTTCCATCAACATATATAATTATGTTTACTAAAAATTTTATCAGACCTACTTAAGAATCTTAATTCCTCTTGACTGAACACATCTGCTTTATTGTGCAAGTTGTTGAAATGAGATGTGTGCTGTTATTATAATTCAGTACATTAATCTTTTTTTCACTCTCTTGAAGTTTATTATATTCATAAAATAAAATTTAAAAACTGTTGTAAACTTGCAATCATGGTAATACACACGCAAAAACACAAACAGGCAAAGGATGAACACAAATGTAAGCGCTTTTTGCATAGATGACACAAAGCACACAGGTAAAAGGAGACATTTGATGTTAAATTGAAGGTTCTCCTGGCACAGTTTTAAACTGTTTTAAAATATGTTATATCCAACAATTCATCAAGTTCTTTTGGAATGAACTTTTTTTTTAAATTGCAGGTTTTAAGATTTTGTTTTTATTTTTCTTGTTCCGTCATGCTGTTTAAGGCATTTATTTTTAAGTAACCTGCTGTTAACTAGTGATATATACATTCCTTCCCATTTGTAATTACATAAAAGTCCTTTCCTGAAAAAAAAAAAAAAAAGAGAGAAAAACTTGAAAATGGTGGTGAATTCTCCATAATTTCTGAGCATCTGTATAAGGATGAAGGCCTGACAGCATATTAAAACAGCTCAGAAAATTGATTTTTGATTTTTTCCTGCATGTGTTTCTGTTTTTACATATTACTGAACTGTTTTTTCAAATGAAAATTTTACTATGTTCACAGTATAAAAAGAGCAATACTAGTGTGTGGGAATCAGGTGCCCACATCATTTTATGAGCAATGAGTTCCAGCAACAGTGGTACCTATGTTGGTGTTTCAATAAATTATGTGAGCATGTAGAAATATTTGTTCATTAATAAATTAAACACATCTCACAATTTTTTTTGGAAGACTGCCCTAGATTAAGAGTTTGATGTTAATTATTTAATTTTTTGATGGTAAAAAGTTGTATACGAAATGAAATAAAACAAGAGTGAAATTAGAAATGATAAGTGTTATCAGTGTTCTCAATGATTGTTCCTGCAAATAAAGTAAGTTGGAAAATGTAATTAATCTGTGCAGCAATCTGTGGGTTGCAGTGTACATGCAGCATAGTGCACAAGCGCACACACCACACAAGGACACACACGGAACTGCTGTCTGCTTTCACCTTTATCAGGGGATTGTCGTCAATGTCTATGTCATCCTCGAAGTTACACATACAGTAGCACAGTTCACTGCAGCCATCCAGGTTCACAGCACTCTCCAAACGCCCTGGGGCTGTCTGCGATGAATGGGACACTGCTTTGTTGCCCTTCACTACACACATGGCCACTCTCACAAGCATGTGCACTCTCTTTTGCACTTGAAATTGCTTGTATATACGATAACTTACACCAGAGTGAATTGGTAAATGAAGAACTGAGATCTTCCAGTCATAAATTGAATGTTTTCATAGTTTTTTTTTTAGGATTAGGCAATGCAGACAATTGTGAATATTGTGGGGAGAGGTTTGACACATTGCCACACTAGAAAGATAAAAATAAAATGTACTGCACAAAAGTTTTAACAAGCATGATCTCACAAAATATATTGTTCAAGCACCACTTTCTGCTGCTTATGATAAAGATACTACAAGGACCATGATCTGCAGAGTAAGTGTTATCTGACTTGATCAGCAATTACTTTCTTTGCCATCCAATCTTATTTAAGAGACTTACTACTAGTGTATTACATTTGGCGATCAACATGAATATCCATGTTCAATCTACAAAGGGATGCATGCATATGCGGATAACTTATGGATACATGTAAGAACTCCCAACTCTTCCATGTCCATGAATCCCTGTAGCTAGTAGGAATGAGAATCTGTTTGCTGATATTCATTTTTGTGGACATTGTGGCATACAAGGCAACAAGTACATGGATTCAACATGGCTATTATCATTTTTGTTTTAATAAACATGTACGCATGGTTTGGCAGTAATATTTATGCAATCTTAAAACACTATAAAAATATAAAAAATGAGGTTGGTGTTTGTGCATTATCAAATGTATATCCGTACTTTGCAACAGCTGAGTAATTTTGATTTCGTAAGTTGCAATACTGTACATATCTTTGTATTGTAAAATATTCTGTTGAGGAAAATTTGTATTTGCATGCAATTATGTTGCCAATGGAGAGGGAAACTTAGTTTTTACAGATTGCTGTACGAGTGTTGTGTTTTCCTGTCTTCTTAGATTATTTATGTAGTCAGTCTTTTGGTAGCCATAATGGCATGATTCTATCCAACAGAGAAGTGTTTGGTAGTTATCTAGTGAGCAAAAGATGTCTGTGCATGATATAAACCATTCAACAGGTTATGGGCCCAGGCTCACAGTTGTAAAAGCCTGATTGCGAAGCGCCCACGAGACAAAAAGAAAAAGTGAATAATAACCTAATTGTGCCATGAGGTCGCAAAGGTTATAATATTCGCAACACGTTGTTTGGCTCAAAAATGGACGCGTCGGGCATGTCGGGATTACAGTCATAAAGAGACTACTCGGGCATGAAAATTACTCCTCGTAGAAGTTTGCCATGAGAGTCTATCTGATTCATGATGAGCTCTGGGAGATGGCTCAGATGCAATCGAATACATCAAAAGTCGACAGCTCATGGAAGAACAGAGACCAAAAAGCACATTCCTATATAGTCTTGTCCATGAATAAAATAAATTATTCACATATAAGGGACACTAAAATGGCAGCTGAGATGGTCGTTTGAAGACTTGGTATTGACTAGGCGGATTAGCTTACTGAGGGTACTAGTCATGACAACATTGGAAAAATGTAAATCTATTGACAACTACTGTGATCGCACAATAACGACCGCTTACAAATTAAATGAGATGAAGTTCTCCGTCAGTGACGAGTGGGTAGGAACCCTGCTGTAAGCAGGATTATTCGAAAGGTACTGACCCATGATAATAGCATTGGAGAACTCTGGAATTTCAATTACAGGTGATTGTATAAAGGTTAAACTACTACAAGAAATCAAGACGGTGGATGCAAATGCAATGGTAACGAGATGGCCTCGTATTCAAAAACACAAGGGTGTTTGAGAGTCGTGAGGTGTTATAAATGTAACAAACCAAACCATTCTGCAATAGTGAAAGCGAAAAACAAGAGTTCTCAGCAAAGCGAATAGAAAAATTACATGTCAAGCATTATCCTGGGGAGATCTGGAACTAACCTAGGCAGGAAAAAGGCGTGTTTGGTTACAGACACTTGGGACATTCAACTGGAACACTCATGGTATTTGGATTCGTATGCATCTACACATATCACATACAATGAGAAAAAGCTACACAACAAGAAAGCGTGCAACATTACAGTGACTCGGGCAAACGGGAGTGAACTTGTGACAATGGCTTCTGGCAGTGTAGACCTAACTTTTCGCGTGGAAAACAAAGTGATCGAGGCAGAAGCAGGTGACATGCTGCATACAGTCTACTCTTGATCTATCATTATTCAGGGGACTGCCAAAAAAATTTCCATATATGCAGGATTTCAGTAGATGTGGGTTTTGACATGTACATCAATAAAATGCAACTTCTAACTTTACAAAACTTTATGTTGAGTATAGTATGAGCTGTACATTATCTGTGAATACAGTTTAGCTAATAAACACAAAATTGGGAATTTTAGGAAAAATATTACTGTAAATATTACATTAAAAAACATATCACCTAAACTCATTTAAATAAAAAGAATACATCTCAAATTACTGTATATAATTGATTGTAATTAGAAACCAAATGCAAGATAACCTAAAACTTTCAAACCCTCTAAAAATTA
Source organism: Dryococelus australis (assembly GCA_029891345.1). Classification (NCBI taxonomy): domain Eukaryota; kingdom Metazoa; phylum Arthropoda; class Insecta; order Phasmatodea; family Phasmatidae; genus Dryococelus; species Dryococelus australis. The sequence continues at coordinate 102,580,473 of CM056995.1, read as the reverse complement.
AAATAATATGACACAAAATGGAAGACAAATTTTGAATGCCCCACGCGCATTTTTTTAGCTAAGAGCGCAAGGACAAGTTATCGATCAGGCAGTGTGTTCACGGCAGCCGCTGGAAGAGGGGTGGCAGCAGGAGAATTACCCCTCCATGCTTCTACTTGTTGCAGAGTGCCAACACCTTGCGTGTGTGACAAATGTCTGTCTTTTAAAAGTAATTAATTATATTTTACTGCAAGGTCTGTGTGTAATATATGTAACTTATGTGGGAGATTTATATTAATTTATTGCAATAGGCAAGTGTCTTTTGAATAAACTGATAAAATGTAAGGACCTATTCGACACCATTTGCCGTCTAATAATGGGTAGGTAAGCACTGAGCCGAATGCAGTGTAACTTATGACAGGGAAAATCAGAGGACATGGTTTTGAATGATTAATTATTAGACAGCGAAGAAATCAATCATAATTACCAAAGTTTTCTTTGCAGCAGCCGCTGTGAGCACACTGCCCAACCGATAACTTCTCCATGCATTGCTAGCTGAATAAGTGTACTCAGAACAATCAAAATTTGACTGCATTCCTCGTCATATTATTTTAATTTTTACAGGGTTTGAAAGTTTTAGGTCAACTTGCACTTGGTGTCAGATTACAATCAATTATAACTGGTATTTTGAGTTTAGATGAAATGTTTTTTAATGTATTATTTTGACGCATGCCAGCTTTCTGCACTACAGAGATGCGCACTCTATGGCCGACTTCGCCCCGTCTGAGCATGCCAAGTGCCGCTGAGACTTGGAAATTATATATTGAAATTACATCAGGCTTTAATGAATCAATTAAGTAACTGAACTTCACATTTTAATTAATATTCTCCCATATCCAATCAAAAAGGAACGAGCCAGAGCAACTCCGACAAAAATATACTATAGTTTATTTGAATTATACTATGCTACCTTGCCTAGCCAAGAAGTTCCGCTCAATCCTCAAGATAGCAGCACCCCCGCAACCTGACGTCACGGCCAGCCTGCCTCAATCCGGGATGCAGAAAATGTCATCGCCTCCACCAGGGGAGATAAGAAATTGAGCAGCGCTCCAGCAGCAGATAAACCAGCCTGTGTGTTGGAAGGCTACACTACCCCCCACCTCAGAATAATCACCGACACACTGCGATTTTCGTATAAATGGAAGTCCAGCCCCGTGGTCCAGGAGAGACGCCGGAGCTCGCTGGCTGCAAGGTTCGCGAGCTTGCCTACAGTCTACGGAAGACTCTCTCGTCTCTTCTCTGCAGCCCGCCCAGGGTTCAGCCTCCTTCACTTCAGCAGCCTCAGGCAGGGGTTGAACCACTATCTCCAGCCGGCAGCTTGCAGAAGGCCGCCAGCACTCCAGCCACAGCTTCCTTCAGCTGACCGCTGAGGCACAGCTCTCCACGTCTGGTAAATCTCACACATGTAACTACTTACCCTTACCTCAGTTAACTTCCCTTGACTCCACGATAACAGGTCGTTGCGCGATTTACGTTCCCCTGGATAGATCCCCTTTGTAACGATCATGCTGTAAATAGCGTATACTTTAATTTGATCAATTAGTTAGGAATTTTTGTAGGAAATGAATTATTTCATTTTATTAACCTTTCCCAAGCTTGTCTTCACCTGTTGTTTTTAACTCAGTATTTTAATTACCTAACTCACAGTGTGTAATTATTTAGCGGGGTCTCTGCTAACTCTTTGTTTTAAACATAATAAAATATTACATTTCAAACTTAGTTTTTGTGTGTTGCTTACTGTCATTTCAATTGTAGATTCTGTGCCATTATTATTATTGCTCTATTAATTCAGTGTTGGGTATCCATTCAGTGTGCATTTAATTCTAACCAACTTCATGTTTTTATCTGGCCGTGTAGTGTGCTGAATCCCTCGATAGGCAGGGCCTGATATTGGACCTAATTCCTGAGATTCCAGTGCACCCACCACTGATACCAGGCACAAGGTTCAGTTACTTGGGTTGCCCTTGTGAACATCAGGTCTGCGGGAGTGACTGTAGAATTCACCCTGCCCAGGACTGCTCATACACAACCCCTGTTGACAACCTTAATTATATTTATTTATTTATCAATATGCAAACAACACAGTGGTTTTGTAAGTCATCAGAGGCAACATGAGAGGTGTGCCTTATTACAGCAAGCTTGGGGCAGCTGGCGTCCCGATTGTTGACGTCCCTTGTGGTACGGATAGAAAGGCTGCCTGGAAGGGATAGCCTAATACTCCGAATTACTCTGGGGTTTGACTCTCTTCCACCTCAGAAGGTCAGAAAGGGCAATCAGCACCCTAACCACTTAACACACAAAGAGGAACATGCGTCAATTTACAATAATATTTTTCCTGAAATTCCCATTTTTATTGTGTTTATTAGCTAAACTATATTCATAGATAATGTACAGCTTGTACTATACTGAACATAATGTTTTACAATGTTAGAAGATGTATTTTATTGATGTACATGTCAGAAACCTCATCTACTGAAATCCCGCATGTATGGACATCTTTTGGTAGTCCTCTGAATAATGATACATCGAGAGTCAACTGTATTTACTTCCCTTGCCTAACTAGGTTGGCTAAATACAACCCCACTGCCATACTGTGATGCATCACAAGTAAGAATAAGTGGTTTCAATGGATCATAGTGAGCCAACAATTAGTCAGATGATAACAGGTCTATGGTGACTGCAAAATTCTTGTCAAGCTCATGTGTCCATTCCCATTTTGCTGCTTTATCCAGAATCCGGTGAAGAGGTTCTGCCACTGATGCCTTATTGGGCAGGAAAGAATGATAATAGTTCAATAACCTTAGATAAACTTGCAATACTTCTCGGGTCCTAGGTGTAGGTGCTTTCTGAATGGCACGGGCCTTGTTAGGTGATGGTTGAATACCATACTGGCCAACAACATAGCAACAGAAAAGTAACTGATGAGGTTCCCAGGATATACTTTTCCTTCTTCATATGAATGTCAGCAGCCCTGAAACTTTGAAAAACTTAATGCAGAATAGCAACTAGACCTTCCATGGATTCTGCCTTAGTCAGAATATCATCAAAAGAGGGTACAACACCATCCAGTCTCACTAACAGATATGCCATAAAATTCTGGAATTTCCTTGGAGCTACACATACTCCAAACTGCAACCTGTCTGAACTACTAACAGGTGTATACACACCCTGTCTAACCAACTTTTCAAGCTCCTTTTCTAGTGATGGCAGTAATGCAAACACAACAGATCTGGCTTTAACATGTATTGGTTTCACTGTTGCATCTAGGTTAACCATTACAGGTGCACCCTTAAATTGGCCCAAACCTTCACTGAAAACATCCTTAAACTTTCTTATTAGGTGTACAATTATGTCAGACAACTGCAAGATCCCCTGTACTCTTATACCAAGAGAGTCCATCCAGTTCTGTCCCAGTAATGAGCGGCACCTTCCCTTAGAAACTACCAGAGGCAGGTTGCATTTGTATGGGCCACAAACAACTGGCACTTCACAAGATCCCAAGGTCTCTATCACATTGTGGATGTAATCCTGCAGTAAAAAATTAGTTTTAACAAATTCCAATGCATTGTGGGTTTTCTTAAATGTACCCTCATCAATTATGGATAATCCTGTCCCAGTGCCTAGCTCCATAGATATGGGTGTATTGTTCACAACTACTAGTGTAGGCATATCCCCCGCTCTACTAGACTGAATGCACTGCACATGGTACATATCCAGCTCATCCAACTCAATCTCCACAACATTAACATTGGATCTGAAGTTAACTTGGAATTTCTTTGCACTACACGCTCACTCAATTTGTTCCGTTTTCTTGCAGAAGTGGTATTCAACATTCTTAAACCTGCACAAAATACATGTATGCAGACTACCACAACCTAAACAAGGCAATATTCCCTTAGACCTCACTGGCATACTACCTAGCTTAGGCTTTTGTCTGACAACATTGGTTTCACTTGTTATTGGCGCTTATGGATTGCTGGTTCAATTACCAACATGATCAGTACTCACCACATGTGAGATTGATTCCCTGATGTCTCTTGTGTGCAGTAGGGCTGCTTCTGCAGCTAAAGCCTTCTCTTGTGACTGAGTGAAGCTTCTGAAAATAACAGTCGCTGAACTGCTTCATCCAAAATTCCACAAACTAACCTGTCTCATCGGATAAGTCCAAATTTGTGTCAAAATTGCAATACTCTGCCAAGTGAAGTAACTTGGCGATATATTTGGATACACTTTACTATTTCTCTTTCTGGTCCCATCTGTGGAAATTGAAACGCTGATAAGTCTCCTAAGGCCATGGTGAGAAGTGATTCTTTAATAACGCCAATATTCCCTCAAAACTTTTCGTAGCGGGAGAAGCAGACAAAACTATTGATCTTACAACCGCATAAGTTTTCAGTTCACATACACTGTAAGACCGCACATTTTTTAATGGATTGGAAACATAGTTCACTTGCAAATAGTTGAGACATTCTGCATAAGAATCCCAAATGTATGGATTGGATACAACAAACTCCTCAATATTTCCAAGCAGGTCCGACATCTTGAAACAAGACACAATGAAAACAGCTAGCCTACAATTTACAAATCATCAAAGAACATGCAGCCATTGCATTGTTATGCAATTAATGCGGCGATTTATCAAATCCCAACATCGCCGCCAGGTTTTGTGAATGAACTATCCACATTCTTTCCATCATCACGCTTGTTATTTACGTTAGCATCACCATGAAAAGACCACAACAACCCAAACAAAATACAAAACAAAGCCTCATTACATCTGACAGTCTCACATGCAAACAAGTGCTGCCAACCCTACACCATTCACAAACACTAGTATTGCTGGCAATATGTAACACTTTTTATACACATATTATTTGCATAGACAAAAATGTAATGAACACAAAACATAGCATCTTCCAATCGCTGCACAATGGCAGAGTGCCATGTCTTCCAGTTGCTAGAACCAGGCCTGATAACTTTTTTTTAATGCAGGAAAAGTGAGAAAAGTGACTTTTTTTAAAATAAAAAGTGACTAAAAAAGTGAAAACTGCATTTCATAGAGTTGTGATGTATATAACTACTTTCGCTAAATATTGAAAAGAGATCATTTTCATCACTACCTCAATGGGAAACACATTTTATGCGGCCTCCACCATCCCCATAGCAGTTCAACGCTCACCTCAACAACTTAAAAAATTTTCCTAGCAATTTCAAATAATTTTTTATCAAAATAATTATGACAATCATAAAACATTTCTAAACATTTATGATAAAGTAAAAAATAAAAAACATTTGCAAAAGCACTTTTAACTAAAAATATAAAACAAATACAATCAGTATTACTTATTGTAATTGTAAAGGGCTTTTTAATGTCCGCCAGTTTTATGCTGGGAAGCTTAGCAGGGGACGGCTTACATACAAACTTATAACCTAACTTAAATTAACACCCATGCCTTACCCGGGATTCGAATCCAGAGCCTCCCACACCCCAGATCGGTGGCGCACCAACCGACTGAGCCACGGGAGGTTGGCAGTCTTACTTATACTTATTGAATATTTTACATTTCTTCACATTACTTACATGTAAGCATAAAGGTGCAAAAACAGTTTGTTGGAATCACTTATTTTTAAGTAACACAAAAAAATTTATACAATGAACATAACTAAAAATACTGAATAATTTCAATAGCATCATAGGTGGAGTGTTACCATTTCAAAAATTTTCTCTGTAACTCTAATTAAATGTTTGTAATTACAATGACGTTTTAATATACAGTAAATACAACACAGAACTGTAAAGAAATTTAAATTTAATACAATACTACAATACAGAAACACAAAATATCTTCCTGGCTGATGCAGGCTACAGATGACATACAAGATGAAGATCAAGAGGTCACAGTCGGTTTTGGGCCTCTTGTTAAAGAATGTTGTCAGCAATGTAGATCTTTTTCTCTAAGTTTCTTTGTAGGTTATCAGCCAACACTTTTTGTTGCTTTCTTCTTTTCTCTTTCTAGACACACCTTGTAACATAGCCCGAGCAACTTCTACTTCTTCTAAACTTCCTTTTTGCAAAGCCTTTGTATGATGTTCATTTGCTTCATCAAGCAGTGTATCACCGGCTTAACGTTTTCTTTCCTCTTCTTGTCGTTTGTGTTTCAGAGCTCTTTTTCTTTCTACTCTATTGTTTTCCTTTCTTTCTGCAGTTCCCATTCAGCTTTGGCTTGTTTCACTTTTATTTTCTCTTCCTCAATCTTTCTATTTACTTCTAAATCTCTCTGCCTTTTTTGTTCATCTAAGTAGTTATTATAAATTTTGTGTGCAGTTCTTGCCATAGAAAGAAGGTTTTTCATGATGGGTACACATTCTGGATTGTTTTTGTAATGTTTTAAGCATCTTTCACTGTCAATACAGCATTTAAAGTCCTCTCCGACACAGATGCTCACTCATCCGTCAATACTTTACCAGAAACTGAATACCACCTTTCAATATCAGCATTTCCATGGCAGAGTGATGGTGAGGTTTTAATTATTTTTGCTGCATTTGCATATTTCAATATCCCAGATTTGTGAGTTTTTTCAAAAAACAGTTTCGAGAATATGACAATTCTCTATTTATTGCTCCCTTTTTCATCATTTTCAAGCTGAAGCAGTTTTCATTCATCCATTAAGTCATCTTCCCGAATGTCTATTGGAAGACATCAAGCAATACGTACATCTTGACAACTACAATTACTTTTCCTCTTGTCTGGATGCAAGCAGCAGAAATGCTTCACAAAGTGAGATAGTGAGACAGAAGCTTTATCAATGATGTGCTTACAAGCATGTACATAGTGCCTCTGTACATTTCTTAAGAAACAAAGTTGATCTTTTCAGGTGCACTTTTCAATACCTCTGAAACACCATCTCCACAAACAATGTTCTTGCTTATAACAGCCTGCAGTAATGCAACTAGTTCACTGTGAAGAAGATGTATCAGAGGGTGAAAGTGAATAATTTAAATTCAGAAGAGGAAAAAGTGACTTTAGTGACTAAATTACAAAAAAAGTGACTAAATGTGACAAGTCTTAAAAAAAGTGACAAAGTGACTTATTTACCACCCCTGTAGAACTCACCCGAGAGCAGTAATTTTCCGTGTTCCAATTGTCCACTGCACTGAAAAAGTGTGCACTGAGTGCAATTTCAGCTACACTGTCTCCAGAGTCTTGCTTCAGGCAGTCAGTTACATAATAATTGCATTTTTTTAGTTTTGAGGGCACACTGGGCAGTCAATTGGAAAACACCAATAGCAAACCTATTTGAATTATGGGTTAGTAGTAATACAGTAAAAGCATGATATAATGCGGCTGTTGGAAGACATAACTCAGACCCGCGTTATAGTTTTCCGCACTATTCCGGGAATGGCAAAATACAGCACCCAAAAAAAAAGCCAGTGTTCTATTGGGGCATGGCACCTATCCGCCAAACACAGCGCAAGTGTTGTTATATACCACCATAACTCGTGAAACATTTAGCCTCTTCCTATCAGAATTTTATTTCTATATCTGCATCACGAGACTTGACAGCACCCATGGAAGGGAAACAGAAGAAGAGAAATGTGGTGTGATGAAGAGGATCACATGAATTCCGCAAGAACAGCTAAAAAATACTGAATTTTCCAGGCAAAGGATGTACTTATTCCACCAAGGGTGGTGTTCACTGCGAGTTGTTTTGTCATGTGGGTTGGAGGAGGGTATTCACCCCCCGCCACCTGGCAGGCCTGGTTGGGAGGAAGTGAGAAGGAGATAGGAAGCTCATGTCCGAATGAAACTAAACAGAGGTCGAAGCACACTTGCACTGCAGATGGGATCTATTAGTGCCTCACATGTAGTGAAACATGTCACTTGCTCGTCTGATTTGCATTTTACAAAGGAAAACTAAACTAATGAAAAGCAAATTATTTGTGGCATGCAAAGAAAAGTCACTTTTCTGCATTAAGCCTTATCCACTATAGCTTGTGTGCAGTCTCAGACGCATGTCCTAATGTGCGTGTCTTCAAGACAATAAAACCGTGTTTCTCAAATTTCTGAATTTGTTTTTTCGAAAATGGGAAGACATACCAAATAGTAGATATTATATACACATTATAATCTAAGTGTCTACATCATTGTTATAAAGATTAAATAGAGCTATACCCCATAGGCAATTAATTACAGGTCTGTAAATGACTTGTAAGCACAAATTTCGAGGCCCGTCTCAAATTTTTTATTTTTTTTTTCGAAAACGAGAAGACGTACTGAATAGCCGCTATATACACATTACACTCAAAGTGTCTACATCATAATTATAATGATTACGTAGAGCTATACCATGTAGGTGATTAATTGTGGGCCTGAAAATTACTTAGAAACACCAATTTCAAGATCACCTCAAATTTCTAATTTTTTTTTCGAAAACGGGAAGACATACTGAATAGCAGTTGTATACACACTATAATCGAAGTGTCAACATCGTGGTTACATAGAGCTATACCCCATAGGCGATTAACTATAGGTCTGTAAATTACTTAGAAGCACAAATTTCGAAGCCCGCCTCAAATTTTAGATTTTTTTTTCCGAAAAAGGGAAGATATACAGAATAGCCGGTATACAGACATAATTAAAGTGTCTACATCATAATTATAATGATTGTATACCGCTATATCCCGTAGGAGATTAATTATACGCTTGTATATGACTTAGTCTCTACCTTACCCAGAGTCTGAACCCAGAGCCCTTTACATTGCAAGTCAGTTTCATACCGCATGCTTCACAGAAGTCGGCATCCCTTTTAGGACAGTATTCCAGCATATTTTAACTAACTTTAGTTAAATATTTTGGCATTGAATAATTGTAATTGCTTAAATGTGTTATTCTATACAATGCACACACATTTCATGTTAACTTGTAAGTGTCAGTAAAATTTGGAATGTGGCCATGCCATCCCCTTCACTGATCCAACGCTCAGATAATATAGAAGGGTTGCTACAGAGTAACATTTTTTTGGCCTGTTTACAACCAAACAGCAGAACGAGCTGCGGTATTCCGGGCGTCCACTGTACTATATTTCAAGGTAGCTTTGAAGATAGACAAATCTAGTGGAACCAATTCTACTGACAAGATGTGGTATGACATGCAAAGTATTTACATTATGGACAACTCACCAGCAGGTGGCAGTTTGGTTCGAGTAAATACTAGTTCTGGCAGCTTCCAGTGGCATGAATCGTCACTCCACACTGCTAGGTTTTTTATCTTCTCCAGATCACTACAAGCATGAACACCTCAAAATGAACAACATTCACATTTCAAATCACTTATTTCCATTAATCACTGCTTGGAAAGCTGACCTTACAATTAACTACTAATGCAGGCTATTCCAATAGAAGTTTAACATTTGGCAACAAGATGAGGGAAGGGGGAAAAGAGATTTATGTTAATTTAGCAATTTGTTGGAAGTCATTCCTCACCTTATCATATAGGCCTACCATCTGGAGTATAGAATTTTCAAATATTAATTCAGTTATATTGTACTTATATTTGTGCAACTGTGTAATTTTTGGTTTTTCATAATTATTATTTTTAGTCCCAAATTAGTTAATACTAAGCATAATTTGTGTAAACCACCCATTCATTTTATAGATCATAGTTAAGTATTTAAATTTCCAATTTATAATCATGGATAGGAAAATTTTTCTGTTTTTAAAATGGCAGAAATCAATATTTTTGAACCTGAGAAGTAGTGTTTTCATTTAGATATTTCCATTTATCTAATGATTTCATCTCTGTATCTTCTGAAATGACATGTAAAAATCCATAAAAATAAATGATTTAAGGAGTGTCAAACACCACACGACACTGCCGTGCTGCCCATCAGCATACAGAAGTGCTTCCAGCTACCTTGTAGCTTACGCTCAGCTATCACGAGTGTGAGTACCGCAGTCTTGGGGTTGCCCTCACCCCTGCACTACCGAGTCTTCCAATACACTGGTAATTATACCAGTTGGCAACTTAGGACCGGCCCTTCAGGCCTCAAGACAGAGTACAGGCTGGTTTACGAGTGTTTTAATTGAGTAATCAATAAAACAGGCATAAATTGGACTTGGTCAGGTTGCCTCTCGAGCACTAAGTATTCCTACACCTTGTCCTTTCTCTTTCCAGTTCATCACCTGGCTTAGTAAGACTCTTGTAGGGTTAACCACAAACTGACGCCTTGCTCCTTTTCTCTCATATTGATAGCTGTCTCGAAGTGCAGATTAGGAAGCTTGCCTTCCTGGGCCTCAGTAGAACAGTTATCCCTTGAATTACCGACCTTCCAGTAAGTGCCTGGGTCAGATAACGTTGTTCTCCAGGTTTCTTGCTTGGAAAAGATAGCCCAACTCCCAACAGGAGTCCTGTTCTTCGTGACACCTCGATCAGATTGCGACGTTCTGCATACCATGGAGTCATGGAATTGGATGCCCTTTGCCATCTACTGTAACCTCCAACTTGGAACTTCGGTCAGATTACAGCGTTCCGCATGTCAAGCCTCTGGGTTGAAGACCAGTAGTACAGGCCTCCCGCCTCACCTGACCTCTGCATCCCTCATTCCATCAGGCTGTGTCTACCCCTTACTAGCCACCCGCCATCAACCTAATTGTATACCTCCACCACCTTATGCCTTATTATAGGGCTGGGCGGGGCAAAGCTGCCAAGCTAGGGTTAGCTCAGGCTGGGGTACGAAGATAAAATGGCCCAGTTGACAACCAGGCAAACTGCTGAAAGACAGAGAAGGCGGCATGTCAAAAAGGGTCAACCAGCATCTCAGTAAGCTCCACTTCTAACCTCCTCTGGCACATACCACGCACAGTATCTCCGCTGCCAACGAAGACACCTACCTTTGCCCGGCCAGCTAATGTTACCAGGGTAGTCAGGGCCCTTAACGTCAGCTAGCTTACATTCCAACTAGGACACCCACTCGCCCATCGCTTGCCTGCATGCCACCACCCACAGCTCAATGCACAATTATTGACATTGATAATAACAAGGTAGGGACAAGGAAAAACCCCATTCAAGCGACTACCATGACTTACTGTCGTCCAGGGAGGAAGTACCTCGGCCTTACCCTCCCACAGCAAATCCCACTAAGGGTACATGATGAGGCGACAATGTTACATATTGAAAATATGTTTTAATAGATTTTGTTCCTGGCATCAGTGGACAGACAAATTTATATTTACACATCTAAATAAAATAGCCTGCAAAAATTCATGTAAAATTAAATTTCTAAAAAAATGTTTTAATTAGTTTAAAATGTGTGGTCAGTTTACTTCGCGTTCTGTATCAAAGTCATCTTAGCTTTGAATAGGTCTAATTTTGTAGTAGTCCTATATATGATGATAAAAAAAGTCTTATATTCGAGTAAAAGAAACCTTATGTTCAAGCAATAGATTACTACTTTCTAATAATACATTCCTACAAGTCCAATTTTTTAGGAAACAAGTCCAATATTTGAGAAAACAATTTCAATATTAGAGGAAGTAAATCCAATATTCAAAGAAATAGGTCTGATATTCGAGGAAACAAGTTCTACTTCCAGGATATTCCTCTGCTTCATGCAAACAAAGCTTAACCAAGTCTAGAAAACTACACCAAAGGGACAAAACACACTGCATTCGTGCGCGCTCAGCATAATATTTTGCATAAGAACTATTTCTTATTAGACATTACCAACACAACTATCTTCTCTGTTTTTATTCATATTAATTGTAAATGAAATATTGTAACTTACTGATAAAATATTAGTAAAAGTTAAGTTTAACCAAAAATAAGGCATTATTTTTAACATTAACACTGATGCATGCCGCTTCTACACATATTATAATACGACTCCGACTCATCACCTAGATGTACTGCTTCCATCTCTACAGACGTAAGTAACATGTTGCCGACCCCTACAGGCAATGGGAACTCCTGTTTTTTTCCTTCTCACCTGGAAGGCACGCATCCCGGCAGGCAGGAATGCTCCCCCTCACCCTCGCAGGGCTCGATGTCCACAAGCTGCCCAGACCTCGGGCATGGCTGAGCAGACCCAACGAGGCACGAAGCCAGAACCGCTGATAATTCTCACGCCACCCAGGGCCGGAGGACGTCATGCCTCCCCCGCTCACCACGCCAGCAGCCAATAAGCTACCACTACAGTAAAACCCCTCCATTACGACCCCATTTATTATGACCACCTCTCTGTTATGACCCAATCCCGAGGAACCATGAATAGTTTGGGTCGAAAAAGTCGAAAATTTGAGGCACGTCTAAAAATAGATAGAGAAATCACTCGCCAACCACGGTATCTTCAACCGCAGTCTCAGTTATGTGCAGATTTGTTTCGTAATTGTTTTCTCCAACGGCAGTACTAGTTTCTATTATCCACGGTTTTCAGTCTCTGGAAAACTAGCCCTTACTGATGTTAGTGGTCGCACATTTCTCAAGCTAAACAATGTTCATGGTAAAGTGAGCACTTTTGACGGCCTGGTTACTTTTTCCTTTCAGCCATTTTTTATCCTTTAAACATATTTTTAAATAATGTAAGTAATAAACACAGTGTGTATATTCCACCGCACTCGGAAGTTAACATCTAAGGCTAAAGTAAAGCATACTTATTGACTATTATTCCAAATGAGAGGGCTTTCAAAAGTGCTCACTTTACCGTGAATGGTCTTTACCATCATAGACTTTGACATTGGTTGTCTCAAGCAGTGTGAAGTAATAAATTACTTAATGCCAGAAGGGGGAGTTACAAGCTGGGTCAGTAAGGATTCTTTGTCCTAGTCACATGCCGCCCCTGACAACCTCCCTGTCTTTTTTCGCTTCCATTATCCCTCCTATTTTGCTGTAAAAACAGCGGCACATTACACAGATTAGTTTCTTAATCAGTGTATGTATGACAACTTCAAATTTAATTCAATGCCCTTTTTTTTTAATAATTATTTTTAAGTTTATGTGCGCCCATGCCTACGTAATATGCAAATTTTATGGTGTTAATTTTTTTTTCTTGTGAAGTCAATTTTATGTGTAAAGTGAATAAAGATAAGTGTGTACAAATTAAATGTGTTATTATGTTACCGGTACCATATTATGATGAGTGAGGCCATGTGCATGTATAGCCAACGTCAAAAGTTTTTGATAAAAAATTCAGGATAATTAATAATTCAAGTAGACCGCACTAAATATTTATATTCCCATAAACATTGTTGCACCTTATCGTGCCAACGCAGAGACCAACACGCAGCCTACATTTTGTATAAATTCAACACATTGACATGATTCGCATCTATCAACATGTTTTCCCAACGCCGGGCCGCTATTAGGAAGTGAACCGGCCCTGCAACGACAGCAGTGGCTGCAGGCAGGCGGACACCACCTGCCATCTTGTAGCGACCGACTGACAGCTGCCCAACCTGAGGATCTAAGGCAGAGCTTCAGCAGCAAACCGCCACGGCCGCGCTGCAGAGGATCTACATGCTCGCCCAGCTCCATACAGAGCCAGACCAAAGTGAGAGCACGGCGTGCACACACGTATTGCGCAATGTCACCTAAACTGTGTGATCGCTATGTGCCTCATAGCAATGCATGACCCACGAGACCATCTTTGATAATAAGTTAATATTTTAATAATACATAGTCTAATATTTTCACACACTTTCAATGGCCTTTTTTTATGACAAGGGGTAGTCCAATATGCCTTTTTTGGGTATCAAATTAATCAGAAGACGTTCAGCTATTAAGATATACATATTTGTATGTAATCTAATTTAAAAAGTGGTTTTTGATGCGCTAGAGACGATTGAACATCCTTCATGCCAATATGGCAAGTTTGGTGGCATTGGGGTTAGGGGTGGGTCAAAAATTCTGCCCAAAATTTTCCAAATTTATTATTACGACACCCCCCCCCCCCCCCCTCTATTATGACCCTATTATCGGAAACCGTGAGGGGTCGTAATAGAGAGGTTCTTGTATATAAGTCCGGCTGCAGCCAAGCTCTGGAGTCATTCACCACGGCTTTGCTGGTCTGACTGGCGGGCTGTCTGAGTTACGCCGGGACGTGCAGGGTGTCCTGACCTGTGGACTATGTGGAGGGAAACTTCCTCTAGCCCGCAGAGAGATACAAATGCTGCAACCGCCTGGGTGGTATAAGGGCCCGAGCACACCCCCGCTCTGAGCTTCAGCAATGATAGAAAAGGCGGTGGCTCTGGAGTCATTCTTTCGCATCTATTGCACCGCCCACAGCACTCTTCATGCTCGGGAGCTCTAGAAAAGTTCGAAGCCTACAAGTACGCCTTCGCGGTAACCAACTACGTACGTCGAAGACCAGTCAACCCAGGGACATACAAACATGAACTTTCTTTTTTTAACTTCATTTGTCTCCTCTAGACATCTTTAATTAGTATGTAACTCTAATTTTCGTCAAGAATCAGCTTTTCCTGTTTATTTAGAACTGGTCACCTACACCTGGAACCACGCAGTTTCCTTCAGCTATGCTCAACTTGGTAGGGGGTGGCACAGGTCACGTGTCTACTGAACTTTCAATAAACACATTTGCTTTCTACTTTGCTACTTTTATTTCCAGGATATATATATCTGTATTCACAGTTAGAGGTAGATGCTGTGCACTGCCAACGGAATCCGGGGAAGTTATTAAACCAAACTAAGACATACACATTAGACGGCTACCTGTTTCTTCCCATTAAACACAAGCACTATTAGTCCTCGTGGAGAAGAAACATTAATGCCCAAACCACTAGTAACACCTTCACACTAGGAGACATGACACACTCGGGTTGCTTTGCACCACTCGCACAATTAGCACGCAGTGACGGTAACCAGCAGTGCTGCCGGGTATTTTGGGTGGACGCACAACCAGTAGAGCGGAACTCCATCCACAGAACAAAGTGGTAAGAATGGCACAACCCGATACAACTCTGGAAGTAACTGGCTGGATTACCTTGGATATAAAAATCCACAATAATGTTACCCCAACAATTTTATTGTTTCGCCAACAATGTTCTAATCTGTTATACTAGGATGTCCATGGTTCATACGCCATTAATGTATTCTCGATCACGGTCAACGCAGAGCATACTTGTAAGAAACCAACTGCATTACTGTCAATTGGGACCAAAACCCAGACGACAGCCCGCCAATGCCCATCAATCCAATGAGCATTAATCATTGAACTTGAAGAACCAGAGTTCTTGCAATTAAAAGCCATCCTAGATGAGCACGTCTGCCCCTTCGGACAAAGACTTTTACGGCAAACCCGATCAATTCAGCAGCATGAAATATGGCCGACCACTGATGTACCAGTCTACAACAGGCCATACAGAGTGTCAGTCAGCCAACATGACCTCATCATGGAGCAGGTTAATGACATGAAGGACCAGGGAATAGTAGAGTCGTTGAAATCTCCGTACAATTTGCACATCGTACTTGTACCAAAAAAAAGACAGCAAATTGTGATTTTGCATGAATTACAAATCGTTAAACGAAGTCACCCATCCCATTGCTCCCCCAGTTATCGACTTGTCTCATACCCTTGGAGACATTGGCAAAGACAAAATATTCAGTACTCTCGACATGGAGTTTGGATACTGGCAGATTGCCATCCATCCAGACAGTCGAAAGTATACCGCTTTTACAAAACCTGAGGGCAAAACCTTACAATTTCGAGTCATGCCTTTCGAATTGAAAAACGCCTCTGCAATGTTTCAGCAATTAATGTCTTTGGAAGTGCTGACAAAATACATCAGTGAGTTTTACTTCGGTTATCTTGACGATGTAATAATATACTCCAATGGCTGGGAGGAGCATCTAGGCCATCTGCAACGAGTATTGGAAAGGCTCCAATTACATGGGATTACTTGTAAGCTATCGAAAAACTTCTTCAGCAAGACATCAATTATCTGGGACACGTCATCTCGCCTGAGGGAAACTTCCCCCAACACAATTCAAAATCGCGCGACTGAAGAAGCGGTAGAACCTCAGAATAAGCAGCAACTACGACAGTTCCTGGGTTTGTGTAATTGGTTGCGAGACTTCGTTCCAAACATTGAAGAATACATGGCACCCCTACACCCTCTTCTCGAGAAAGACACCCAATGACGATGGGCTCCGAAACAACGAGCGTTTTACGACTTGAAGAACAGCTTCAAGAATAGTCACCAACTCCATTGGTCACAAGGGGATAAACCCTTAATACTGCAAACGGACACATGTCAGAACGGTCTGGGTGCAGTATTATACCAGCAAGACGAGGGAGGACAACCCCATGTGATAGCATATGCGTCAACCCGCTTAAACGAAACTGAGCAGCGCTACCACATTAATGAGCAGGAGTGTCTGGCCGTTATCTGGGCAGTGAAGAATTATAGATATTACCTCGAAGGGCAACACTTCATTTTGTGAACAGACTCAAAAGCCCTCCAATGGCTACACGAGTCCTGGAATTCGAAGGCCAAGCTCGTGCAGTGGGACATGTTCCTTATGGAGTTCGATCCAAGGCCCAACATTCCCCACGTAAACTAAACGACCTGCCAGATGCCCTGTCTCGTGCCCCGACGTTGGAGGAGAAAGCTGAAGATGAGGAGGAAGAGAAAATGTCTCTCCCCACTCAGATCGAAAGAAGTCCGGAAGAGCAAATCTGATTCCTTCAGCTACAGATAACTCGTAACCAAGTTACTCTAAGCCAACAGGAGGACCCCGATATCCGACATCTAATACAGGAACAGACCAACGTTATGCCATATGGGACGACGTCATTTGGATAAGCAGCAGGCAATCCAATACAACGTGAAAGATCTGGATACCACCGCAACTACAAGCGGATATATGCAAACACCATCACAACCATCCCCAGGCTGGTCACCCGGGTAGGAGGAAGACCCTGTTGGACATCAAAACCAGCTACAATTGGGATGGAATAAGCCGCAATGTCTGGCAGTACGTTAGCAACTGCATCACGTGCTGCAGTGGCAAAGCATACCCGGTTCCCTCTCCCACCGCAAAACCACGGAGATCCAAGACAGCATGGACCCACTTCACTGCCTATCTGATGGGCCCATATCCTTGGAGCACTAAAGGAAACTGCTATCTCCTCGTGGTAACTGACCAATTCTCCCAGTGGGAGAATCCAGCCAAGAAACCATTGCCATCGTGCAGAAAATGGAAGCTGAGATTTTCGCACGATGTGGCTACCCAAAAGTCATATTGACTGATAATGGCACCCAGTTTACTAGCCGTCAATGGCAAACTGCCTGTCAAGAGTGGGGAGTAGAAACCTGGACTAGACCCCCCCCCCTTCCATCCACAAGTCAACCCCACTGAACGGAGGAACCAGGAGATCAAGAAGAGCCTCCGTATCAGTGTGGGGAATGACCACAAACACTGGGATAAACACATCCCTACCACACTGTTTGCCCTTCGACACCGTACTAACGAGGCCGTCGACACCAGCCCAAGCATCCTACTCAACCAAATACAGGGGCAAGAGAGTTCAAGCTGGTGGAAGACGTCCTCCTACGAAGTCACCCATTCAGCAAAGCCAGCAACCAATTCAGCGCTGGCCTCGCTGACAAATGGGATGAACCGTACCATATAGTAGGCAAACGTGATAACGTTTATTGGGCCGAGGATATACGCGGGCGAATTCGTAAGGCCACCAGAGGTCAGATACGACCATACTCATGGGACATGCCAACACTCGGGGATTGTGACGCTGAAGGGGACACATCTGGCCAATCGGAAGATGAAGATGAACCTCCACTGAAGAGGAAAGAACTTGATACTGAGCCAGGGCCTTCAACAAGACCCGAACCAACGTCCATCGTGGTTGAAAGGGCGCCTAGTTACATCGCACTGTGGAAACCCGATGTTGAACAACGTCAAGGAGCATTTTTCGTAAGATCAATGCCCTCAACACCACGCAGCTACGCTGATAAAATAGCAGCTGCAAGATCCAGCTGCTCTGAATTATCCTGGCAGAGTCCCCGTTACAGAGAAGCTTGTCAAACACCCTGTCGATCAAGCCGCAAACAGTGAGCGATCGGAAGTACCTTCGGTGAGGGGGACTAGGTATCACCCAGGCCCCTATCTACCCACCTAATACAACTACGGAATTGGAAGTCACTGCTGTCCCAACTTCAGAGAGGTCGTCCTCAGACAACGAAGTACATGACTCCATTAAACCTCCGGAACCTGAAACGGCAAGCTCAGTCGAGAGTACCCCGCTTCAACCACCTGCTACGCAGGTAGACCCGTTTATCGGGACATCAAGCTGCCAAGCCAGAAGTGCTCTGCCTCAAGAACCTGCCACACAGGATCTCCCGCCTACCATGACATCAAGCTGCCATGCTGGAAGTGCTCTGCTTAAAGAACCTACCACTCAGGATCTCCCGCCAGCTTGGACGTCAAGCTCGGACAAGAATGCACCGTCCCAGCCTCCTGTTACAAAGGAAATTCTGCTACCCGGGGGGTTGAGCTGCAACAGACGTACTCCGTCCCCAGGTCTTGTGACGTAGGAATACCCGCAGACCCGGATGTCGAGCTGCTACATTGGAAGTGCTCCACCCTGTCATATTGCTACGCGAGAAGCTGTACCCGTCGAGACCATTGATGCCACCCACAACCCCTCAACAGGCACATCACCCGCAGTGGAGGCTGATGTAAACTTCCCCTCCACTACCATGCCCCAGGACCTGGCTATCGAGACAGTTGATGCCGCCCACGAACTGGAACCACAACGAGCTGTGCTGCCTGCACTCGGAGTGGAGACCTTTTTCCCCCACACTGTCCAGTCAGAGAAACATCCTGCCCTATGGGTAGGAACCAGTGAAGTCGAGGTGGAAGGGCTGACCCTTTTCCGCACTGCCTCAACGTCTCTCGAACGAGTGCCCTCTCACTTTGTTGTGGCAGAAGCAGAAACCATGACGTCCCAGGCTGCTCCATGATACCTGATGCCCCCACGCACCACCAAGGCCGCCCACACGCCTGGTCGGTACAGGGAATCGCCATGGAGACCTACAACCAGGTACATGTGGCCGTACCCTCAGCATGTTGCCCTTCATCTCAAGAGCAGTGATAATGAGAGGGAAGATGATTACCAATAGTGCGCACATTTTGAAACTGTGTAGTAGTTTTAAACCACTACTATGTGTACGTAACAAAAGGACTCGTTACAGACCAGTCACATGCATTGCATTTAATTTAGCCGAAAGCCAAAATGCAGTAACGTAAGCAGAAAAATCATATTTAGGCTAAATTAAAAGATGCAGTGCAGTTCCAGTATAAAGAACCAATGAGGTAAATGACCAAGTAATTAATCACTCAGCTAAGTGATAATTCACTTTTTATTTACAACCGTAAAAAGTTGTACAGCAGTAACTTTTGAATAGACATTTTACACCTCATGGTTCAATTGTTTCAGTGGCCAACAGCCCACATAAAAAGTAGTATTACGAACAGGCACTCTCCACAGTGATAGTAATAGCTACGATAATTAGTATCACATATGGACATTCACCACAGTGCACGTGATAGTATCACGTATAGACACTCATCTCAGTGCGTGTGATAGGTGACGACAGAGACTTCCATAGTTTACATCTTAGAATTAACCTTCGTTCACAGGACTCTTAGATAATTTTAGATTTTTTTATAATGATTTAATGTGTAGGTACACATTTAAATATGTTCATAACTGTTTTTAAAGTGTTTTTGTGAAGATGCAACTGCAAGAAGAATCCCATTTTGCAGGGCTATGATTTTCTTAAATCTATGTTTTTCTTATAACATTTCTCGTGAACACTCTATGAACTTACATCATGAACTGGTAAGATAGATGGACTACTGACAGGTACAGGAGAAAGTTAGTTTTCTTATATTATTATTTGATGTGTAGGTATACTTATAAATGATTTAATGAGTTTTAAAGTGTATATGTGAAGATCACCTGCAAGAAAGAATGCTGTTTTGTAGGAGGGTTTTTGTATATTAGGCTTCATATGCGTACATTTTATCAGTGATTTTGTTTGCAATATCTTGTGCACCTCGTCAAATTCACAGTCTGACAGTTAAAACTCTTTTAATTTGGCACAAGATATTTTAACTTTCATGTTTTTGTTTATGAGTGTATATGTATGTAACCTGTGACCAATGTGCGCGCACATAACTTGCAGTGTTGTTCATCCATGTAGTGTACTAGCTTTGTATTAGTTTAGCCGGTTAACCCAGGTGTTGAAGGGCCTGTGGTTAACCACTTAGTAAATTGTCACACATAACTATTTAGCTTGCTTCAAGACACAAAGGTTCCCTGGAAAGATTATTCCTTTTCCCTTCTTATATCACTGCAGCAAGCGCCAGGACAGTAGTGTCGTTTCCCCGCCTTCAGTGAGTAAGTTGTACATATTATAAATATTCTTACTTTCAATCCCCTTGTTTTGTCGTATCTTTTCTTCTTTTAATAATTTCTCTTTCACTGTTTATGTACAATTTACTTGTAATATCCACCAGCGCTATGCTGGTTCTTGTGAATGGCACGCATTATGAAAAGAAGGCCGTTGGGGACACCAGACACACGCGGCTTCCTAACCCAGTAATCTTTGCACATGGGGGGAATACATCTTCTTGCCGCATCAGCAAAGCCCGACAACCAGGGCGAGAGTAAGAGAAGGATGCCCGCCTGCCACCCGCATGAGAGAGAGTAAGCTTCAAGGTCGCCAGTCGGCTGACACCACTTCATATCTCCACGTTTTGCCTCACGCCGGCTAATCGTCCTGAGCGCACAGAACACGCGCTGCTACAGCGGTCAAACTCCCTACATTAAGGGTCCTGCCAACCTGTACAAGATTTTTTTTTGCGCTGCCTACCTCAGCATGTCTTCCGACGTCTACCCAGACCTTCAAGAGACCTTCTAGAGCTTCCAGAGAGGGGGCCTATACCTTTCTCCACTACCTTTTTCCTGATGAGTCTTCATCGCAATTGGGGGGGGGGGGGGCGAATTGATGCGTGCCGCTTCTACACCTATTATAATACAACTCCGACTCATCGCCTAGGAGTACTGCTTCCATCTCTACAGACATGAGCAACACGTTGCCTACCCCTGCAGGCATGGCCCTCCCCCCCCCCCCCCCACACTCACAATGCTCGACGCCTACAAACTGCCCAGACCTCGGGCACGGCTGAACAGAACCGATGAGGCATGAAGCCAGAACCACTGACAAGATAATTCTCATGCCACCCAGGGCCAGAGGACTTCACGCCTCCCCCGCTCCCCGCACAGGCAGCCTACACGCTACCACTATATAAGTGCGGCCGCAGCCAAGCTCTGGAGTCATTATTTCGCATCTCTTGCACTGGCCACAGCACTCTTAGAGCTTGGGAGCTCTAGAGAAGTTCTAAGCCTACAAGTACACCTTCGTGGCAACCTACTACCTCCATTGATTACCAATCATACCAGTGGCATACAAACACAAACTTTCTTCTTTTAACTTCATTTGTCTCCTCTAGACATCTTTAATTAGTATGTAACTCTTATTTTTGTCAAGAATCAGCTTTTCCCGTTTATTTAGAACTGGTCACCTACACCTGGAACCACGCAGTTACCTTCAGCTACCCTTGACTTGGTAGGGGGTGGCACAGGTCACGTATCTATTGAACTTTCAGTAAATACAACTTTGCTACTTTTATTTCCAGGATATATATCTGTATTCACAGTTGGAGGTAGATTACGCTGTGCACTGCCAACGGAATCCAGGGAAGTTATTAAACCGAACTAAAACATACACATTAGACGGCTACCTGTTTCTTCCCATTAAACACACAGCACTATTAGTCCTCGTGGGGAAGAAACAGTAACGCCCCAACCACTAGTAACACCTTCACACTAGGAGACATGACACACTCGGGTTGCTTCGCACCACTCGCATAATTAGCACGTGGTGATGGTAACCAGCAGTGCTGCCAGGTATTCTGGGTGGACGCACAACCAGTAGAGCCTTGGCGCGATTCCGGCTCAACATCCCTGATCAGTCTGCTTACGGTGGGGGATCAATGGGGACTCTTATCGAGCGGGCCGACAATCACTATTGGGGTACACTATTAGTATTTCCGTTTCAATGCACTGCATGATTTATAGAACTGTTACCCTATGCCTCAAGAGAAGAGTGGTAGGAGACGTAGAGAGTAACACCTGGCTCACTTTGCTGGCTGGCCGAGGATATTATCACCCTATCCTACGCAGGATAGACAGTCGGAACGGGTCCGTCCTGCTGAACTCACACGTCAAGCAGTCACGCCTGCACCAGAAATATTAATTGAGTTTCCACCGTGTGTTCGTACCAGCTACAAATATCACCGTGTTGTCTACGGCTTCTTAACCGGAGAGGAAGTTTGCCTAGGTTGTGACAACTTGGTCTTTTGGATGAAAGAAGCATGACTTTGGAACATCCGTGCAGGCATTCTCCCTGCTTAAGACTAAACTTACCTCAACTACCTAACTGGAGGTGAGAGTGTATCAGAACTAGCCAACACGTTTTGCCTCATCCTCGCTACCTAATTCGCTTTTGGTCTAGCGAGTAAAATCTGTAACAACTGTATCCAGTCAGTCTAATCGGACATGTGTCAACACAGTATACAATGCTTGTGATCTATATCATATTCAGGAAATAACCAAGAACATCATACGTAGGGTGATTTCTCAAAGGTTTTATTTTAAAGTGTCAAGGAACTGCAAATAGACTATATAAGGAGCAGGCATTATACCAGTGTATGTAGATACACATTTACATTTATGGAGCAAACTCAATTTTAACTCGAAAATTTTATATTGAACATGACTCGAATTTCATACAGCTTGACTCGACTCGAAGGTGTAAAAATTAAACTCGCCCATCACTAATTTTAGGGTATACTTCTCTCCAAAAGACATCTGTCCATTGAAATAAATTAATATTTCATTAGTAAAATTGTTTGATTTTTTTGCAAGACGCTACAAAATATTAACTTTGCACTTGTTAAAAGTGACATCAACGCCTGGTGTTTACATTTTTTTTTTTTGGGAAATGAGGATGTCATATATACAGTTCTGGGAAATGCAGTAAAACTCCTTTCTAACGAGTAAGGATCTAGTAAGTACAGCAATGTTACTACAACATTGTTGGTAACTGTATAACAAAAATAAAAAACTGTGACTGGAACACGCCTAAAATCTGTATATTAACATTATACTGTATTTATATATTTTGATCGATTCTCTGGTTTTCTCATGAGAAGCAACTGAAAATGAACATAGCACTTGCTAGGAGTTACGTTACACACTGTTAAAAAGTTTTTTTTTTCCAACAATGAGAGGTTTTTTTAAATTCTTTCTGGAGCATAATTCATTCTTAAGTTGTCTACACTTTTAATTAAATTCATATATAATTTATTTTGGTTTTTATTGCCAGATATGATTTCTGATTAGTATGGACGTAATCTGCTTGAATAAACTTTGTAATGTTAAATGCTTTTTTAGATTTGTGATGACAAGGGAGTAAATACTCGCTTATCGGATATCGTTTTATTTGGAAGACATCTGCCTATTAAATTAAATCAATATTTCTTTTAAAAAATGTGTTTGTATTAGGCCAATGACAATTAAACACAAACTTTAAGCAAACAATGCACTTTAAAAATTATTTTTTAAATTTTTAGTGGTCAAAACTGGTTATTTTGGATTTTGCAGCAACAGCAATCTTATGATGGTTTTGTTGGGAACCATGGACATTCGTAAAATGGGGATTCTACTGTACTTTTAATTGGAAGACATCTGTCCGCTGAAATAAATATATATTTCAACAATAAGATGTCTGGTTTTTTTTTACAAGATGCAAAAAAAATTGACTTTGCACTCATTAAAAGTGACTTTGCACTTAGTCTTTATATTTTTTTGGGCATGAGGGAAGGTTGTGCATACTTTTCTGTGGTATACTTTTATTCGGAAGACACTTGTCAATTGAAATAACTTAACACTTAATTTTTAAAATTTGTAATTTTGTGCCAAAAACAAATAAAAACTGACTTAATGCAAAAAAACACACGTTTAAAACAATTCTTGGGTTTTTGATGGGGGTTAAAATCGATCTGCAATGATTTTCCGACATCATCAAATTTACGAGGCCATTCTCAGAAACCATGAGGCATTGAAAAATTGTGGTCTTACTGTAGTTCACAAGCAAGAGTGATGGATGTTACTCAACCCAGAATTAAGAAACACCTAATCTTAATAGAAAAAGCATGACCTAAACAACAATGACAGTACAAATTTGTTACCATATGATCAAAGCTAACTGACCCTAGTATCACACAAAAACTAAATAATTTTGTCAAATATAAACCTGCTTATAGTAAACAACTTGCTAAAGTAATGTGGTCCTTGGCATAAGCATAAACATGTCACAAACCTTAAACTTTAGGATAACTCTGAGCAGGTTGCAGGTAATGTACAAATAAATGAAGAAATCAAATCATGCAACAGAACAATTTGGAATGTGATGGAGTGATGGGCTGAACAGGATGGTTGAAATGGAGTGGGACAGACATACAGGAGGCATAACTAAATGGGATGGAGGAAGTCCATTGGATGGAGGAAGTCCATTGTAATTCAGTAAATATAATTGATTCGAAGGTCTATGAAGTACTTTAATCAACACAATTAACTTGAATTCATGAACATAATGAACTCGAATTCATGAAAATAATTAAGTCGAATGCACAAAATTAACTGTAATGAACAAATAGAAAGTATTGGAACAAACAAATTGAACCAGATGGAATAAATGAACTGTACAAATGAACAGAACGGATGTAACAATGTATTGAATGATAACTGCACCTACTGATAAACGCTTAGCTGTACAAAAACTATTATCATAAGGTTAACATGGTGCACATGTATAATTCTGTTCCAAGGCAAATACCTGTAGTTGCATTCTTTCTTAAGAGTTGTTGCAATCTTTTCACAGATCTGCTGGTAAAGTTTTAGCTGCTGTTGTTGCTTGCGTATTGTCTCCAAGTAATCAGTTCGCTCATTCTCAAACTCACTCTGAAGGTCAAGTATCTCTATTTCCAATGCTTTAACCTAAGTGAAAAAAATATAATATGATTGAGTTTCATCTGAGAAACAATAAAAGCAGAGAACTGTAATTCCAGTAAGTATAATGTTTCATCTTATGAACTAATACTGTTTGAAATACTCACAAACTGTTCTGTATATAGATAAAGTGGTAAAAATGGGAATAAGGGGTTGGTACGATTGAGGAAGTCAGTCCACAGCATGAGTTTTACCGGTTGGGTGTGCCAAGAGTGTGTGTCAAGTTAAGGAGTGGCTAATTAAATAATGTCCGTAGAGTAGAGGAATGGGCCTACGGGACTGATCGTGGATGTGAAGTACGACAGGTAGTAGGTAGGAGGGGATATATGACAAAAAGTTTTCATTGAAAGCTAAATGCTTTGTTAGTATCTATTTTATTTTTAAAAAAGGCAATTTAAGCTCACAAAATTTCCCTGTTTGCCTTATACAAGTATGATGTAGCTGATCTGTATGACCCACTTTGAAAAGTACCTTTATAAATGCCAAGTCATTCCTCAGATTGCATGGTTGCTGGGTCAACAATCAACTGAATGAAGCAGACTGCTTCAAATGTAGTTTGTGCTTGGTGGCAAAACATCAAAGGAACATATACCCTCCTTTAGCATTAAGTTAATTAACTGAGAGATAATATGTAAATGTTTAAAGTGAAACCCAGTATCTAAGAAAACATAGGACTTCAATTGCACAAACAATTGTGTTGATGCATGACGTATTTTGCACTAAAGAAAGCGCACTACAGAAACACGACTTTGCCCCATCTGAATATGGCAAGCCACGTGGGCAAGTCTCCCAACAGCACAGGAGGCAAGACACGGGGAACTCAAAGAAGTTGACAGTGCCTCAACACACCTCCAACCTCTTGCTCTTAGCTTGTAATTTCTGCCTACCAAATCTGCAGAAAAACCATCACGTCATCACCCTTCCCAAATTGAAGTTATTTGTGTTACCGCACTCACCAGCTGAAGAGCACACCCATTTGAATTTGGCACTGCAAGGAGGAAGTGCGGCAATCACCAAAGGGTCACGGCCTACTCAAACGTCATGAGTTGTAGTTTTGCACACCAGGCGCAGAGCAAACAGGCAAGATAAGCATCCATGGTCCATGCATGTGACATCACAAGCTCCACCCCTAGGAGGTGGGGCCAAGCCTCCCACACCCTTCAAAGCACCTAAGATTGCCAGAGATCACTATAAAAGGAAAACCCACCCTCGCCTGAGCAGTTGCTCAGGGTGGCTCGCAGGAGTAATTCATCAACTCCTTAAGGCTGTGAAGGCCGGAGTTGGAAACCACAGCGGTGATAGTCTTGCAACACCCTCTGGCTGTGAAGACTGAGATCATACTGACTCAAGACCGGACGTCCTACGCCTGCACTGCTACCATGACGACGACGCTCTCTAAGAGGCCATCTTCCCCCGAAGGATGTCACTTCAGCAGCGCCTCCAGTTGTCTCCTCAACGAGCAGCTCCTACGTACGAACTTGTTCTAAACCCCACACCTTCCAGGTAACCCACGGTCACAGCAATGTAGTCCCCTTAAGCCCTAGCCAGGCCACTCTACATGTTGAGTAGAGAACACCCCTTGTATTATACTACAAGGTCCCTTCAGGACATACCCCCAAAATTCAGTTAGGATTCCTGGGCTAGATCATAATTAATTAGAATTTCATTTCATTTCATTATTCACCTAAGTACTCAAATGTAAATTAAATGTAACAGGTAGCCTTCACCTGACGAGCATTTATTTATTCTCATAATTAACATCCGCAGTTAATTTTTAACCACTATATATTTCATTAGCAGTAAAGTATTTCAGGGTAAAGTTTATTATTATAATAACTATTACTTCACTTACTGTAATTGCTTACGCAGATGTATTAAAGTCACTAAACCATTGAATTTGCAGAGACTTATTAATCATAGTATTAATAACCCTTGTGTTCCTTATTAGTTGACGTATAAGCCACAGTTTAAATTCTCAGTTATTTTTGTATGTACATGAAGTAATGCTGGCTACGCATAACAGCCAAACAACAAATACAAGTAACACCAATCAGTATTCCGAGTTTGGGCAAGGTAATGCTCAGGGTATTGCACTGGACAATCTTCCTTGGAGCCCTTCACTAGGAACTCAAAGACACCTTGGTACTGTGGCTGCATATGTGATCATCTGTATAACCCTTCAGACTAGTGAATGGCCAGAGAAGGTTAAGCGGCAAGACATGTCGGGTCTAGTCGTTTACCTGGACGTATACTAAAGGACCGCTACCTCTAACTGGCTTCTCATCATGTACATTTCTTTGTGTGGCAATTCATATTATATCTGAGTTAATATAAGTAGATCAGCCTCATGCCGCAGAACTATAAGACGGGGGAAAATAACCGCCTTAAAAGGGAGCTACGAATCCTAGAGGAGGAAATCAACAGTAATTCAATTCCAGAGCCACAAGAAAGTAAAACCCTGTTATCCTTACCAACCCGAACAACGCGAAGGATACCCTTTCAGTATTTAATTAGGTAACTGTTTTTCATTGTGATACAGGTATACTTTACATAGATCCCTCAGTAATTTTCTCAGAATATACTGCCATCCCTCCATGCCCTATCTATACCTCCCCTAGCAGCACGAGCACCACTCTGCTACAACCAGAGTTGGCCACTGTTCCTCAGCTGGCTGCCGCAGCAACACCAATGGAGCAGAGGAGAACTCCGCTGCCTGCAACTCCACGGGTAACACATCGGCTAGGAGTGTTGCCCAGTGTTGCAGATTTTGTCCCCACACGCAAACCTACACGTCCCATGTTATATGCTGGCACCTTGCCCAAGTGGGAATAACTTTCCCGGGGATGTTTTATGCGAAAATCACATTCCAGAATTTGAAGGCCACCCAAGCCTCTGGTACACAAACCATGTACAAGTGTACACTTAAGTTCAAGATTTTCGTTGGTGTTCCTATCCCCAAGTCACCTACACCTAACATGCCACAAGAAACCTTATCTCGTAGCCTCCCCTTTCCACATGGAAAGAACCTCTCTACTAGCTAGCCAGGTCCGTAGACAAACAATTTGATACTGGTGTAACCCCTGTGTTTTACACAAGTTGCCATTCGAGGTTTTATCCCTCACACCACAAACCATAATTGGTACAGTGCTCCACCAACAATCCAGGTGCAAGAAGAAGCCTTTCCTTGTACCGGGAGGCTTAAAAGTTGGGATTTCTAAATCCCATGTTCTTCAGTGCAATTACTATACTTACCTATACAGCTGATAAACTTTAGTGACTTAACGTGTTCAGTTGATTTTTGTATACTAAAGGGTACAGGATTGTTTCAAGGGAAGTCATGTAAATTATAAAAGATAACTCATTTCTGGCTCTTGGTGAGTGACAATTCTGCATTCACCCCACTTGACCACACATCTGCATTTACACACACACCATTTCTTTGTCAAGACATCTGGTGCTTCGTTTACACATTAATTATGACACTTAATGTCTTCTTTGATCTTCATAAAGCAGAAAATATTACTTTTAGCATTAAACCTTGACGTGTGACACTTTCCCGTGCATTGGAGATGCACACTCTACTTACAACTTTGCCCCATCATTCGAGCACATGCGCTCATATGAGCAAGTCATACCCGCAGCAGTACAATAACTCATGTGATTACAGGGTCCAACAACGAGTGACTATAGACACATGGTTGGGAAAAATTGTACTGTTCACCTCCAAAGCCGTCACGCGGCCGCTTATTCCCCAATGTGAGATTTTACTGTTTGACGAGCCTTTGACACCCTGCTCGCAGATAAGAAAGTTCCACATGTTGCTGTAGGACGGCAGCATCCATTCCACAAGATCGTAACAGCTTCCAATGCCTCGCACTGAGGCGATATATATGTCAACAGCCTCCGCGCAGGAACAAAGAAAAGAGTGGTGCGGCCACCAAACCAGAATAAACTACCCCTATGGAGAGAGGCTAGCCACCCCCACACCCCTCCTGAAGCCCACAAACTTGGAGATTTTGTATATAAGGAGGTGCCAATACCTGGCTCAGGGCAGTTACTGGCCCCTCCAGCTTAACTAAGGCTGAGGGCATCAGTCAGGGTAAGTGGCAGCCACCCTGTTTTCCCAGTCTGCGATGACCAGAGATATCCTGATAACGGATTCTAAGCACTAGACCACTCGCGTGTCATCTGCCAAAGTAAGTCTCCGTGGTAAGTAGTCCATCTCCCGTCTCTCCTAATCTGCAAAGACCGGAGGTTATCTAAGAGGGAATCGACCACTAGGCCTCCTGCGACGTGTTCTGGAAAAACGGTCTCCGAAGATATCAGCCCATCATGGCCAGCAGCACGTCATCCAGAGGTATCCTACGATGTCCCCCTGACTCCCACCTGGAATCATCTTCTCCTGTGGTAGCAGGTTGCATGGACGTTCCTTTCTGGACTTCTCTCTCAGAATCGAATTTTCCATATGGTAATTGTTAGGTCCCTTCAGAATGCCCTTGATTAATCTCCAAAGCTATCTAACTGTGACATAAAGATTGTACAGTGAAACCCTGTTAAGAAGTTCCCACTTAAGAAGTTTTCCTGCTAAATAAGTTGAACAATTCTGCACCTTGTCTATATGCACATGAGTAATTTGACCCCGTTAAGAAGTTTTCCTGGTTAATAAGTATTATTTTTTCAGTCCCTTTAAAATCTTCTTAACAGAGTTTTACTGTATTTGATTTCTTCAAACTCACTTAGCTTTGCACAGGTCCCCTTCACCTGCTTTACGTGTAGCTTTCATCATAATATAAGAGTTAGCTACGCATCATTCTGTATTTCCTAAACATATTAATAAATACGTATTTTTGCTTAGTATTTTCATGTACCATTCTTGTAATTTGTGATAACCTCGTTCCATTCTTTATTTTATTAACTTGACGTTACTTTGAAAGCTATCAAATTCATTCAGTAACCAGCCGTCCAAAGGTAAACCTGGTATATGCGAGAATACCTTAATGGTACAGAAAAACACAAAGATGAAAAATCTAGGTCTGCCGCTGGTTAGATTGTCGGTGGATCCCAAAGCACTAGAGACTCTGCACCCCCTAAGAGACGCGACCGGACCGGGTAGTCTGTTTGACTTCCAGCTTGCAAAGGCCGGAGGAGAACCTGAAGTGCTCAGGCCTGATCGGCCTCTTGAGAGTCAATCACCCTGTGCCCAGATAACCAATCCACTCCTCATCAGTCCTAGCTTGAACAAACCCGGATGGTGGCAACAGAAAGTGAAATCACTGAATTCCTGAAGTACACTGGTTAGGACCACACTTTTAATACCAGTTTTTCCTTTCATCAACTAGCTACGGGGTATGAGCAGGACAAGTGTTTCGGACCTATTCCCCGGTTACAAAGGCCGGAGTAGACTTAGAACATTCCGGGTCGTTCAACCTCTGATGAGTCTCGCTCCCAAGACACCAGGCTTCAAAGACTATCCACTGTCCCAGTTCCAGCTTGCAAAGGCCGGACTAGAGAACAACGGATATTGTCCTATGTCCTGGAAGTGCTCTCTGTTGCGGAGTAAATTGTAAACTATGTCTTAGTAATATTTAATGTGTTGAAGTTGGAGGCCCTGTTTTTAGTGTGTCTGTTTTTGTTCCCTCGTAACCATGTTACCTTCAGTGCTGTATTATGATGTGTGGCTTTTAGATGGTGCTTGTGACGATAGTAAAGAAGTTAAAACTGTAATGATCTTGCTATGATTTTATTAACTCCTACCAACATGGGTTATGGGGGCGTACGCTAATAAAGATATTTTTTTGTGTTTTTTCACACCCCGAGCAGCATGGCAGAAAATGTTACACTTTGTTGAGAAACTCAGGGCACGAGAACTACTCTTCTTGGAAATTCAACATGCGTGCACTTTTTAAGTTGGAAGATCAATGGGACGTCGTGGATGGTGGCATCAAGACAAAAACGATAAGTGTAAGGACAGAAAGGCCCTTGCGAAGATATCATTACTTGTTTAAAAGGAATTCATCCACCACATCGAAAAGTATTGCACGTCGGAAGAAGCTTGGAATACCATACAAACTTTATTTGAAGACTCAGAACTGACCCATAAGTTAGGATTATTCAGACAACTAATCCTCACATGGCTGGATAACTGCAGTTCCATCGAAGAATATGTAAACCGAATCATATCTATGGCATAGGGACTTCAGGATATCAAATTTGATATCTCAGATGAATGGGTCGGCACTTTGTTGTTGGCAGGCCTGCAGGAAGAATACAAGCAGATGATAATGGCACTAGAGAATTTAGGTATACAGATCACCGCAGATGCCATTAAAGTAAAATTACTACAGGACGTCAAATGTGTTCAAGACAAACCAACAGACTCGGCACTCTACAGTGGCCAATGAAATTAAGCGCATCACAACAGCAGCAACAGGGATTACACAAATGTAAACAAACCAGAAAGGCGATGACCTCTCACATTCAGGCATTATAACTGCAACAAGTTGGGACGTTTTGCAGCTGAGTGCCGAAACAGAGCTAAAACCGGTGGCAGCAGAGAAAAATATACAGAGAAAGAAGACCCTAGTGCATTCTTCGCATGTTTATTCTCTAACTCATCAGGTAAGAGTGAACATTTGTATCTGGACTCTTGTGCCTTGATGCACCTCACCAAGTACAAACATTTAAAGGATTCTAGCAAAAGTGAGCTGAGAATTTTCACTGCAAATGGTGAGACTATCAAAACAGGTTCGGTGGGGGATGTAAATATCAGTGTTTCAGTGTCTGAGAGGGACGACGCTGTAGAGGTTAAGGATGTGTTCTATACACCAAACATCACTACTAACCTTCTTTTTGTCAGCAAAATAGTGCAGAAGGGTAACACAGTTGTCTTTAACAGTGATGGTGGCAAAATCAACAACAGTGAGAGCAAACTAATAGCCACAGCGACTGAGTGTGGGGGAGTTTACCAACTTGACATGCCAACTAGTCACTGGGTCTATTCCAACACATCGTCGCTAGATTTATGGCACAGGCGATTGGACATTTAAATAGGAAAGACATGGCATTGCTAAAGAGTATGGCCATTGGTGTCGAGAGCATTGAATGCACTACAGATCCTTGTGAAGTGTGCATTTTAGGGAAGCATAGTCGACAGGGCTTTAAAAAAAAGTGAGCATCTGTCCAAGGAACTTCTTGAGTTGGTCCACACAGATCTATGTGGACCGATGGAAATCACTTCACTGGGAGGTAAGAGGTACTTCTTTATTCTAGTTGATGACTATTCCAGGTACACCTGTGTACCTTTTGAAGTCCAAGGACCAAGTCCCCGACTTGTTCAGAGAGTACTGTGCTTTTGTGGAAAATCAACTTGACAGAAAGGTTAAAACATTGCAGTCAGACAATGGAATGGAATATGTCTATTGGAAAATGTCACAGTACATGAAAGAGAAAGTCATCAGGTACCAAAGGACAGTTATCTACTCCCCTCAACAGAATGGAGTCGGAGAACGATCTGTAAGAAAAACAGTTGACAAGGCTATGTGCCTACTACAAGACGCTAACCTTCCCAAGACCTTCTGGGCAGAAGCTGTTATGACAGTAGTGTACCGGAACAATAGAGCTCTTCAAGACCAAAGTCCATATGAGGCTTGCTACTCAAGAAAGCCAAATTTAAGCCATCTAAAGTTGTTTGGATGTGAAGCCATGGTACAAGTACCCAAGGAGAGGAGAAAGAAATGGGATACTCGTTCTGAGAAGATGATTGTGAGATACAGTAATAACCGAAAGGGATATCGTTTGATAAATCCTACCACCAAAGCAATAACCATCAGCCGTAATGTGATTTTTTTGGAGGGCAAAATGCTTACAGAGTGCAACTCCTCAACTGCAAACTCACCAGAAGAAAGTGACATGCCAAACTGTTCTAACAAGGACAATGCAACAATCCCTCTGACTACCCACCTTCGAAACAAAAGTTGTGAAGTAGATGATGCTAACAAGGGTCAAGGAGCCAACAACAGTCGTGATCACGAAGAAGTCATATCAGACAGTGTCGAAGAACCTTTCTTCAGTTTTTCAAATAAAGAGCCTGTAGAACAGGAACTCCATTTACGACGGTCCACACGCCTCCAAAAACCTAAAACCGACACAACAGACTTTGTGTCATACTTTGTCTCAGACAAGGTTTAGCCTTTGACTCCAAGGGAGGCACTGGGGAGCCCACAAGCCTCTGAGTGGAAAGCAGCAATGGACGAGGAGTTAGCATCTTTTTCAAGTAACCAGACATATGGATGGACTGATCTACCAAGAGGGAAAATACCCTTAAAAACCAAGTGGGTATTCAAACACAAGAGTTCCTTCTCTAAACAACTGAAATACAAAGCACACTTGGTCGTTAAAGGATGCAGCCAAAGGCCAGGTGTAGATTATGAGGATGTGTTCTCTCCAGTTGTCAAATACCCTTCACTCAGGTATCTGTTTGCCCTAGCCACAAAAGCAGACCTAGATATCACCCACATGGATGTCAAGACTGCCTACCTACATGGTTTCGTCGAAGAAGAGATTTACGTGCAACCATCCGATGAAGCTAAAGACACGCCAACCAATAAAGTCTGG
This sequence comes from Dryococelus australis, assembly GCA_029891345.1. NCBI lineage: Eukaryota > Metazoa > Arthropoda > Insecta > Phasmatodea > Phasmatidae > Dryococelus > Dryococelus australis. The sequence goes on along the minus strand of CM056995.1, from coordinate 102,546,649 downwards.
CATTTGAGGAGGGCCATGTATGGCCTAAAGCAGGGTGGCAGGTGCTGGAATCAGGGTATAGAAGAAATTTTCATGGAAATGTGTCTTAACCAATCCAAAGCAGACCCTTGCATCTACTTCATACGCCAAGGTGAAAGTGTTATTATCGTGGCAATTTATGTCGATGACCTACTGCTGTTCTCGAATGACAAGAACCTGAAAAACATGGTTCAATCAAATCTCGAAGCCAAGTTCAAAATGAAGGACCTAGGGGAAGTCAAACATTGTCTAGGGATGTCCATCACCAGGGATAGCACTTCTAGTAAGTTGTGGACTTACTAAGTTGTGGACTTAGTAAGTTTGACACTTATTGCCATCTATAAATGGGAAGGTAAGCACCGAGCAGAGTGCAGAGTAACTCTCGACAGGGAAAATCAGAGGACGTGGTTTTGGTTGATTAATTATTAAAGACTGACGTCAGTTAACAGCTAGCAGCGCTAGAGCCCATGAAGGCGCTCACGTGTCACATGTTCCACGCATGTTTTTTGGCTTAGTTTGGAGACGCAGAATGTAAATATCACGTTAACGAACAAGAATGTTTGGCCACTGTACATACATTGCGGAAGTACCGGCCGTACTTGTTAGGAAGGCAGTTCACACTCAAAATTGGTATCCGATGCCTTGTATGGTTAGAGGGAATGCATAATGGGAAAAGTAAACTTGCCCGCTGGGCACTGTTACTGCAGGAGTACGATTTCAAGGTAGAACACGTGGCGGGAAAAACCAACGAGCTTGCGGATGCCTTGTCCAGGAATCCTTGCCCGAATCTAACGGTAACTGACAATGCGAAGTGGGAAGAGGGGCTACCACCGTGCCATGCAATACCAACTGCAGAAACACAAACCGTCATTGCACAAAAATTGTTACCACACCACCTGGCGAACTTGTTTCGTTGAATGTACATGACGTGTTAAAAGAGGTATACACAGCACAAGAAAATTCCCCAGATGCCGCGCAACCCCGACAACACTATGCCACACGCTACACAGAACACTGGAGGGTAGTGAACAGGGTAATACAAACCAAACCACCTGGTAATTGTGCGCAATGGTGGATGTATGTACTGAGAGAGAAACAGGAACTTGTGTTAAAATACGCACACAACAGTTTGGAATGCGAACATCCGGGATCAGAGCAGACATGAAGGAACGTGCAGAAATGTTTTCACTGGCCAGGGATTCAGGGAGATGTCAGGAAATATATACAGAGCTGTGTCACGTGTAACACCTGTAAGCCACAGAGAGCAGACGGCGATGCTCCACAACAACCAAGGCTGCCAATTGAGCCATTCAAAACCATAGCTATTGACATCATGGGCCCGTACCCGCGTACAAAAACTGGGAAAAGATTTCATGTTATGTCACGGATTTGTTTACCCATTGGACCGAAGCATTTCCAGTCCGCAACTTTCGTGCGCACACCGTGGCACAAATAATGCAGAACGAGTTTTTCCCTCGGTGGGGACACCCCAAATATTTCTTGACGGACAATGGAACACACAGTTTGTGAGATGAAAATGGAGGGAGTACTGTACCAGGTGGGGAACAGAACACCGTACTACCCCAGCCTACCATCCCAGGGCTAACCCAACCGAGAGACGAAACCAGGACTTAAAAATCCAATTACGTATCCGGTTAGGCGAGGATCATACTAGGTGGGCCGAATTGATTCCGGAGATAATGTTTTGCCTACAGAATAGAGTGAATGCAGCAACCGGCAAAACACCCACCGAGATGGTACAAGGTCGTGAACTCCATGCACCCGGAGCACCCAGCGAAAATCCGCCCAGATCACCTGAACAAATCGCCAAACACCTTGGTAAGATCATCCATTTAGGTGTGCGCTAGATTAGTTATGGGCTGGGAAGCAATCGAGATAATCATTTCATTGGCACGTTGATGTGTATGAACAATATCAATAAAAACAAGTCTACAGTGAACTCAATTTTTTTTTATTCAGTAGTGACAGTGTCCTAGCCACATATGTTTTATCAATTGTTTATTTCAGTAATTTTATTGAAAGTTTAATATTGCCAACGTGTTTGTAAGTATGCACGGGTGAGACGGACACACAGAACCCACAACATCACTGAGAACCCTAAGTCTGAATAGTGCGGTGATTGGGAAGCACCGCTGGAGCCCAAATTACCAGTAAGTATTTGTGTCATCGTTCGTCTCGTGTCTCACCCAAAGGCATCAAGACGGTGAAGAAATCAATTATTATCACATAATTAATTCATTTCTGTCTCAAAATTACGTTTTCTTTTGAGTAAAATATTATTAATTTGCATGGGCACAAGGAGTTCACAGTCGGCAACAAGTAGCAGCGTGGAGGGTAATTCTCCCATTACCACCCCTCCTCCACCCCCCGCCTAGAACACATTACCTGATCTATAACTTATCCGTTCGCTATTAGCTGAAGGAGTGGGTGCGGAACATTCAAAATTTGACTTGCATTTGGTCATATTATTTTCTTTTCAGAGGGTTTGAAAATTTTAGGTCAGTTTGCATTTTGTGTCAGATTACAATCAATTATAAATGGTATTTTGAGATATTTTCTTTATTTAAATGAGTTTAGGTGAAATGTTTTTTAATGTAATATTTAAAATAATATTTTTTATAAAATTCCCACCTTTATTGTGTTTATTAGCTAAACTTTATTCACAGATAATGTACAATTCTTACTATACTCAACATAAAGTTTTATGAGGTTAGAAGTTGTATTTTATTAATGTACATGTCAGAAACCACATATACTGAAATCCCGCATGTATGGATATTTTTTGGCAGTCCCTTGAATAACGATAGATCGAGTCGACTGTATATGCTGATCAAAACAAGAACTGTAACACACATGCAATGAAAATGTTTACAAATTTTAGATCTTAAAAATAATGGTGCATTTGTGATGCAGTGATGATGAATACATAATAAAAATAATACAGAAATTCTGGGCCTGAGGCACTACTTTTTCCAATCTTCTTTTCCCTTTCCTAGCCATCTTTCAGGTTTACTTAACCTGTAACAACTTTTCCTATTAAAACAAAATTATTCATCTGTTTTTTACGTAATTCTTTATTAGTACTGTCCGTTCCTAACTATTTTTGCAACGTTGGCAATGTATAGTTAAATCTGTCAAATGACACCAGTTAGGACAATGTGGATGAAAGTTCACTGGCTCAGTATCCCTCTAGACAATAGGGAAACGGAGCCTCCTCAAGGATATTTACCTTAATTTCTGGGTCTTGCAGTCCAACTCTGTATCTTGATCACTTTACGAAACAAGGAAGGTGGAGCTAGATGGGGAGCTGTTCTAGAGTGGGTCCTGATGGGGACGTACTCTGTATCAACAGGTGGAGCGGTGTTCAGAGTCAACGACCTAACTACCGGCGCACCAATAGGTCGAGTGACACTGGGTAGTTGCCATTTGGGAGGTGTGGGAGGCAGCTGTGAAAGTGGTCTTGATACAGAGTACCACGTATGTCGAGATGCAGGAGTGGTGGATACAGAGTTTAAGAAGGTGGCTGGGACACATGCAGCATGTTGCAAGATGGCTGCCTCATTACATTCTTATGCATGAGCTCTGGGGGTGTCAGGCCCTGGCTCACCAGAACATGTAGCTTGGGCACGTAATATCTTATCTGCCTTTTTCCAGCCCACTCAGTGGTGGGGCATTCAGGAGGAAATAGCTACGCAAGTCAATGGTGTTACGTTAAATTGTATTCAGGATAACAAAACAAAAGAAGAGTAAATAATTGTTATCTTTAGAGGATTTAATGGGTGTCCTGTAGGCGCAGCTACGACAGTAAATGTGGTTAAAATTACGTAGCTACGCGGGCGGAGGACAGTTTTCTGGCATGGTCCATCCAAGAAGGAACCTACTCTTCGTGGGGCTAGTGCCTTGGTGTTTACCCCTGCTGGAGTCCTATTGATCGATCTGCGCTGCAAGGTGTGCTTCACAACGGACGGTACTTGGGCCTATAGTGACTCGGGAAGATGGCCCCCTGATTCCCCTTGGGAGAAATGAGTGAGCAGATGACCAGTTACAAATATCAACTGCCCCTCTGGGTTCACAGATTTCCCCATGCAAGGACCCTATTGTTCTCGGTAAGTGAAAGTTATAGTGACCTAATGTGTTTGTTCTCCTCAAGCCTCAGGAGCCACAGAGAAAGGTTCTCTCCCCCCCTTGCCGCAGTGGCACTAGAGGGTGGCGTGACCAAACACTGTCAAGAGGTAGGAGCGCCCTTCAGTGGGAACTTGGTTGGACTCTCTATTTTGGAGATTGTGCATGCACCTGGAAGTAGGCGGATATGCACACAGAAGGCAAAGTGGGTGAGGAAGGTGTAAGTGGAAGAGAATGAACAGACCAAAAAGAGGTGTTTGGTAGATATATGTTTTATTCTGTCTGAACGAGTTCGCAAGACATATATCTCTGACCTGTGTCCACTAACATCTTTTGGACGAGCGACCAAGTTTGCCAAGCTGTTTACCACAGGGAGGAAATAAAATGAGAACCAAAGTTCAGGACGAGAGCGACACTTGTACCACTACACCCGGAACAGACAAAGCATATAGGCAGACACTCGTGACTTAGGAGAAAGCTCCACAACAAGAGCTTCATTGATAAACACAAATTGAACGGTTATGGCAGCAAGATAACTAGGTTCAAGTAGTCAATGCTGAAGGCAAGCGTTATGGCTAGCGTGGCGAGATGGCGAGAGCTGCAGCTAGGGAGCTGATCTGATGTGAACTACTTGCGAACTGCCATATATGGAGGGCGTGCAAGGGAATAAATACTCTTAAGAGACGTGGCAAGAGTCAGTTCGTTTCTGGATGGACCACGTCAGAACCTGTCCTCCCCTGTACTGCTGCATTACTTTGTTCACATCCATAATAATACCTGTGCCTACAGGACACCTCAGTGAATCCAATAAAATAATTATTATTTTCTCTTCTTTTGTTTTATCCCATAATATTAACATAATATTTCTGACTGTGCATAGCCGTGTACTCGCAGTTATTCCTAAATGCCCAATTACCGGATGGGCCAGAAAAGGGATAACACATTCCACACTGCCCAAGCTACATTCTCTAGTGAGCCACGGCCATATGCCTCCAGGGTCAAATGTGCCAACCCATGCTGCCCTTGAATACTTCATTAAGGAGACTCCTTTTCCCTAGTCTTGAGGGATACTGAGCCAGTGCACCATCACCACATTTCCAACTGGCGTCAACTACTATGTTATGGAAAATATATAGTTCTCCCTTTGGAACTTATATTGCAGTATCAAAAACTTTTAACATCAAATTTAAATAAAATGTTTCCGACAACCTAAACAAACTCCATTTTAGGTTTTAACGTCTTGTTCGATACTGTCAAATGTTGTTCCGACGATTGATCAATTAACCACACACTATTGCAATAGATCTCGTAAACCAACTGTGTTTGTACTATGTTATGTGTTAATATTACACAATTTTACTATGTTTTCACAAACATCTATTTATTTCATGATTTCATATACATAACAAATATTAAGATTTTGTCATTTCATGCCTTGCAGAAACAAGTTTCCATATGAACAAAGTCTTAATTTCTAACAAACTGTCTTGTTGGGCACTGCATGTTACTCAGATTTACAACCTTATATTTATATTAATTTTGATGGGAATCTGTATTCATATATGTATATATATGATCTGTGTGTGTGTGTGTGCATGCAGGCGTGTGTGTGGGTTTTTTTTTCTGAGGAATACTTTTATTCATTGTGCGTCTTAATTTTAAAATATCTTTTTGCTAATGCATAGTGTCTTTCTTTCTAGCAAACATTGATGAAATTGTCTGGTTCTGTATCTTAGAGCCGGTTTCACCAAGGAAGCTTAACTTTTCGGAATATCGAGATAATTTTATCCAGATGAGATGTTTAACTTCAATTTTACTCTCGATAATGTTTAGCATGTTTCACCAGGTTTAATCGCAGTAAAGAATATATCTCATTAAAATGATTTCGATATTCTGATGAAATCGTGATTTTCTCTTGGTTAACATTAGATATTTTGCTTAGAGGTTGTCGTGAGAAATCATTTAGAGAAAGTCTGGCAAGTCGTGAAGGCATTGTGGTTGTAAGGAAACAGCAAAGAAGACATTTTTCATCCCATGAAAAAGACATTTTGTTAGAATTGGTAACAGAACATTTCACTATTATTGAAAATCAACGAACTGATGATGTAACATAAAGAAATAAAATGAAACATTGGCAAACAATTGTGAATAGTTTCAATTGTACATCTTGTGATCACTACAGGATAGCAGACAACTTGAAGACGGTGTGGGATAACCTAAAAAAACATATTTAGACGAATGTGTCCAGGCTAAGGTGTGCAATGTGTTCTGTCCTCTAAATAGCCATCCACGATCACTGTATACTGCCACCAGTAAATCCAGTGGAATGTCATTCCAGTAGAGACTCAGTTGTCATAAACACATATTTTGATTTAGAATTTTTATCACTATGGTACAGATATTTCTCATTTGTATTTTCTTGGCCATCAATATCTATTAATAACCAGTTGTTTCATACATTTTTTAAAATTTGTTAGTACTTTACTTAATTTCAATAAGAAATCACCAGTATGTCCATTTGGCTGAGGAGCAGACTAATTATATTCCTCACTAATTCAAATGTAGGCTTTATCATTTTTACCAAGTTTTGCCTCCAAATAAATTTACCTTCTGGCAATCTGGTATAAAAAATACCTATGTTTTTGACATTTAAAAATATGGGATGGCTCTTTAATTATCATTGGTCTTGAAAACAAGAATTAACTTTTGTTAGGGTTGTTCAAGATGACTCAAAAAAAGTACATAATGCTATCCAAAGCATCACTTTCAGTTTTCATCAGAGTACTAACTGACAATAGTGTATTATACACTTCTGGTGAAATACACACACACTGTTAAGAATTATGCAACCTTAAAACACACTGTTCATAATGATTTCTTAGTTCTTAGAACAAAATTAAAATCTAATTCAGTTGATTGAAAAAATATATTCAAAATCACTAAGTATAAACACACACTAACATTCAGGTGTCATCTAACCTATTTTAACCTCCACCTACACAGTCAAAACAAAAAAATTGTATTTCATAAAGTGCAAAAGAAAAAAAGAATTTCAGAGCCTAAGAGAATAAATATAAAAAATTAAATTTCAGATAATAAAAATTTATTTAGATTTGGTTAAAATATTTTTGAATATCGCTATTAATACAGTAGACTTTCGATCTATGTTATTCAGGGGGCTGCCAAAAAATGTCAATACATGCGGGATTTCAGTAAATGAGGTTTCTGACATGTACATCAATAAATTACAACTTCTAACCTTATAAAACTTTATTTTGGGTATAGTAAGAATTGTACATTATTTGTGAATACAGTTTAGCTAATACACACAATAAAAATGGGAATTTTAGAAAAAAATATTACTGTAAATAATACAATAAAAAACATTTCACCTATACTACGGTAGTTAAAAATAAGAAAATAACGTCTCAAAATACTATATATAATTGAATTTAATCCGACACCAAAAGCAAGCAGACCAAAAACTTTCAAACACTCTGAAAATGAAAATAATATGACACTGAATGCAAGTCAAATTTTAAATGACCCACGTGCACTCGCTCAGCTAAGAGGGCACGGAGAAGTTATCGATTGAGCAGTGAGTACACGGTGGCCAGCAGGCGAGAAAGGGGTGGCGACGGGAGGATTATCACTCCACACCGCTACTTTTTGTCGAGTGCCAACACATTGTGCCCATGGCAAATGTCTGTCTTTTAAAGTAATTATCCGTATTTCGGCGTGTATAGGCCTCACATTTATACAAAAAAAAAAGACTAAAAAAGTGGGGTGCGGCTTACATATTTAAGAATTTTGTCAGCATACAGTACATCTTAATACTTTAACTTAAAGGAAGAAAGAGGTAGAAAAAAAGACGAGGATGAGAAGGGGGAAAAAAAAAAAAAAACACTTTTTCCACTCTTGTAATTATTTGTTCACTCGCATTCATAAACAAAATAACCTTCATATCGCATGTGTAAAATGTAAACATGTTGAAGCTTGGCCATAGATGCCGTACATGAGAAAATAATTTCTCTGCTGTACAAGAGAAAGATATTTTACATAGTTCACACATCCGCCATGGCACTGCAAGTGCATATTGATACAATACCATTTTGTGTAACATGTTGCCATGGTTTTGCTTTCTCACATTACATTACCATCTGTTACTAACAGTGGAATAGTAATTGCGCAAAGTATATTTGTAAACATTGCAACATAATACAAATTTTCTGTCACAAATGTTTTGGAGGGGAGAAATTAAGTCGGAAATTATTATGTTTGTACGGATTCATAACTTAACAATATTTACAGGAATACAAAAATGCAGTGCGTCCTATACTTGAAATATTAATCATCCCAAATTTTTCATCAAAAACTTTTGGTGCGGCCTATACATGCACGAGACCTATACATGCCAAAATATGGTAATTATATTTTACTGCAAAGAAAACTTGTAATTTTGAGACAGAAAAGAATAAGTAAGGCAATTATAATTTATTTATTCACTGTCTTTAATACCTAATTAATCATTCATTCAAAACCACGTCCTCTGATTTTCCCTGTCGTAGTTACACTACACTCGGCTCGGTGTTTACCTTCCCATTATCAGAGGGAAAAAGGTGTCAAATAGGCATTTACAGTTTATCAGTTTATTCAAAAGACGTGTGTCTATTGAAATTAATAAATATAAAGCCTCCGATTTCACCGCAAAAAGTTACCGAAAATGAACTTTACACTTATAATATAAGTCGCTCGATGTTCAAACAATTTTTAGTGAAAAGGGGAGATCAAGTATACGCTTTTGACATATAATTTTATTCGTGAAGATGCTGCCCCTGAGTTAAATAAATAATACATTTTAAAATCATGTTAATTTTATGCCAGATACAATGAAACACAGGGGAAAAAACTACCTTGAATCACAAAAGAAAACATCTTTGCAAATAATGATTCCTTGTTAAAATGTTTTGTGTAACACTTTGAGGCGAAACCATTTGCTTTGAAATAGTGCAACTATTTTGAGCGATGTATAATCTTGATAAAATATCTACCTTTGAACGGCACACATTTGCTAGGTCGCCAGCGCATGAAGGCAAGAGCGTGCAATCAAGACAATGGTATTTTTTTCCTATTGCTAGATACTGGCTTCTCTTCTCGAAGGCATGTGAGGGGAGGAAGGTAGGTTTGCAACTGAAAGAGACAGAAAGAAGGGTATGGGGAAGTAGCAAGCCAGTCTCGCTCGCCGCACCATGCCACAGTGTCGACAGATGTGTTAGGAAGATAAGACACTAGACAGCACGCTGCAAAACTGTTATAAATTACGGCGTGCATTATGTTTTTCACATCCAGTTACTAGACATTTGCATAAACAACAAGCTTAAAATGATATTTGCGGGCAATATTAGGTGAAGGGATGTGAAATATACTTTGATCGATGCATCATTCGATAAACGATACAAGCAGATTATGTTAACGTAATTTACATAGGAATTTTGCAGGTACCACAATTGTTGGTGGACGTGGTTTATCGATCCATGCAATAAAGATACATTGAGAGTCTGTGAAACCCTGTTAAGACGTTTCAGAAAAATACTGAAAAATGTGTGCTTATTAAGCAGGAAAACTTCTTAAAAGGGTAAAATTATGTATTTGTAATAGACAAAGTTCAAACTTTTTAAAGCATATTAACTTACGCAAGAAAACTACTTATCAGAAAACTTCTTAAGAGGGTTTTAATAAACAGTAATTTTCTTTACCCATGAAATGAAAAAATAATTTTTCAGTTACATAAATTATCATAAAACACAGGTAAGTACCAAGGAAAACCTCGTACCTTTGTCCGACATTTGCGCAAAGCATCAGTCTTTATTCTGAGTTCTTGTTGAATGTCGTCATACACCTGAAAAAAGGAAACAGAACCACTGTAATGACATATTGAAAATACACAATGTGATTTAGCAAAGCACTGGTATATTATTTTGTGCCAAAAGATACTGTTCATATGCAATTTATTTATTTCTATAGTATATGTATATATACTTTAAATACTAAGAAATTTTTTAATTGACTGCTAAAATATTAACTGTTGTGATGCAAGGACAGCAGAAGGTTTTCGTCATTAGAGGGTCAAGGGGCAAAATTTATAAAAAAATACTTTTTGTGTGTTAATTTTTACTAATAACAAGGAGTGTATTAATCAAAATTTACATATAAGAATATACACTTTTTATTTGAACGTGATATTTGATATAGTTAATAAACAAATATTGGACTATATACTTTCCAGACACATTGCCCCATTCAATTAGAAGAATTAAAAATTTTTCAAGAAATCATATTTGTAAGTAATGCTCAAATTTATTTTTACATATTAATTTATCAACAGAAGTCATTGTGCTGATTTATTATTCTTTCTGTGACTCTGACCATTAACAGCAGATTATTAGGGGGTCATATGACCATCCTGAGCCCTAGTGCCACTGTCTCTGTTGTGATGGAATAAAGTTGTAACGTTGATGCATGACTTTTCATCCTCCGAACGTCACCCCAGGCGGGGTTAGAACAGTACTGTTAGCTACTCGAGTGCCTACAGGATACGCCCTTTGTCGCGGGGGCTATTACAGACATGTCTGCTTGTACTGTTCACCTGAAGTCAGGCGTCATGTCAACTTCTCCGAAGTGTGATTGTACTATTGGCCAAGCGACTGAGACCACCTCACCAAGGTTACGCAGTTCCACAGCAGACCAAGGGATGGCACTAGCAGACAGCTCTAGCAGACAACTTCCCTCAGGAGGCAGAGCTCATCACCCCCGCACCCCACATCTCAGAGGGCCTATAGACAAGGAGAATATCAGTTAGCGTGCTGCCCAGAAACACCAGTGGTTCTTCTCCACTGTAAGCTCCAGCAGTTTGCTTCACCACTTGTGCTGGAGCTCTCTGCCGTCCTTGAAGTCCTAGCTACTTACCAGAAACTCTTCAGTGACTTCACTAGCGACCTTTCAGAAGCTCTTCAACACTACTCCAGCAGCCCTTGAAGTCACCTTCAACACTTGCCTTACATTCTGGTAACGGCAACCGCACTGCCCCCTCTGGCAGTGTAAGCAACACCACTACCGTCTCTGGTAGTGGCCATCAACGGTCCCTCCTGGACATAGGTTAGAATTAGTTAGGGTCAGTTATTTTCATAGCTACCTAGCCGGATTGGCTTGTTCAGTTTAGGACCAGGTCTCCTTCACCTGGATTCACGTAGTCTAACTTCCGTTCAGCAACAGTTAGTTAGGAGGTAGTATGGGCCACGATGTTTATTCCTGACGCAATAAATAGGAGTTTCTCTTAACATCTGCGTACTATTTTCTGGGGCGTTTGTCTCTTTCTCAGTAGATGACAACCCGCCAGAGCAAAGCAGGAGACTGCACTTTTGCACCTCTATTTACAAAAACTAGTGTAGGACTGCGGACTCCCTTCACAGGGTGCTCGAACGCCGAAAACCCACACAATCGATGGTCACCCATACTGTACACCTGGTGTGCAGTAAGGTAGAGCCCCAACCACTAGTTACTCAATCCAAGAGTCATCTAACCACTAGTCTAGTTGAACCACTGTGTCCATCGTGCTGTATTGTCCCTGGAGGGAGTGATAAACTGGTTCTGAAGATCCGCCCACATTTGAACTCACACCCACTGTTGTTGTCTGGCACCCAGAGGACATCTAACACTCTAAAACCACCGCGCCTCGTGTCACCGATCAGAGGAGCACAGGGTATGACTCTGGTCTGTTAAGCTGCCACTTTGGTAGGAACTTCGTAGCCTGCTCTCTTCTTGTGAGGCTGTCCATTGTACCTGGCTTATGCCATACACCTAACTAAATGGTACCAGGTGGCACGACAGAAAGGCAACAACTACAGCTGATGCCAACAGGAGATGCAACTAGTTCAAACTGCGCTGTGTATTGTAACTATGAGAATGAGCTCAAACTGCCTGCCAGCTAGAGAGGCCTCACCTCCCAGCTCCCTCCTAAACTTTATTTCAGCCTCCCATTAAGACAGCCAGCTGACCTAATCCAGTGGTCACTGACATCCGCCAGGGACTTGACGTACTGCTCGGACTCGCCAACCCCTGGTTCCAGTGCCGTCAGGCCAGCAGCCCTCCACAGGCCCAGCTCCAGCAGCTCCAGCTGACAGCCACCACACCAGCAGCAGAGCAAGGAGCAACCCCAGACCCAAGCAAGCACAGATAAATCAGTGACACTTTGCCGGCACATCTGCCGGACAATCAAACCCCCGACTGACTTTAAACCTTGCTGCCAGACCACGCTCCCGACACTATAAACCAGCTGAGGCCCAATCAGTCAACAATAAGTTTAGCAATTTTAAACTCACCCTTGCCTCTGGCCTTCACAAATACAACTTTGATTGACAGTGATGACCCCTCTCAGCCAAAGGCTGCCGCACATTAACAATTTCATTACAAAGGCAAGTAAGATATAGGGCACTTATGTATCTAATTGATGCATTGAAATTTATTGAGTAGAAGTTTATTTTTAGGGCAGACGACAATTGCAAGCAGTACAGCTACAGAACACCAGGGACCAGGCAGCCAAGGGAAGAAGTCTGGAAAAGAATACTTCGCCATTAAGAAGTTGAGTTGAGTTGAGAGATTTGGGTGGCTCTTAACGAGGTCTTGAGAGCAAATTAGGGTGAAATGAGGTGAGAATGGAGCAGTGTCAGAATGCAAGGGCGGGGGAAATGGAATATCCCCGAGAATACCTGCCAACCAGCAGAATCATATAGCACAATTTCCACTTGCGAAAATCCGGGAGCGACCAAGCCAGGAATTGAAACCGGTTTGCCTTGGTTGAGGTAAGCAGTCTAACTGCTCAGTCACTGTGGACCATTAGCTCCCAAGAAAAAAAAAATTAACACTACTGGCAAAACAAGCTGGAGCTGCTCATTTTTCTTTTCAGCTTGATTGCATAACTTTACATCATTCTTCTATTGTTACTTAAAGCCAGTCCAGGACCGTGATTCATCACTAACCAGTTGCCCAATTAATTTTTGTGCATAATGAGACAAATAAAAAATTCCTGCTCAACGTTTATTCCTGCATTATTTCTGGGCCAACAAGAATACAGTAGGATCAGTTTTGTTACAGTACTTATTCACAATGGCGCATGGTTTTGCATATGCAAAATATAAATGCTAAGTATTGTACAATCTCTTTGTGTAAATCGGCTCTCCAGACCACACTGTTAAGAGCCACCCAAATATCTTCACTCACTCTGTGGGTAAATACAGTAGAACCTCTCTATTATGACCCCTCACGGTTCCAGAGAATAGGATCGTAATAAAAATGTGGAAAATTTTGGGCCAATTTTGACCCACCTCTAACAACTATGCCCCTCAACTTACCATTTTTTTTGCATGAAGTTCATGTTCAATTGTCTCTAGCGCATAAAAAACCACTTTAAATTAAATATAAATATGTATATTTTAATAGCTGGACGTCTCCTGATTAATTTGATACACAAGAAAGGCATATTGGACCACCCCTTGTCGTAAAAAAGAAGGCCTAAACACAGTATGACATGACCATTGAAAGTCCGTGAAAAGATTAGACTATATATTATTAAAATATAAAGTTATTATTAAAGATCTATTATGCAGGTGTATTGGGTCATACATTGCCATGGGGCATGTAGCAATCAAAAAGTTTAGGTGGCGTTGTGCAATACATGTGCGCTCGCCATGCTCTCGCTTTGGTCAGGCCGGATGGTTGAGAGGGGCGGAGAGGAGGGCGATTAGCTGACTATCCCTTCCAGTCTACGTGAGCGATCAATACCGTTCGATCTGCACTCATGGTCATGACTCGACTTTGCTTCCATCTGGTAACAGAACACACACGTCGACTGCGGTATTAATGTATTTTATTTTCTGGTGGATGACATAACATTTGGCTACACATCCATTTAGGCCTATGTGGAAGTATACTGCAAAGATTAAAAACCTTTCTGAACAGTGATTACGTGTTGCATTTTTATTACTGGGTAAAGACAGCAAACACTTGTGACATTAAATTAACTTGCGTGGTAATGTTTACATTGGCTTGAAGCATGTGAAAAGATAAGCAAACGGTAACAACAGTAAAATACTAGGACTTTCAAACGTGATTACTTTACAGTATAGTACGATGCAAAATGTTTTTAAAATCTCAAATATTGGGAAATGTTTTATCACAAATAATACTGTATGAACTATGAAGTGCTGATTAATGTAAATTACACATTGCGTAAATAAGCTCTGAATATTTTAAGAGTTCGTTACACAAATAGAGATATGTACATGCAGGCATATCAGTACATATAAAAACAACCAGCATAAACAACAGTTTTTGGCACTATGACAACTCACCAGATTATAAATATACAACAAAGTGATAGATATGACAGCAGTAAACACACAGAAGCGCAGTTATTATCTCACATTGTACTAGGCATGGGCACACCATTTGTAAACACACAAAGGCGGAGCTATTTTCTCGCGTAAGTTTTTCTACATAATACAGAACAATTAATTGGATGAAACAGCTTATCAGCACAGAATTTTTGAATAAATGTGAAAAGAATTATACATCGCAAAATTCATTAGAATCCAGTGACAAAACTGCGAGTATTTTTTACATTACATTACAATTAAAAAAATACAATCTCCCTACTTCTTGAAGAAGTCTTTTATTGTGGTCTGCTTCTTTTTGACAAGAGTTTGCTCCACAAACTCTCTCAAATGTGTGGAGTGCGACCACATTTCTTCGTTTGCACCATGCCACCTTAACACAGCGGCATAGACATCCCCGGCCTTGAGTATGTCTTGTGTCGTGGATTCTTGAGCAGGTTCTTCTGCTTCACTCCCCCCATATTCTTCACCACTCGACTCCTGCTGCCCCTAGACATCATTAGCATAGTTGAGGGTACCCCAAACTGCGATGTCATTGTCTGCTGTGGCAAACTCCTCAAACGTGCAGTCTGGAGCGAATTTCTGCCACTTTCTTCATCACATGGCAGAGTGACAGTCATGAGCAGACAGAAGCACTGTCGAGGGGCCAGGTTGGGGCTCTGTGTCCACAGGTGGTGGGTCGTCCGGGTTTTTGGAACTGGCGGCAGCAAGAAACACATGGACAGCAGTCTCTTCGTTGACTGGTGTGACGAAATGGGCATGACGTAAACAGTTGGCAATGGTTTTTTGCTGCACTGCCCTCCAAATGGAGACGATCGCATCCATCGCCTTAAATACATCCCATTTCTTCATATCCTTCCCTATTTCCATTTTCACCACCATACTCTGCACAAGCATTTCCCAGAACTTCAGTTACACCTGCTAAATTATCCCCTGGTCCAGAGGCTGAAGCATGCTGGTGGTGTTCTTTGGCAGGAACACCAGCTTTATGTTCCTGAGGTCATTGAGCTCGGGATGTGAGGGACAATTGTCGACGAAGAGGATTTTTCTGTTGGCAGCGCCCATTTTTGCATCAAAGCTGCAAAGCCACCTCGTAAACACTGCAGAGGTCATCCATGCCTTCTTTTTAAAGTCGTAGTCACATAGAAGAATGTTCCCCCTGAAGACTCTGGGTTTTTTTTTTTAATTTGCAGATTACGAGGGGCTTAATTTTGTCACTGCCGTCCATGTTGCATCACAGAAGAACAGTGAGGTGCTCCTTGCTCCTCTTCGTACCCTTGCACACGTCTCCTTTCACTGCAAGAGTGCGATCTGGCATGAGATTATCGAACATCCCCAGCTCGTCTGTATTGTACACATCACGAGGCTGGTAGTGGCTGAGGACATTCTGGAGCAAGGGCAACCACTCATTCACTGATTTTGGATCGACTGACACACTTTCGCCAACGATCTTATGACATGATATTTCGTAGCACACTTTGAAACGATCTAGATACCCACTCGAACATTTCAAGTCATCAATACCTAACCTCAGGGCAAGTTCGTCAGCCTTTCTTTGCACCATTGGGCCACTTACAGGAAGTTTTGTAATCCCACCTGGCCAAACCATTCTAGCACAGCTTCCTCTAGATCTCCATGAGTTGTACATCGCAAATTTTTAAGCTGCACATTGCGGCCTTCCTTCTGTACTGCATTTACTATCTCTTCTCTTATCTTCAGGAAAGTGAAGAAAGTAGACTTCGGGATTCCATGCTGCCACGCAATCTCAGCCTTCGGAGTCTTTTGTTCGTCTACTTCCTTGATAATTTCGTACTTCTTCATGAGTGACAAGCTGGCTCGCTTTCCACTCATTTTCTTGGAAGTTGTAAATCCGTATAAGATAAAAAAAATGGCATCCGTTATCAACAAATGTCCATAAAATCAAGTCCTAAACGTAACCAAATCTAAATCCAAAATAATTGCGTGGGTCATCAAAAATCGTTCAAAAGAACAAGCCAAAAATGTAATCAAATCTAAATCCAAAATAAATGCGTGCGTCGTCAACAGAAATAAAAACCAAGAGAAATCCAAAAATCATGCACAAATCCAATTTGTAATAAGACAAACAAAGAGATAGTATAGTATCCATGAACAAGAAAGAGATAACAATGACAAAACAGACGGCTGCAGCGCGGAAAACATTCCAATGCTTGAGGGGAAGGGGATGAGCATTGGCTGGCGCTGACAGCCGAGAAGAGGAGGTATCTCTTTTTAGACGTACCTCAAATTTTCTACTTTTTTGACCCAAATTTTTCACGGTTCCTCGGGACTAGGTCGTAATAGAGAGGTGGTCATAATAGAGGGGTTTTACTGTATGTGCATGTCTTTCTGTCTGTCTATGCAAGTACATATATGTTTCCAGACTATACTCATATATTTCAATTAATAAACTGATGTACTTCATGACCATAACAGTGGGGTGAGTGAGTCTAGACAGTCATAATACATTGTAGTGCAAAGCTGCCTAAGTCAATGTCAAGAGAGAGTCTATCACGAAGCCTGTGATCCGCTCTCTTGCCCAAGTCAGAAATAATTGATGGATGGTATCCATTACACTCAATACTTCTACCCAAATCTCTCAGCATGATGGCAACAACTAACAACATTAAAGAGCAACTATCGAGCCTACCTACATCACAGTTTCCTCTTACAACCTTGCATATTTTCCATTAGCCTCAGACTGTATTATTTCCTGGTTTACATATAGAAGAAGTAGCTCATAAATTGGCAACTTTTTACACCAATCTTTCCCATTTGAATCACTTCCAGGCTTCCACTGAGAGCTGTGCCAATCTGGATTGACAAGTTCCAATATTGGAGACATTTTGCCGTATTGGAGCATTGGCTGATATACAATACAACCATATAAAAATAGCAGACAACAATTATTTATTACCTAGACATAGATGATGCAGAGTAAAACCTTGTTAATTCAAACGTGACTAAAATTCGAAATTATAGGTAAATTGGAGACACTTTTAGCCACTGAACATAACAATGGGATTTTGCACTCTGTGGAATTAGTTTATTCAGAATTTTGCATAAGGTGATCTTCTCTGCTGCAAGCGGGTAGAATATTATCCTTATATGATGGTATTATTATCACTTCTTTTTTGTATCTAAATTATGACAATAATAAAAAATATTAATGTTAAGCTAATTTTAGTACAGAGGAATTATTAGAAATGACACACAACCTATGAACTATATATAAAACCTTCAAGCAAGCATTTTTGGAATCAAGTTTTGGGGAATATTCCTGACCCATAATTACCTAGTATTGTATTTACCAGTGTATCTTACCTATTTGCATGTCTGTATTTCCACGTATTTTCCCTCCCTGATTCTAGGAAAATATATTTTACTGGGTATCTTATACATACAGGAATTTTAACATGCAGCTAGGATACAAGATGGTGACAATGGGTAGCTTTTGTCATTCACTGAAAACTGTGTTCATGTTTTTATTTTCCTTAGTGTGCCACTGAAAAACAGTACTAGTACAGAAGACAAGGTGGCGGGTGCTTCCCCTAACATTCCTGGAATTGCTTCTTTATCTCTCTCTTACACACACTCCTTTTTGCTCTCCTTCTGTTTCTGTGTATGTAGGAGCCAAGAAGAAAAAAGAATGTTGCCAGGAATAGAGTAGTAGCCCAAGGATGGAGAAAGAGCAGTCAGTCACCTGTTGCAGATGGACCACGATCGCACATGGTACAGTATGTGGAAGCCCTGCACTACTGGCAGATGCAACAAATGCATGTGCCCATTTATACAAATACACACAGTTTGTGGTACATACGGATGACAACAGAAACTAGACCTTACAGAGTTTCCATGTCTGCGCATGTGTGATAACACCATCATGTAAGTTTGTAGAGTTGAAACACTGGAAGAAGAAGGAGTAGAAGAAGAAAGAAGAAGAAGAGTTAATGTCTTGTATCCAGCCTTGTTTTTGGTTTGCTTGTTAGCATAATCTAGCACTACAAAATCCCATATTGCAGTTCTTCATTCAATTTCTATCATAAATTGTTCCATGTCAAAATCACCAATTTTGAAATTTTGTGTTAAAATGACAACTTGGGTAAAAATGCAGACAGCAAAGATGCGGAGTGCTCTGAATACATGCGACTGTTGTACCACAATCGTTATACAAAAAATTGCACATAGTGGGCGTCACCATCATAAACTACGTTCGTGGTTCTAATTATTGTCTATATTTTCTATGATAGCTGCATTACTGATACCTCCAGTATGCAACTGTGCCTCCCAGATACCATGTGCAATTGTGGTCTGTCTGCATGTACTCGTTTCTCCATCCTCAGGTTACTACTCTCTTCCTAGCAACATTCCTCACTTCCCTTGGCACCCACACAATATTACGTTTATCTGGAAAACTAAGGAATTTTCATAAATGCTTATCTACTATAGTCAGGGGGACACTGACTACTAACATATCATTATTTTTATAAGCTATTCACAGTAAAGTGAGCCCTTTTGAAAGCATTTTCACTTGGAATAATAGTATATATATATATATATTTTTATTTTAGCCTTAGACATTAACTTCCAAGTGTGATGGAATATACAAACTGTGTTTATTACTTACATGGCAATATTTATTTAAAAGGGTGTCTAAAGGATAACAAATGGCTGAAAAGAAAAAAATATCTAGGGCCTCAAAAATCTTACTTTACCATGAACAGCATATGCAATTCTCTACTGTGCAAACTCATTGAAATACTCACAAGCTACTTCATAGCAATTTAAAGGCTAAGAGTTGAAAACTCAGTAGCTGAGTATTCTATTTAAGCACTAAATACATATG
The DNA here is from genome assembly GCA_029891345.1 of Dryococelus australis. NCBI lineage: Eukaryota > Metazoa > Arthropoda > Insecta > Phasmatodea > Phasmatidae > Dryococelus > Dryococelus australis. The sequence continues at coordinate 102,527,176 of CM056995.1, read as the reverse complement.
TGGTTTTACCTGTAAAACTACACCCTCTTCATCCTCCACCTTGCACAGCACCTTGGCGAGGGCCTGCAACCTCCTTTCAGATGCCCTCTTCTTGCGCAGCCTCTTCTCTTTCAGTTCACGGTCCCCAGCTCTCTCCCCACCTACCATGTTCTCCTGTAATTTCTTCAACCTACCTTAACACAGCAACCCTACTTGCAGTCACCAGGTATCACCCCACCCTCCTAAGGGTACAAGTATAATCTTATTTGTGTCATCTAGGAAATAAAACTTTCCCAATCTTAGGCAAACAAAGATTTTAAACAGAAAAACACAGGAAGTGTTCACAAAATATTCTAAATAAATAAAACATACAGCAATGCAACTGTAGCTCAAACTCAGGTATCATTCTATGTAACATTTCTATTTTAAAGATACATGGCCTCAGCTACCTACATAATTAGGTTTATTCATATGTATTCAGTTTCAAGTTTCGATGAATTTTGTTATAGCATTTCCTGTAGGTATTCTATTTGTTTTTGTGGAGACACAATCACTGGAATTTTGTAATTTGTCATTTCTATTAGTCACCAATTAGCTAGCAATACATGTATTACAGGAGAAAAATTTGAATCATACATTTGTGCCTTTTATGGAGAGCTTCTATGGTACATAAATTAAACATTTTACTGATTACTTGTTTGTCAGACACATATTCTTGGCTACGGCAGCAAACTCTGACACCATTAGAGGCCAGATATAGCTTTCAGATTGCAGAGAGGAACTTCCTGCCCTTGGACCCAAAGTTAAAACACCAACATATTTATTCATCCCTTCATATATTTATATTGTGGTAGATCAGTACCCCATATGTAAGGTTAACTAAACGGTTCACATTCAATACACATATAAGAAATTCACTTCATTTGTACTCCAATCTAATCTGAATTCTAACAAGCAGTTTTTCAAGATATTTATTTTTCATTTAAATTTTATTTGGTAAGTAATTGTTTTAAATTGACTGGTGGCAGTATTTAAAATTTTACTACATACTTGCAGACTAGAATTTTATTTGCTTCATTATTTTTCACATCTTAAACAGTTACACATGATTAATTTATTTTTCATTTTTGATTTTAATAAAATAACTTTTAATAGCAGTCATTTTCTTTTTCCTTTTATGTTCTGTGATCCAGTTCTTTTCCTAATTAAAAAAAGTAAATCTTATTAGATGCTAATTTATTTAAAGTGCAAATCCTGTGTATTTTGAGTGCCAGTGCCTTGCATGTATGTGTGTCGAGTTCCTGAGACTTAGGAAGCTGGATTGGAGTGTAAGTTCAATGGTAAATGACACACACACAATTGTATCCAATACACCCAGTCCAGACATCTTCTCACACACGAGAACATATCATTTCCTAATATTGTCAGATATTTTCCACACCTAAAAGATTTATTTTCCCAATTTTTCCCAATTCTTCACAACATAACCAATCTGTCAATCTAAACAAAAACATTATCAAATCAAAATTGCAGAGCCATCAAAACTACTTGCAAGTGCTGCTGTTTAATTAACATTACACATTAACATTTGTGTCCGTGTTCACAGAAGCCTACAATTTGAATTTTAGTAAGATTCTTCTGCTAAACACCGATGCAACTCATGAGAAGCAGTGGTTGCTATTCTTTCCTGTACTTGTATTGCACCTATTTACCAGTATACCCCTCACCAACACGCATGACCCAAACCCCACATTTTTGTCATCCCAGGAAGAAAAAAAATTATATGTGCAGTTCTAAAAACTGGTATTTCAGTGGACAGCTGTGTAGCACCAGATATACATATACTACACAACTAAATACGGCACAAGTCATAACATATTTACTTAAATAAATTCCTCCAATTTTTTGTAGAAAATTGCCATCTCAGAAATTGAGTGGGCATTACATTTGTGATTTAGGTCATTTTAACACCTATAAACATGTGCTACTGCCTGCTACAACCTGTAAGGTGGTCTGTAACACAAGCGAAGCTGTCCATCATCAGGTACAATCTGAGCACAATGCACATAGATAAGATATTTGAACCAAAAAAGCTACTTACCTCATAGCACATCAATCTTTTGATGTAAATGTGCATATATAGGTAAACATGCCATACAATTCTTTAATGTAATTATTATTTTAAAAGTCACTTGTCTATGGAAAACACGCACAACTTTAAAGGACATGGCAACATATGAAACATAATTTTTACATTCGTTGTTAATGTAAAAAGTGTGTGATGAGAGTAATAGAAGAAACCCTGAGTCCTGTGCGCTTTGTAGAAGTGTAGCTATAGCATGCTGTAAATTCCCTGGCTTGGCGACGTGACATGGTGGGTAGCTATCCATGCACTGCCACCAGTGCACAATACACTGTCTGCAACTGTATTGTGCATTCGCACGGCGCTGTGTTCACTGTTTTCGTTCAGAAAAATTGTGTGTGTTTTAGTACTTGATATGTCTATATATTCTTTGAAACGTAAGCTCTATCTGCAGTGACAGTAAACATGAAAAATGTGCATCCATATATGTTTTAGCCAGTTGCCGACGAAGATAAGAACGAAGTACTCAACGAATGACCGGGACAAGCAGTAATAAGCCAAACAACACATACTGATATGAATGAGAAGAGTGCGTTGTAATGCTGAAACCTGAAGAAAACATGTGACGTAACGAGAATGAACTCATTTCCAACCTTCGATGGACTACTGTGTGTATTACTTGTCATGTATCATTTTCCCACGATGTTTGAAATTTAGATGCTTTAAACATGGCCAGGCATGCAATGATGATACATGATAAAACAGATTTTGAAAGGCAAGAGCCAGGAAACATTACAAATAGGGTACTACAATTTTTGTATTGGGTAAACTTATGTGCGCCTATGGGGAAAAAACCAAAAAGTCATCCCCGCATATCCTGAACCAGATGAGGTATACGAAAGTTTTAAACCTGTGGGACGTAGAGAAGTTACGTATTTCGATTAGTGTGTGCTGGAATAAGAATGGAAGTAAAGTTTTTTACTGAATTATTTGTTTTTAGTAACTTAAAAATAAAAAATAAAATAGTATTATATTGAACATCTAAAATACTGAAAATAAATGTGCGAGCTACAGTTACCACAAATTTTACACTAACATTAGAAGGATAAATAAGTGAAATTCACTAATTGAGTAAATTACTTACTGTTATGACCATCTCAATGTACACTTCAACTTTGGGGATACTGGTGTTACACATGAAGGTGAAAAAATTTCTACGATGATAATTAAATAGTTATGTAACACTGTTCAAAGATTATCATTTTACATGTCAGTAAATCTTGAATAACTGTCAGTGTCGTTTAGCGACTCAGGTCAAGGCAGAGGTATTAAACATTTTGGTATGTTTGTGACAACGTAGAGGTCATCGTCCAGTTCTAGGGGCAGTTCACCTTGTAATGTTTCCTGCTGCCACGTTCATCGACAATTGTAGTGTTTTGCATGGGAGTTTGCAGCAAACACTAGCTCGAACTAGCTCAGTGAAAAGTTGTGAGACTTGTAGAAATAAATAAATCAACACTTGAAAGTTTGTTGTTGTCAGGAGTGCCAACAGAAAATAAACTAAAGATGATTTAAAATGTTAACTGAAGTTTATTGCTGTCTCTTCACAAACAGATGACACTAGCTCAAAGAAAAAAGAAACAAAGCAAGAGATGAAATGGCAGCGTGGTCACTCACTGCTCTGCACGAACACTACATAGCTGAACTGAATAACTGACAAACTGAGAACTTGAAACTGTGAAGATAATAAACTTAGGTGACAAAATACGAAACTGTGACCGAGAAAGTCGTGCTAACCTTATTTATACTGCCTGAAATGTTCTATCAAGTAAACATAGTCCAATCGTGGCTTCACAAAGTGCGCTAATGTCTAAAAATAGCTTGTGAACACTAATGTGGGTATCAAAATCAAAGTATTACAATATGCATGAATGCACGAATGGTCACGTCGGCCAACTGTGACATCAGTACACTGATTTCGTCAAATGGTGCAACACGCAGACGTGTCTTGCTTACTAAGTCTTTGAAAAAGTTGCACTAACATCCTGTGATGATATTACTGATGCAATGACTCAAATAAAATAATAAATTTGGAAGAAAAAAAAACATATACAAAATACAAACAGATTCGCATTGCCACAATCTTTTAAACATGAAATTGATTACTATCCTTAACACCAAAATATAGCAAATAAAAATAATTCCCGAATATATCAATTATAACAAACAGTGTAAACCCGGTATACCGCGGATTTGATTATACTGCAGGGCAATTTATGTCCCCCGGCCTGAATAAATAAATAAGTTGTAAGTGTGCGGCCAGGCAGGCCTGTAGTCTATCGGCGGATGGTCATGAGTCGGGGACATTGATGGCCGAGGCGGAGGGAGCGGGCGTGCGTTCTCCCTCCTTTCAGCGCAGAAATCTATTTTACTGATTCATTGCATCCAATATTGTATGCTTTTCTGTATATGCAAATAAAGTGTGTTCTTATATGACCATATTGGCGAGTAAGGCCATGTGCGTGAATATGCCACATAAGAAGTTTTTGATGAAAAATTCGGGATAGTTAATATTTCAAGTAGACCGCACTAAATTTTTATTATTCCCGTAAACATTGCCGGGCCTCAACATGCCGCCTAAATTTAATAGAAATTCAACACATTAACGTGAATAGCATCAATCAACATGTTTTCCCAATACCGGGCTGCTGTTACGAATTGAACCGGTCCTGTAACGACGGCAGTGGCGGCTGCTGTCTGGCTGCCGCCTGTCAGAATAATCTTGTAGCGACCGACAGACAGCTGCCCAGCCCCGACGATGCAACAGCAAGCCGCCGCAACAATCTCCTACGGGGTATAGCTCTATGTAATCATCATAATTATGACACTAATTATAATGTATATATACTAGCTATGCGGTATGTCTTCCTATTTTCGAAAAAAAAATTCTGAAATTTGAGGCACCCTCAAAATTCATGCTTTGAAGTCATTTACAGGCCTATAATTAATCTCCTATGGGGTATAACTCTATGTAATCATTATAATTATGATGTAGACACTTTGGTTACAATGTATATATACTGGCTATACTGTATGTCTTCCTATTTTCGAAAAAAAAAAAAAAAATTCAGAAATTTGAGAAGCACCTCAAAATTCATGCTTTGAAGTCATTTACAGGCCTATAATTAATTTCCTACGGGGTACACCTATATGTAATCATTAAAATTATGATGTAGATGCTTTGATTATAATTTATATATATCGGCTACAAGCTATGTCTTCCGATTTTCGAGAAAAAAAATTCTGAGCGGATGAGCTATTGTGGACAAGGCTTAATGCAGAAAAGCAGTCTCTCTTTGCATGCCACAAATAATTAGCCTTTTTTTTTTGTTTTAGTTTTCCTTTGTAAAATGCAAATCAGACAAACAAGTGGCATGTTTCACAACACATGAGGCACTGATATATCCCATCTGCAGTGCAAGTGTGCAATTGAACTTTGGATGTGAGCTTCTTTTCTCATTCTTACTTCCTCCAACCAGGCTCAGCAGGAGGCACGGGGTGAACCTCTTTCTTCAACCCGCATGACAAACAACTCGCAGTGAACACTGCCCTTGGTGGAATAAGTACATCCTTTGCCTGGAAAATGCGGTATTTTTTAGTTATTCTTGCTTGAATGCATGTGACCCTTCATCACAGTGTGTTTCTCTTCTGTCTCTCTCTTTTGTGCTGTCAAGTCCAGTGGTGATGCAGATAAAAAAATAAAGTTCCGATAGCAAGGGGCTAAACGTTTGACGAGTTACGGCGGTAAATAACAACACTTGCTCCGTTTTTGACAGATACGTGCCACGCCACGTTAGAACACTGGCTTTTTTGCTACTGTACTCGGTCACTCCAAAAAAGTGCGGAAAGCTACACCGCGGGTCTGAGTTACGTCCCCCAACAGCCGCGTTATATCGGGCTTTTACTGTATTGCACTGCTACAACCTGATACCACAGAAATTACACTTTGGAGAAGTTCCCTCCACCACTCGTGTGTTTTGTTGTCTTATATATTTACAGTTACCCACTTTTTGAGTGGTTTAGAATACTTAATTTTGTGCCTAGTTTCTCTCTTTTATGTTGTTGAAATCCAAAATAGATAGAATTGTACGTGTGACCTTACCATTGTAACTGAAATGGTTTCATTTGTGTCAATATTTGAGAGTGATACTGTGGAAAGATTCCAGTTTCCCTGTGTGGCAATAGTTCCTCATGTGCTTCACATCCTCCAAGAAACTGTTTATCATTTAAAACAGGTTATAACATATGGTGATTGTGAATGTTAGGTTCTAACAATTTTTTTCATCGCTAACTTGGCATTTGCTCTTTGTGCTCGCAGTTGTTTACATATTTGTTCCAGGTCCATTTGTGCGTATCAGCAATGTGGTGTAGTATAGATAAAAACTTTTCGAGTAGAATATCTTCATTGTCATCACACGTTTTCGCATACCATCATAAGTGATTTATTATACTATCACCTTCAACTCTTTTGCTAGTAATTTTGAAATATGCCATAAGTAAAATTTCTGAGTTATTAATTTATACTTTGTTCTTATTAATTTACGTATTCTCCGATGCTTGGTAGAAATAAAAAAAAATCACATTAAATTGTTATGTTAGTCTTTCTAACAGCATGTCACAAGCAGGTTTTTCTAGTTTACCATCCACGTGTCCTTTTGCAATACAACAAAATCCACTACTCGCACAATTTTCAACAAACATTGCACTGAACCTGGGACTGTCATATTGTCCACATCCAGCCAGCCACACATCCGATTCAGATGCTTTTAAATATTAGAAAAGTGATTTTTTCTCTTTCAGCCACATCAATCTAATAGTGACCCAACATATTTCTTTACGATGTTGTAGTACGCAGTACGTGATATAAAGTACAACTACATTGCATCTTAAAAGTTTTTAAACAGAGTATAACCTAGAACGCAAATGTACATGGCTGTTGCTAGGTGAATAAGAGTTTCTATATTTTTTTGAGATTGCCATACTTATTTCTGCCCTTTTGTACAGTTTGTTGTTATTGTTAGGGAAGGCCCTTTTACTGTACGTTTGACCTCGCAATAAAACTCCAGCATGTAAAACAGAATAAGAACAACTGTAACAAAAGCTCCCACAAAACAAAGAAATACTTTCCCACAAATGTGTGTTCCTCGTGGTCTGTTTCACTGTCCAGCATTTCAGTCGCAGTGAAAGAGGTGTCTAATATATTTCCGTCATCCTCACTGCCTTCAGTCAATTCAAAAGAAATGTTTCTGTAACATTCATTGCCCATTCCACACTGAATCTCCTTATTCCTATAATATGTCTCTTCATTAGGTACCCATATTTCGTCATCACCATTTTCTGTTCCTACAGTGTAATCATAATCCACAATACAAGAACCTGAAGCAGATGAACAAGCACTTTTTTCAATAGCTTCTTGTAGTTTTTTTTCCTTATATATGTCTTCCAATTTTTGTTTTTGTTCCTGTGACTGTTTCGCCTTTCAGTTTTTAGCTTAGAAAAACTATATTTTTTTAACATGGCCAGAGCACGTACTCCTAGCAAAGTCGATTTGTACCGAGATGTCAATTCAATTATCTTAAAAGTGAACAGAACACACGTTTGTATGTATGTTTGGTATAAAGGAAACCCGGTTGATTTTCTGCGCCCACTGTTTATAGCAAACTGGTGATATGTCGCGGAATAGAAATTTATAGAAGGATACTTCCTTATGGCGTCAGGAATCATTATTGCAGCCAAAAACACAGTACCTTTTTGGCATTACTGAAATACCTTTAAAAACTTTAATAAGCTAGAAATTCTTCATCACAAGAACCCAGAAACAAAAGGTGCATGGGACAGGCAACAATGCGCAACATGCACCGGCTAGACACATGCGAGACTGGCCTGGTCCTCTCAGCTGCATCACCCGTGAAGTCACGAGTTGTTGCTTTACATTCTTTGTGCGCTCATATTTCAAGAACCATGCATCTTGAGAACCATACATCTAACAAAGCTCGGATTTCCACTGCTCCTTTTTACGCTTCATTACGAAACTTTTGAGGCCTACTTACTTTTTTCGATTCCAGCTCCTTTAACAAAAATTTCAAATGTGGACTTCTTGCTGACAAACTCGAAAGCCAGCCAGCTGCCAGTGGCCTGCTTTGTTTCTACACCCACCGCCGCCACCACATCTCGCTCTTCAAGACAGTGTTTGCTTAGAAACAGTATGTTGCCTCTGAACAGAGTACAGTAATCCCTCGCCAACGGTGGTATCTTGAAATGTGGTTATGTTATGTGCGGATTTGTTTATGCAGACCTTTTCTCTAACCATGGTACAATTTTCTATTATCCACGGTTTTCAGTCTATGGAAAACTGGCCGTTACTGATGTTAGTGCAGTGTTTTGGGGTGGGGGAGTTGCAGGCCAGGTCAGTAAGAATTCTTTTTCCTAGTCATATACTGCTGCCTCGCCTTACCCTCCCTGTCGTTTTTTACTTTCATCATCCCTCCTCTTTTACTGTAAAAACAGGGGTACATTACAGACTAGTTTCTTAATCAGTGTATGTACGATAACTTCAAATTTAATTCAATGTCCTTTTTTTAATGATTTTTTTTAAGTTTATGTGTGCCCATGCCTACGTAAGGTGCTAATTTTTTATGGTGAGCAATTGTTTTTTTTTCCTTCGGAAGTCAATTTTATGTCTGAAGTGAATAAATGTAAGTGTGTGCAAATCAAATTTGTTCTTATATTTCCATATTTTGGAGAGTATGGCCATGTGCGTGTATACGCCACGTCAGAAGTTTTTGATGAAAAATTCAGGATAATTAATATTTCAAGTAGACCGCACTAAATTTTTGTATTCCTGTAAACATTGCTGCCTCATCATGTCAGTGCAGAGGCCAACATGCCACCTCAATTTCATATAAGTTCAACACACTGACGTGAATTGCATCTATCAGCATGTTTTCCCAACACCGGGCCACTGATCCTAAGTGAACCGGCCCTGTAACGACGGCAGTGCACCTGCCAGAGTAATCTTGTAGCAACCGACAGACAGCTGCCCAGCCCCGAGGATCTAGGCCCAAGTGACAGCAGCAAGCCGCCATGTCCAGTCGCACTGTAGAGGATATAGGCGCTCGCCCAGCTATGTGCACGAGGCAATGTATTCGCTGCCAGCTCCAGCACACGAGTGATATAATCTTGAATATGAATCTTCATATTTATTATCGATAAATAAAGTGCTGTCTTTTGCTTAAAATGTAAGGCATCTCCAACAGTGTGTTTAGTTACTGTTTTGTATGTAATACATCCGATTTTCTACTAATGAAACGCTAAATGGTCGGCCGACTTAACCTATACTCCTTTTCCCCATAAAAGTGTGTATTCTTCTACCGCTGTTTTTTCAACCATAGTGTTTTAAAAAAAACGTATCGCCAGTGGTTGGCGAGGTATTACTGTACAACTACACTGCAATGTTGGGTTTGTCACACATTCAACTTTATGATGCAAGTAAGAAATTTCAAACAAGGATATTATAATTTATGTATTTAATAAAGAATACATGTACTGTATGCCAAAACTCAGTTATTGATTGTAAGTAATATTCCATTGTAACCATTAAATTACCTATACAACAACACTCTGTGTTATGGACTTGTGGTAATTACTTGCTTGGTGGCATTGTTAAGTCGCCAGTCTCTGGAAACATGGCCGTGTATCCTAAGTAGTGTTGGTAAACTTTACAGTGAATACGTAATAATTACATATATGCTGTCTTTAATAAAACTGTTTAATATGTTCAGTTCCTTCACAGTACGTGAAAATGGCGGTGAGGATGCGTGAGAAACTGTATGCATGTGCAGTGTGTTGTAATTGTTTTATTTCGTTCTCTTCATTCATGCAGTGACTACTCAATGCACTAACATGTCATTCTTAACGAAATATGATCATTCCCACCCAGAAAACTAGGCTGAACATCTGGAAAGATTTCAAATCTGAATAGATTTGAAAGGGTAGATTACATATAATGCACACCCTTAGTGAGTTTGGCAGCCAGTGGGTGGCACCAAGGCTCTTCCTCCCCCCCCCCCTCTCCAGGGCGACACTGAAGCAGTGGTAGCCACTTGCACAGGGTTTCTCTTGAGACCTACATTGCTGAGTTTGGCCACTTTTGTTACACGTCATTGTGCCTTAGGGAGCACGCTTGCGAGCAATGGGTGAGTAGGTACCCTGGTAGGGGTATAGGTAGGAGTGAGATTCAGTAGTCTGACCACCCTAGTCACGTTAGTGGGCTGAGTGAAGGTAGGCAGCTTCTTCGGCGGCGTTGGTGGCAGTAGAGAAATAGCACGAGGCACGTGCCAAAGGAAACTCTGTGATGGCTTGGGCGAACTGATAACCAATCCCCTCTGGCGAGCAGCCTCCTCCTTCCGGGCGTATACCTGGCTGGCACCTGTATCTCTACTCTCCAGGACTTCAGCCAGAGCTTGCCCCTGCTTGACTGCTTTACCTCACCCAGCCCTATGGTGAGACATAAGGGGGGTGACAGATCACATAGGCAGATAGTGGTCATCCCAAAAGGGGTTGGCATGGTCTGATGGAGAGTAAGGTGCTGGCTGTTAGAAAGGATAGGTAGCCTGGACTACTAGCCTTCAGTCTAGTGACTTGGCAAGCAGGACATTGTTGGCAGACCCAAGTACCAAACTGAGAGTTACAGTATTAGGTTTAGGAATGTCCGTTCTCATGGCTACTTGGCGAGCGGGACATCACTGGCGGACCCAAGCATCACATAGAAATGGGGCTCCTTGTTATAGGTTGGCCTATTGTTCTCCAGCAAGTAACCTGCGAGCATGACATCACTGGTGAACCCAGGCATGGACTGGGAGAGCGATAATCCAAAGTGACAACTGCTCTGGTGTCACCCAGGAAGTTCCCTAAGGGTGAGCTAGGGAACAAGGTTCCAGCTCATGACTATCCCGGCAAGAGTATTATTAGGATTGGTGACGAAACAGGAGATAATGGGAGCAAGGGTGAGGGCGATCCCAAGTCAGCGGTACACAAACCTGAGTCAACTGCAGATGAGCTACGAGGTAACCGGAAGCGCGGCTGGCTTCGACGTGCTGGCAGGCAAAAAAGCGGTGTCGTGCAGAGTAAAACTCTCGACAGTGCTGCGAATGGCAGTGAGGACTTCAAGTTGGTTGACTCTAGGTAGGGCAGAGTGATGTTCTGCGAAGGTAGATGCGGTATCAGTCGGCTCTCGGGCAGTGTGACGTTCTGCAACTAGACTGGCACTAGACAGCCTCGAACTGAGGATTGCAAGTCCTATTTATATGTGACGCACAGGGCTAGCGCTGGGGTTGTGGGTGTGGTGAGAGAGAAAATCCAAAGAGAAGAGGTGTAGAGAGAGTGGCAACGGTGAACTGGTAGAGATGGCTGAAGGCGGCCGACGCTGGCAGTGAGTACCCTTTCGCAGCTGAAGGCTGGAGGGGTAAGAGAGTGGCAACGTAATGCGAAGCGGGTTGCGGCGGAGCAGGTTGCAACAGCTGGACAAGCCAACCCTAGGCTTCAAGGCATGCTGTAGTGTGTCTGGCATAAGCACTAATTTAAGGCTACATGTGAGTTTATGGGTAGTTTGGATTTTAATTACAGAAGAGGACTTTGACCATCACAAAGCCAGTATCGTGAAGGACATTTAAAATTTCAGAAACAAAAGGGGAATTAACTAACTTTTTGTGCCTTACCGTTGTACAGTGTAGGCCTAGTAGGTTTCCTAACAGGAACAAAATCTGGAGTTAACAGCAATATCAGTCACCAAGACCTTACCTTATGGATGCCGGGCAGTGGGGCACTTCTCCTTGCTGACTGGCTGGCTGCGGCAGGTGGCGGCTGTACAGCAGCCGGTGTTGGCTGCAGCGGAGTGGTGTTGAAGTGTTGCTCGAAGTTGAAGGAGGGTAATTGTTTAGGAGAATGTTTCAACCACTGGTAGTCTACTCCTAATAAGGTGTCTCCGTAACTTACTGTAACTAGATGAATCGGGTGCGGTTCAAAAGGTAATGGAGTAGGTGGTGCAACTAAGGGCATACCATCTTCTGCTGCTAAGGTAGCTAGTCTGAATAACTCTTCCACAACTGCCTGAAGTTCAAGTTTCAGTCTGAATTTCGCAACAGATTTCTTCGCATAAAGTAGAAATACCACTCCGGAGGATAAGTCTGTGTAAGAGTGAATCACATATAGTGTACTTCTGAACACACTGATTTTCTACAAGACCATACACTGTTGTTCTGGCCCGGTCTTTCAGCGGTGGGTGGAACTTTCGGCCGCTACAGCGGTGGAACACAGCTTAGGTGGCGGCAACGTCGTTTTATACAGAAGTGTACAGGTGAAGTGTCTGTAGCGAGTCGGGTGGCTAAAGCACTTCTCTCTTCAGGCTGGCCATGACAGGGTGGCGGAGTAGGGAGGTACCTTAGTCGACTCAATTCCATGTACAGAGCTCTACCTAAGGTGATTCGGGCACTCCCGATGATCTACCTAGCGGCAGATCTCGGTTCGCTTCTTAGATTGTGTGTAACTGCCTTTGTGGCTTTGTACGCGAATTTTCCGGCTTTCCCTCAAGATAAAATTTAAAGCACAACTTGGCTTTAAGGCCTTAAAGTAGGGAGAAATTCCACCAATAAGAAGGCATGAAAAGTTTAAATTTCAAAATGCAATACATATTTTATTAGTACGTATTTTAACATATGGGGCCGCACTCGCCTAATAAAAGAATATTAATAATTAAGAAATAAAAGCAAATATTCCTAACTGAACTCGGTGAAGGCAACATGATTACAAAGTTAGTGATTGTCTTGGCGAAAAAGATCAATTTAATTAAAGTCAAATTAATTAAACTCCCTAATTAAATAAAGGCGTATTAAGAAGGAACAGGGGGTCATTACCAGAAGGGCAATAAAGAAGTTGGTTTGGCTAGAACGAGAGCACACGTAATCATCATGACCTGGGTTACCTCAAAGTGGTTGACCAAGGAGGAAGGGAGGGGTAACAAGAGCAGCACTGGCAAAACCCTCTGGTGGCATCGGCGTCCAAGGGCCTCTAGAGTTGAAGGTCGCTGAAGAGCTGGAGACTTTCTGGAAGGCGGTGATCCTCCGGGACTGTTGGCTACTGAAGATATTAGGGACCTTCTGGTGGACACTGACTTACCAACGCGAAGAGTCCTTATCAATGACAATGGCTGGAATTGAGGGCTTAGTGGCTTGTGCATCCTAAAGAGATACTCCGGCCCTTACAGCGGTGGAGCAAAGTTGGCAAGTACTTGCCCTTACTTCGGGCCATTCACAGTCATGAAGGTGCAGCAGATTACCTTGAGGCCTGCTCTGCTAGCCCTTCTATATCACATTTTGTAGCTTGTAGGGCCTCAGAAGGGTGAGAGGGAAGCTATCCCCGCTTCTCTGGGGGTTGGAAACTCTGTCGTCACACGGGGTGCCTTGGGTCCTTATCGTTGGGTGCAGAGGTGATGAAATATTGTTACGAAGTAATTTTATAGAGTAAAATTTTTTTATTAAGATACCCTTGATTCCTCTGGGAAGCTCTTTATTTTTTGTTACAAGGTATTAGATAATTTTAGTATTTTTCGTTGGAATTTAGGATTCTTAAATTATGTTGATTTGGTTAGGTTGATTCCTTCTTGGTTTCGTTCGGATGTGAGTCTTTCTTTGTGGTGTTTTGGTAATGATTTCATAATTTAATTATTAATTCGGGTTTTGGTTATAAATTTGGGAAGTCGTTTCGCTTTTGTTCTAGTGATAGGGAACATAGGACTGTTTTGACCTCAACATAGTAATCGTGGTTTGTTTGGATTTTAAACTTGTAGTGCCTTTTTAAATTTTAATTATTTTCTATACAGAGGTCTTTAATTTTTTTATCGGAAGTCATTTATAATTCTTTTTACTTTTTGTGATGGGTTCAGGTCTTATTATTTTATTTTGTTTAGGATGGATTTAAATTATTGTAAAAGGATTTGGTTACAAGACTGTTAGGGTCGTTCACTTTGTCTTTCCGGGAATTTTCCTTAGACTTGCAGTACAATTTTCCAGAGAGCTGCTGCAAAAATTGTTTGCCGATCGTATCGGGCTGAGATCAGCCTTCACCCGTGTGTCGACTATAACTGTGTTCCACCTCTTGTTTTCATCACTGCACTGGCAACGTGCCATCATCGTTTCAAACTATCCATTTTTGTGGTGCACATGTGCTCAAAGTTCTCAGAGCTGTCTCTGACGGGGACGTTTTTGAGTCAACAGCTGTGTGATTGTAGGTCCTGCAAAGGGAAGAGAGAAGGATTGGTGTTGCGAACACTAGAGATAAGTGTAGGACCCTCAGGGGTAAAGGAGGGCTAACTCCATGCTAAACCCATGTTTGTGAGCAGCAGCACGTGTGCGTAGAATACTCGGATTGACTGAAGGTCGGATGACGTCAACCGAGGCCAGATGTTGGGCTGCAGAGGGGCAACATGTCTTTAAAGAGTAGTCGTAGAGACAGCATGGATGAGTCTAAGGGGAAATCTGAGTCGAGTCGGTCGGAGTCGGTCAGTGAGTCAGTCGACAAGGGACGTCGCCAACAGGCAGGTTGGAGGAGCCTTGGTTGGCTAGACACCATGTAGACCTATAAAGCTAAGTACTCTTTGTTTTGTAGTTGTAGTTTTTGTTTGTAGGGGCTCCAATAGGCAGCATCAAGTTAAAGTTTTTATGATTGCTAGTTTTTAGAAGTTGAATTTTATAACTTCGGTGAGGAGGAACTTTTATGTTGTTTTTTTTAGTATGCGACGCCTTTAGTAGATGCCAATGTAAGTTTAGCTCTGTTGGGTCAGTAGGTCAGGGCCTTTATTGTTGATAATGTGAGTGAAACTGTTGAGACTTTTAATTTTTGTATAACAGATGTCTTCCCCCATCGATGAATTTGTAAGCCAATAATCATTACCTGTACATGTGAAACTGTACATAAGATAATACCATTATGGTGTAGAAAACAGTTTTGGTCAGTTACTAAAAACTATCAGGACCATAAGTTGTGCCCCTGTAGATAGAGAGGTTTATTTGTGAAAATCTTAGTTCATGCCAATTCTGTTAATCAACCCAATGAGATAAAGGTCTAAAAGATAGAAGTCAGTTCAAATGTTTTCAAAACTAACCTTAGCTGTTTTAAAATTGTACTAGATGCTCAAAATGAAGTTTTAATTATTTGTGTTATTTAATTTTTGGAATTCAGAATCTAAATTATTTGATTTATTAATTTTTATTGTGAAAATATTTTTGAAATTATTGTTTTGGTAATTTAAAAAAAAATTAAAAACACATTTATATTTTTTATGTTAGATTTTATGATGCAAATTATTTGTTACTAATTCGTTTTTTTTTTTTTTTTAACCAATTTTAGTAAACTGGCTACTTAATAATTATCTTCTTTCATTTGTAGAGTTTTAGAAGTTCCCCTTTCAACTGGTAAAATTTAAAGTTGAGTATGGTGTATTTCTATTTTATTTATTGGTGCTGCAACAGTTTAATGTGAGCAAGAATCTCATTTGAATCTAATCATAACTAATTAGTTTTTCTCTCTTAAAATATTCCTTAGCATCTACGTCCGTGACACCTGTTCCTAAGTTCCCGGCATTTATTTTCACTTCTCCCTATGAAGCTAGTGCGAAATCTGATCTGAGTGAACAGTGAGTCAGATGCAAGTTTTCTAGTTAAGGGCATTTCAGGGCGGCCTTCCCCCTCTAAACAGTTCTGATGGTGGACGCCCCGTTACTTCATAGGTTGGCAGACGTAATTCTAGACATTCATTCATGCTCAAGTCGCGAGGTTCTTTTGACACATAGGAGTATTTGAGAGTAAACCTTTGAAGTAAACACATGTTTACAAGTTGGCGACACCTTGCACACGTGGCAAATGTATGTCTTTTAAAGTAATTAATAATATTTTACTGCCAAGAAAACTTCTAATTTTGGGACACAAATGAGGAAATTATAATTGATTTCTTCACCGTCTTTAATAATTAATTATTCAAAACCACATCTATGATTTTTCCTGTCATGAGTTACACTGCACTTGGCTCGGTGCTTACCTACCCATTATTAGACGGCAAAAGGTGTCAAATAAGCAATTACATATTATCAGTTTATTCAAAGATGTGTGTGTCTATTGAAATTAATTAATATAAATCCTCCTATTTCCCCGCCAGAAGTTACTGAAAATGAACTTTACACTTATAATACAAGTCGCTCAATGTTCAAACAATTTTTTGCTGACAAGTGGTAAAGTATATGCTTTTGGGCAGATATAATGAAACACCAAACTTACCAGATAAAACCACCTTTAAACACAAAAGAAAACATCTTTACAAATAATAATTCCTCGTTAAAATGTTTTCATAACATTTTCAGGTGAAACCATTTGCTTTGAAATACAAGTGATGTTAGGTGCAACTATTTTGAGCGACATATACCGTATTTACTCGTGTATAGTGTGCACTCTTGTATAGTGAGCACCATGATTTTTGCAACAAGTTTCAGGGAAAAATTAAAAAAAATAAAATTGCACCAAAACTTTGCGGCACCCTGTTAGTAAGTATGGAACAATTGATTATTTTTTACATTAATGTGTGGTAATTGTGTTGTGTTTGGAAAACACTTTAATTAAATAACTTGGGTGCAAAAAAAAAAAAAACAAAAAAAAAAAATTTTTAAAAATTCTGAAAAAACCTCCCACTTGTACTACTCAACATTTCCAACTTCATTTTTCTTTTTCCCTTTCTCCTTTTAGCAGTGACCGGCTCTCTCTCTTTTTTTTTTGCCATGCTAGCATGTCCCACACAAGGGTATCCTTGTCCCTTCTTCCCCCTGTCCCACCCAAGAACGTGACTCGCTAGCCTTTGCCATGGAAACAAATAGGGATGGCGGCATATTATCGACTGGCAACCATTTGGGTGTTATTACACGAGGGCGACGGGCCGTAAACACGTGGCAGCTCTGGTTTTGTGGTGAGACAGGATGCCACTAGTAGAGGGTGGGGGAGGGGGGGGGGGGGGGGTTGGGGGGGGGGGGAGCCGGGTTTCGACCTACACATAACTGAAGGTTCCCGCCCCGCCACACAATATTTTAAAACTCTGCGTGCTCTTGGAGGCAGTGACGCTCAACAAGAATGCATGCTGCCCTCCAGCGACATGCTGTGGAACTGGCGCGACCTTCCTCAAGGGTGTCGGCAGCTCGGCAGATGGTACAATCTTTGGAGATGGGTGGTGATGTGACGGCTTCTGGGAGAGTTGCAGGGAACAGTAAAACATAGGAGAACATGTCTGTAGTATAAGTTGGCGCTTGCCAATGTACCCTGTAGGCACGTGTCCTGCCTCACTTACTGTTTAAGTGGCATAACTTACCCCGTAAGGATTATTGTGTTCCATGATGGGAGCGAAGTCGTTGCGTAGAGTATGCTTCCTAGAAGAGCAGAAATGCATCATGTGTCAACTTGACGCATGCCCCTCTTGGGTTTTGTTGGAGAAGAGGTTACTGCACTGACCACCGACTTGGTTTCGTGGAAAGAGAGGGCAATCAAATTCCAGAGTAAGGCGGATTACGATGGATTCCCTCCCAGGGAATTCAACCTTTCTCACAACCAGGGTTGCCAAAGGTGGGACGTCAGCAGTTCCAGGTGTATCAATGGTAGTGAAGGCGGTGATTACAGGAGGATGATGGTGGTGGTAGATGATCTGGCCGGGGCTATGGGGCTATCCACAGCGGCCTCGTCGGTCGGCATGCGGGAATATAGTTGGCCGGGGGTTGGTTTTCACGTGATTTAGGAACGACCTTTGGTGGGAGTCGAACCCGGATGGTTTTCCCCGATGCCAACCTTATTACACATCAGTTTGGCATATCTACCTTTGGCGGGTGTCGAACCCTTACAAATTTGCCTAAGGCTAGCTTTATGATACTTCAGCTGGATGGATCCACCTCAATTGGGGTAACCTGGTGGTCAGTGGTGCTTACGGGTAATGGAGTCTCTGATTGGACTGGATGTGTATCTTACAGATTGTACTCCAGTGAATACCAACCTAACGAATGGTTCAGCGGGGACTCTTGTGTGGGCGGTATAATAGACTCGTAGGACAATGGTACACTCTCTGGTTCAAAGTGCGGCAGCTCTACTTGACTAAGGTTCACTATGACTATTTCTGTAGCAGCCTGCTGGTGTAAAGCACGTCGCTCTCAACGCCTTATGCAGCTCTTAACACCGCCGTGTTTATTGTGCATCTAGGAGCAGCCTTCTACCTCTCAGCGGATGTACAGTCCTGGGGGTACGACTTGGGCAGACACACCCAAGGCGCAGTTGTATAAAGTGCAGTCGGGTATATACGACAATGTCGTGTAACAGCAGAGGGAACACTGGAAACCCAGGAGCAGCGGTTTGCCCACCGCTGGCTCTAAACCAACTTGCAGGCTCCGTCTCCTGTAGAGTTCAGTGCACTTCACAACTGATTATAGACGTGGTAAATTATTGCACTCAATTAAAACCACAAAAATGAAAGAAGGGGAAACTATGGCTAAAATTATGGTAGGCGCGACAAGGTTTTAAATTTATGTAATATTTATTACGGCAAAATGAAAATGCGGAAAGTCCTGGCTGACTGGTACAAACTAAATTTGCTATAGTTACGAACTGAAACACGTGAAAGTGAGTCTGATAAAATAATTAAATAAAAGAAAATGCAAATTTCTAAGATATACGCAATTCACAGCGTGTAACTATAGATTGGGGGTTTGTCCAGGGGAACACTAATATCGCGATGACCTCCTACCGCAGGAATTCAAAGGAAGTTGACTGAGATATAAGGGTATTAGGTATAAGAAGTCGGATTACCTCTGGAGAGAGAGCTGAAGCCTTGTGGTCAGCTGATGTGGACGAGCATTCGCAAGCTGGCAGACTGGAGAGGGT
This sequence comes from Dryococelus australis, assembly GCA_029891345.1. Taxonomy (NCBI): domain Eukaryota; kingdom Metazoa; phylum Arthropoda; class Insecta; order Phasmatodea; family Phasmatidae; genus Dryococelus; species Dryococelus australis. The sequence goes on along the minus strand of CM056995.1, from coordinate 102,508,102 downwards.
GCTACCTTCACAAGCAGCAGGCAGAAGTTCGAAGCCATGTTGCAGGCTGAGCAGAGGAGAGATAGTCTTCGCAGACTTGGGAGAGCTTTCCTTACATACGGAAAAATCCCTTCATCAGCAATCTTCCGGGGGTGTGAGGTAGAGTAGCCTTCCAACAAAGGGGTAGGTTTATCAGGGTTGCTGGAGTGCCGCTCATTTCTATCTCACCGCTTGGAGGCAACGACAAATTAAAACACCTCATCCTGAGGCTGGCGGGTTGTAACATCACAAGGTCACAGGGTGCTGCCACATTGGGGGTTTGTTGGAACTTCTTCTGTGGCTAACTGAAGGGTAGTGGATTATCAAAAATATTTTATTTATTGATGGGGCTGGCGCTTGTATGCGGGACTCCGGGCGGGCGATGCATTTCATAATGAAGTGTGTTAATTACTCTTACGTATGCGGCTATCCAATGCTTGGAGTCTCCTTGCTCGATACGTGTAATAAATTCTGCCACTGTTAATGACTTTCTCTAAGCACTGGCCACTCGTGGATGGGGAAAAGTCGCCATTAGAGAGTGCATCGACGCTGCGCAATATGTTGGCATGTGCCAAAACAAAAGAATGGTTAGGTTGGAGCCATTTAATTGTTTATCTTGAGGTAACTGTCCATATAAAGGTTGTCTAGTGTTACATTATTGGCACAAGTTTAAAAAAAAATTATTAGTGAAATAGTTACACCAGGTTTACAAGATTCAAGTAACAAGACACTGGTTGTACATAGATTACACAATACATTTAATTGCATCATGTTGACAGTTAACAAATGACAATGTGAACAAGATAAGTTATAGAAAGGTAAACAATGACAAAAAAACAGTAGGTGCAATGTTAATACATTGAACAGTAACAATGTGCACGTGAGGCAATTTAACAATGTGAAATACAGTTTTAACACGCGAAATTTCGGCAATCTGGTGTACAATAATAAGAGCAAGAATGAACTTGATTAGCACAATTCTAGTGATAATAGCAGTTTAAGACAAGCAAATATCTTAAAAAGAGTGGTTGTGCAGAACAACTCGTGAGCAAAATGTGGTTTGGAATGGGCTGGCCATTCAAGCATGATGCACATTACTACACATTAGTAATGTAAAATAATTAAGAATGAGCTAAGTCATCTTAGCATGAGGAGCTTTACCATAAAATACCAAAGTACAATGAGTACTATAATAGTAGTAGATTAGTGGTTGTGCAATAGTAGTACAAATTTGGTGGGTGTACAAATAGTACATACAGCAATACACAAATGGTATAAAAAGGTACACAAAATGTAGAGTTGTCGATACAGATACTTGGTATCTGTATTGACCTATACTTCGCTTTTTTTAAATGTATCTGTAGCGGGTATGGTATCGGGCAGACACATTAGTATTGGTTGTAGACAGTGAAATTAGGGGGCCCTTACAAAGGATTGTAGGAGGTTTCGAAAAGACAAAAAAGGTTGTGGAAAACGTATTGAAACCATTGCCGTGGCTGGGCGATGAGATCACAATAAGGGCAAATTAGTTGTGAGAATTGAAGTAAAGGGGAAAAAATTTCAGCACTCCTTGATATGGGGGCTAGTGAGTATTGATCAGTCAACAATTTGCAAATCAACTAGTTAAAGAATTCCCCAAACTTAAAAGAAGCCTTCAAGTAGGGGAAGGTTTTCAATTATTGGTGGCAATTGGATTGGCATGTAATGTCTCGAAATTACGCCTGCACTTTAAACTCCACAAGTATAGTTGGACAAAGTAGTTTTGGGTAGTTCCAGGTCTCATTATTCACATGATTTTGGGGTTGAATTTTTTGGCAGAGACCAAAGCAGGCATCAATTTTCAAAGTTTTGAGTTGTGTTTTGGTTTTGACCCCAAAGGGGCGAAAATTCTGTTAGAAAAGGCGAAAAAGGGAAGGGAAACGTGTCACATCATTCTGGGCAAAGGTAAGGTCCTCAATGAAGAACAGCAAAGAAAACTACAACAATTGCTAGGGGAATTTAAGGATCTCCTAAACAGATGGGTAGGTTGTTGCACAGATGTACCCTATTGTACCCAAGTTGACGACGATAAACCGATGTGCCTGAAGCCATATCAATGTTCTCCACCGAAATCGGAATTGTTTCGGAATATTGCAGAGGATTTGGGGAACAGCATATCATAAGGCAGTCTGTATCACCATATACTTTTTCTGCTTTTTTGGTCAAGAAAAAGACCGGGCCAATACCAACTAGTAATTGATTATAAACAGTTGAACAAAAGGTTAGTGTCGATCCTTTCCCCACACCTAACATTGAAACCGTGTTGCAGTTTATGGAGGGGCAAAAACTTTTTCTGATATTGATTTAAATACTGCTTTCCATCAATGGGTACTGAGTGAAGAGAGCAAGAAGTATACAGCTTTTGTAAAACCTTGGGACCACTATGAGTGGAATTGTGTGCCCATCTGCGTAAATTTCGGAAAGCAGTACTTAGCCCGTACACTGCACAAGACATTAGAGGAATATCACTTTAAGTTCCTATTTCTCTTCATAGATGATATTTGCATATTTTCTAAAGATCCTGAGGAGCATTTTGAACATGTCCGCTTGGTGCTTAACCAAATTAGAGAATTGGGCTTCTTGGTTAATACTGAAAAAGTAACTTAGGCAAAATCCGAAATCAAATTTCTGGGTTTTATTCTTTCGCAAGATAAACTTATTATGGATCCGGAAAAATAGCTCCCATTGTCAACTTTCCTCGGCCCAAAAATGTGAAGGGAGTTATGCGCTTCCTAGAGATAATGGGCTAAAAGCATTTTGTGGCCTAAAACATGCTATCTCACATCCTCTCGTTTTGGCTCTCCTGATTTCTAGAGAAAATTTATACTGCACGCTGATGCCTTCTCTTTAGCTGTTGGTGGGGTGCTCTTACAAGATCTGGGGCAGGGTTTACAACCCATCGCTTAAGCTAGTAGAATCATGAACACTTGCGAACAACACTTAAGAGTATTTGAAAAGGAAGTTCTTGCGTGTGTTTGGGGAGTAGAAAAGTTGTCCACATACATTGAACACCAAGAATTTGACCTTCAGATGAACAACCAGGCCTTGACATGGTTGTACAGCCATCCTAAGCAGGTAGGGAAAACCGGGCGTTGGATTGAGAAACTCAACAATTATCTGTTTAAAATTATCCATATCAAAGGTAAGGATAATGTCATAGCTGACCATCTGCCTAGAATATATGATGAGGACTATGATGTTCAGGTAGAGCAAAAATCTGTTGAAGAAGAGGGAACTCGTGTGTTAAGAAAGGAAGAATGTGGCATAATGATTAGAACTATGCCCGAGGTATTCCTTCACTTTAAAGAATGGCAAAATGAGGATGAAGAGTGTTGGAAAATAAAAGCTGCCCTTAGGGAAAGCTCCTAAATACCTACTGGAAGAGGAACTAATTTAGTTCAGAGATAAATTAAAAAAAACAAAAAAGGTTTCCATTCCTAAAAAGGCTAGGAACTTGGTGTTAAAATACTTTCACAGTTCCACAAGGAGGGCCCATATGGGACGTACCAACACCAAGGCTTTAATCAAGCGTGAGTATTTTTGGCTTGACATGAATGTAGATATCGACAAATTTGTTTGGGAATGTAAAGATTGCCAGATAGCCAAGCAACCTCAGAACAGTAACTTCCATCAAGACAATGGGAGAAGGTTTTTACAGATGTTTATGAGCCCCTACCCAGGTTGAAGAACGGGAATAATTGTATTTTAATTCTTGTTGATGGATTTAGCAAATATACTATGTTATTACCATTGCTTGATATGAAAGCAAGTAACATCGTGAAAGCCCTTGTGAATAGAGTATGGAAGCTGTTTGGAAGCCCAGAGCAACTGGTTTCGGTCAATGCAAGCTAGTTTAATTCTAGATTTGTGAAAGAAATTTTTTTGTGGGGCATTAGCCATGTGAATGCCATCCCATATTATCTCTGCTCCAATTTAGTTGAGAGGCTAAATAGGAGTGTTAAAGTAGCACTAAGTATCTTTCATAATTCTGACCAGCGAAGATGGGATGAAACCTTCATGAGCTGAATCTCGCCTTTAACTCTGTACAGCATAGTACTATGGGTTTTTGCCAAGCAAGGTCTTTTTGGGGTGAGAACTCTCACTACCTGTGCTCAATGTGTGGGGTGTTCCGGCAGAGTCAATGGAGATATTGAATAATAAAGAATTGTAGGAGGTATGGTGAAAAACATGTGTTAATTTGGATAAAGCTTGGAGAAGTTAGAGCGTAGGTACAATAATGACAGGTTGGAAAACCCATATCAAGTGGAAAATGACAGAAAATTTCTCTTCGAAACTTATGATGCCTTATGACGGTCCTTATAAAATGTTACGTTTTCTGGGGCCTGTTACAGTTCTATTAAGGGATCCTGTGATTGATTTCACAGAAAACAAATCCCATTTAAGTCAGATTAAGCTATTTGTGCACCAACACAGGATAATCAAAGCATAAGATGTGCAGTGTGTCAATTTCTTGGTGGTTGAAATCTCTGAGATATGTTTCTTTTCAATGTGGAGTGTGATACTTACTTTCTCTTCTTGTGTATTTCTCTCTACTTCACTATGTCTTTTTAATGTTTCTTTAATGGGGAAAAAATTGTTTAGTGTTTCTTTATATATGGTGCTATTTGTTGATATCCTGGTAAATTTGTGCTAAAGTTTGTCTTGGGTATGTGAAATGGACTAGTATCATGAGTCAAGATGGTGTGATTAAAAAATTGTGGGCAATACATTTCAGGAGTACAAACCCTCAGTTTAGTTAAAGGGAGGTGATTGAGATGATAGGAATATCATTACTTAGGGTGTTTTGTTTTCTGGTTATTTTATGTAGCAGTTGGTGTATACATGTTTATAACTATTTTATAGTGCGTTTTTAGTATGTACTTTTTTTTAAAGGCCGGACTTAATTTCTTATATCAGTCAATATAAATTTTTTGTATTTAATGATGACGTATTTTATTATGCATTGCAATTAACATAATAATATTGGATATTTATTCTATTGTATTTTTGCATACAAACTGTAATTGTAGTGTGAGGGTCGCCACCGTATTTCGCCACTGGCGGGCGCGTGACGTCACCTGGTCAGGTGCGATTGTGCTGTGCCAGGCCAATGTGACAGGAGTATGCGAGGTGAGTTAGCAGTGAGACATTGTAGACATGCAGTCTGAAGTGGTTGGGCCACACTAGCCATGTTGGGTGTGCCTGGCAGCTTGCACCAATGGTTAAATGCACACTGTCCCAAGAGATGTTCGGCGACTGGCCGCCATGTGTGAAGTAGGCAGACCCAGTGTGCATGGTGCATGCATATGTAAATGTGCGATGTCGCTCGAGGCTATGGTACGTGGCGAATAAACTTATTCGGTTGTGCAAAGTATAGGTGGAATCAAACTATTTTGTGTATGCTCGAACGTGTTACTTTTCACTGCTTGAAAAAGTGATTAATAATCCGAGAGTGTGTACATCCCGTTTGAAAGTATTTACATACTTAGAATGGAAAATATTGTACATTTGCTGTGGACATGTACATTGGAAATTTACGCGTGAGCAAATAATTTGTTTCACAAAATTGCACGACGGCCAGGAAAATAGTTACCGTGGCTAATGTGCTCAAAGTATTTAAATACATGAGCACGCAAAATATTACGTGTGTGAGTGTACACCGACATCTGCGAAAATTCTTCAGAGGCCAGCTTTTATACACAGTGGCGTGTAGCGGCAGCACTGTGTCAAGGACGAACACCTGTTGGCATTCAATGGCAGAGCGGTGACCCGAGACTGTATGTGAATCGTCGTGCCTGGTCTGAAAATTGTAAGGCTGCATCACATCTGTCTGCTAATGGTTCTTCCTACAGGCACGTGTGAGACGTGCCACTGCCAAGGTATGCTAGCGACACATTTTAAGGCGTCATCCCCTGGTTCGAGGACAGATATGAAATTACGTGGAAGCCAAGTATTTTAGGTGGAAACACTCCCAACTCAGTTAGTGGTAAATCCGGCAGCGCCTATTGATGTTTAAGAATACTGTATGAACACGTTTTATGGCTAGAACTGATTTAATAATTTTTCATGTAGTTTGTAGTATGAATAATTTAAATAATTTTGTTAAGCAAACTTTAACATAGTGTAAGAGAGAGTTAACTGGCTTAGTTTTTGTGTTATGATTTTTCCATGGGAATAAGCATCATATGTGCCAAAAATAGTGAAACACTTTTAACTCAGTGTTATTTGCCATTAGCAAATTAAAAACATGAATACCACAAATCTTGGCCTTGGAGAACATTATGTGAGGATCACCTTAAAAGACATACATGAATTGCTCTGTTAATAATTCTATGTTAATGTACTTAGGGTGTAGTAGTAGTAAGAGGGTATTGGGCTACAGTATTTGGGAAATCTTAAGACAAGATCGTTTTTTGCCCCACGAGAGTGTACAGGTTTATATTGGTTGTTGAGCGATTGAGGCAAGTTTAAGTTTCCTGACACCCCTGCGGGGTAAAGGGCATCTCACCCTCCAACCTCTACGGTCGGCAGGCCAACAAACTCTGGCAAGAGAGTTTTTTTCAAGATTCCATATATAGACAAAACCTTAGCTTCGAGGCTCTCACAGGGGCGTGGGGTTGCCAGCCTTCCACCACAGGGGTAGATTATCTCAGGGTAGCGGGCAACACCACATTTTTCTTACCCCCTGGGTGGAGGCTGATGACAAGTTTAGCGCCTCTTCTTGAGGCTTGGTGGCTGTGACATCACGGGGTGCAGGGGTGCTGCGATCCTGTGGTGACTCTATTTCAACTTCCTTATTGGTGTCAGCTGGTCCGTGGCTCGTCGGGTAAAACAATCTCTGGTCGAGGGGGTGGCGACCGCATGTCGAACTCTGGGCGGGCAGTACAATTTCCATAATTAAATGCGTTAATTATTTTCCATGTCTGTAGTTGTCCAATGCATGAAATCAACACTGTAGCCCCTAGAATAAATGTATGCCACTTTAAGACTTGCCTCAAGAGTCTTAGCACTCGTTGATGGGGCGAAGTCAACTAGTAGTGTGCACAGTCGCGCTGCGCAGCAGTGTAGCATGCATCAGAGTTATGTCATAAACTTTATACAGCAGTTGATCATGCAGACTGTTTGAGTACACTGCCTCAACCTACTACCAGCGAGGATGTATTTCCTGAGCCAGCTGGTGTGCAACTCCTTGAAGCTATAAATCTGTGCTTGCTGTCGCCACAAGATCTTGCAAGGGCTACGGACAGTGACGTGGTGCTTTGATAAGTCAATATCTACATACATCAAGGATGGCCAAGCACAGTATCCACTGAGTTACTTACATTTTACTACAAGAGAGCAGCTTTGTCATTCCTCTCCGAATACATTTTATGGCATGAGCATGTAGTGATTCCATCGGCATTGCAAGAGACATTGTTAGACCTAATTCACTCAATGCATCAAGGTGAAAACTACAGTAATGCCAATGTTCTGAGCATTGTTTGGCGACCAAACAAAGACAATGATATTACAAATACAGTGAAATTGTGCCAGGCCTGTCAAACAGTGGCTAATGCAACCCTAAGGTCAGTTAAGTGTCAATATCCTCAAGGTGAGAAAGCCTAGGTCCTTCCTTGGACATTATTTCCTCACTGCGATAGATGCATATTCTAAATGGCCAATTGTGAAAGTGATGACAAGTTTGATGCTGCAGTCCTCATTCCACAAGTGTGTTACATCCTGGCAGATTTTGGTAAACCCTTGGTCATGGCAATGTGTAATGCACAGCAGTTCATGGCGGATCAGTTTAATGACTGCAGAAATGGTATATGTCACCTGTATACCCTGCTCTGGCACCCTTATAGAATAGTTTAGTGGAGCGTATAATGCGAACTGTTAAAAAGTTGATGTTAAAATTTGCTGATCCATCCAGATATCCATTCTCGTTTTGCTCGTACCTTGTTGGCTTTTGCACCAACCCCCATCCTTTTCTACTGGCAAAACACCTGCTGAGACAATGGCTAGGATGTTTTGCTCTCACCTTACCTAGCTGCACCCTGCTTACGAACCTTCTAAATCTGCCTCATAGATCTCTCCAAAGATTTTCAAGATGGAGAGTTTACCTGGATGATGAAGCACAGCATATGTAAGTCTCCTTGGTTTACTAGATGTGGTTTATGGTCATTCAGGTGCTCGAACTTACAACATCTAGCTCAAGAAAATGGTGCAAATGTCTAGAATATTTCTGGTTATGATATGCATCGCAGATTCGCCCCAGAGCTTGCAGAAAATTTTCGTGAACCATTTGTTCATGAAAAGTCACAAGTGCCCGATGGTGAGTCTGAAACTCTACTTCATGGCACCATTACTCAAAACATGCCTTCTTCTCAAGTGCTGCAGGCTGCCCATCAAGAGAACCCTATGCCAACGATGCTTGCAAGTTCCTCGGCTTCAGATCATTTTCCTTTTGTTACATTGGTTGTTGCTGCTGCACAGCACCCAGTCCACGACACCTGCTACACAGGACTGGGAAATTTCACAAAGGTGTCTGCATCTATTCCTCATCAGGATGGTGACTCTGCAGTGACATTTTGTACTGCTGCTCACTACCAGGGCCTCCATTCAGCGGCTTTCCTGCAATTCACCATTCACAGATGACTCCATTCTTTACTGACACCTTATGGGGTGAGTGCACCGTCACTAACATCTCACGTGGCCTCCAGGTCCTACCATTATACAGTCTGGCCGGATCTCTTAACTCCCTCAGCAATTTCGAATGATGGGTTGACTTGTGCTTAATGACTCAGTGCAGTGGTAAGTTACTCACCAATTTTTTTATATTTTTTACTGAGTAGTAGCTTACGAGTTGATTGTCTCTGTTATGTTGTCATAGTTAGCTTGTCCATTTCAGTGGGGAGGAGTGTTATAGACTTGTGGTAATTACTTCCTTTATCCAGTGTAATGTTGGCAGCATTGCCAAGTCGCCAGTATCAGAAAACATGACGATGTATCCTAGGCAGTGTTTCCAAACCTTACTGTGGCTTAAATAAACTGTTGGATGTGTTCAGTTCCTTCACAGTACATAATACCCCGTAATTGGTTTTGCAATAAAATTTTCAAATTAGCTGTCGTGGGAGTTAAAATGGTTTGAGTTATTATTCAAAACTAAAATAACCAGCAGGAATAAACACTAAAGAAAATATACTGAGTATGTTCACAAATCATTTCTATAATTTGCTTGACTGCCTATGTATTTCTGTGTTGCATGCACTAACCCCTGCTTCCTCTATTAGCCTAGAAGTATACGTGATAGCATATAAAATCACAATAAAACAATAGCACAAAAATCATACACAATGCTGATTTATGTCAATAAAAATAAAGACAGAAGAAAAGTTATTGATTTTCTCACCTTAGCAATACTTCTTGCTGAGCAGCACTGACCTTCATGTTTTCACTGCAAGTAGAAAAAATTAACTTACTTGCTACAACTTTCTCAAATGTAAAACATCAATTAACATTAAAAGGTGCTGATGCTCGAAGAATGTCAAAATTTACAGAAAAATTATGCACAGGTTTTATTGTAATGATACTTAACTTCTTATACCACTTAGAGCTGACAGCTTCTATTAAAAATAAGGCAAAGTTATCTAAATTACTCTTTGCCTGAATAAACATTATAAAAATAATTCTAAAGCCCCCTTCCCAACAAAATGCATATAAATGGATGGTATTCTGTCATTGTGAACATATAACAAATTACAAATTTGGGCTGGCAAGCGGTCACGCAGATGAACAGATGGATGGATAGATGGAAAAATAAATGAAAAAAATCTTCTCCAAGCCTGGTGACAATTAGTTTTGGTGGCTACCAGGTTGCAACTGTGGTATCAACAACCAGTGTAAGTTAATGAGGACACATGTACATGGGAAGATGGAGAAACAGCAGGTATGAATGAGCAATAGACAGTGCACCAACCTTTTAAACACAACTGTAGGTTTATTTCTTGTACGCTAAACGGCTTGTTTGGGTTGCCAGATATCCCTATTCCCCAGTTTCTCCTGTATTTTGGCTTTGTATTTGTGTAATTCTCCCATCTCCTGTATTTGTATAATAATCTCCCATAGTTATTTAATTTTTTTTAATTTTAATTTCTGTTGTGAAATTTTAATCCAAGGTGTTGTAGGAATAATAACAGTTACTCTGTCATCTATGGACAATGTC